>JAWDGP010002520.1:100000-122961 GCA_033675545.1 Elysia crispata
GCGAGGTTGCGACGGGTAAGGAGTGAGAAAGTTTCCATCATCCATCACGACAACGCTCGCCCTCACTCAAGTTTGGAAACTCGCACGGCTTTAGATCGTTTAGGCCTCCGGACATTACCGCACCCGCCTTATAGCCCAGATCTTGCTCCGAGCGATTTCTTCCTTTTTCCAAAACTCAAGGATTACCTCAAGGACAAAGGTTACGAGACAGACGAAGATGTGAAGAATGCTGTTCTTTCTTGGTGCAGAGACAAGACTGCTGACGGCATCCAACAGGTCGTCCGTCGGTGGCGGCTCTGTATCGAACGGGACGGTGATTATGTTGAAAAATGATATGTCATCTGGTGCTAAATAAAATGACCTTTCATTTGGTGTAAGTATCATTTGTTTGTCTTTATTATTTCCAAAGTTATGGACTTGGAGGCAAAACTTATCAATATGCCCTCGTACTAAGCAAGAAATAATTCTATTAAAGCAGTTTACCTACGAATCGAAAAAAAAAAAGGAAAATGCAAGTTTATTTTCTGCGTTTGATATATGACAAGTAAAATAATAAGCGATTGAATAAAAGCTTTTCACTTACAAAACGATTGCATGTTGTAATAAACATCAAAACAATTTAACGATTATCTTACAATTAATCAAATATTTTATACATTTAAAGAATAAAAATATTTTTTCAATAGAGGCCATTCAATGAATCAGAATGGAGAATGTGCAACATCATGATCATATGGCTATGATATAAAAACTGAAAATGGAACAATATCTTTCATGAACTTTTTTTTCATATTTCTCTTTGAAGCCATTATTTTATAAACTATATATCAGCAAGAGATAACATTTTTATGTGCATTCAGTGTCTTCTTTAAACATGATTACTTTTTCAATTTTTAAAATGATTACCCCAATATTTAAACAGTAAAAATGTTATTGCTGATTTATGAAGCATTTAACAAGTATTTAAGGAATCTGTTTTGGCATGATCTCTCAAGTTCGTCCTAATTTTTTGGGAAATACAAATTGATGAAATTACCAGTATATATATATATATATATATATATATATATATATATATATATATATATATATATATATATATATATATATATATATATATATATATATATAGATAGATAGATAGATATAGATATATACATATATATATATATATATATATATATATATAGATATATAGAAGATCTTACCTTAAATTCTCTTCATACTACACTTGTGTTTCAAGCGGAGGACAAAGGTGTCGCCTGTCCTCCGCTCTCTTCGGGTATGACTGCGGTGTGTTGAGCACTCTTATCAATTATTCCAACTTATCTTCAAACTATATATATATATATATATATATATATATATATATATATATATATATATATATATATAATATATGCTAGTTGGAAGCCCGCGAATTCGCAGGATTGAAAGTTTAAATCAATACCCATGTCTTAATAAATTTAACAGAAAATTATTGTACTCATTGTTATAATATTAATGCTGATTGGAAGACAACATTATTGGTGTAGCTTGTTATAGTCAAAGAGTTGTCTGATGGCGGTGCCAATGCAAATTGTAAACAAAAATAGCTTTTAACTCTTGACATAGCGACATACAATTGAGTGAAAACTGACTGTGGAAGATAAATTCCAACTTATGACCCTCATGACTTGCTTATAGTCATGGCCCAGGACGGTTTTATTGGAAACTGTCTCCTAGTGAGTGTGAATGGGAGATGACAGTCTTGTGTTGTTGTTAGTGCAATGCGTGGAATGAATACAATGTTTACAGCATGTGTACCTGTCATTAGTTTGGCTTGAATGACTCTTCTTCCAAGTGTTTTAAACAGAAAGCGTGTGCCGTTGAGGAGTCCTTGAGATGCCTGTCTGATGTAAGATGGTGGCGGTAGCGGTGATGTAGATCTAATCCATATAGGTCTATCTGCTTCTTGTGGTGGTGTAGCAGATCTAAAGCTGGGTCTACGTTGTGCATGTGGAGATCTACAGGTGCGTCTGTGTTCACTATTTGGATCAGATCTTGGTTGATCTATCGATCTAGATCCCAGTTTGTCGTAGATCTAGATCTAGATTTCGAACTGTATCAATAGATATGGATGGTTGATCAAGTTTTGTTTGTGGTGGTGTGGTTGGTGGGATTTGATTTTGATTGAGTGTTTCTACGTATCTGGATCGTCTTAAACGACGGATCTTTGTCTCACCTGCCATCGTAATATCGCTCTATCTTCCACAGTTAATTATATCACTTAGACTGAGGTAGTCTTATCGCTGGTTGGCCTAGGCTATCCGGGAGGGGAAGATCTAGATCTAAATTGAACAAAAAGTAATTTCAAAGGTCTAATTTTGATCTATCAACACAAAACATTGCTTTTTAAAAAGTGGGGGTCATGTCCCTAATGTTTTGTTATTTTTAAGTGACTGTGTTAAGTCTGTGGTGATAGGATGGACATTTCATTAAATTTATAAAAAAGGTAACTTATTAAGTTATTTAAATTATCTTATTAAATATGGTGTTGTTTATATCAAAACCAGCTCTTAAGTTTGAAAATAAGTTCCATAATCCCATGAAGGTTTGGCAAAAATATCTTTTTTTTTAAACAGTTGAAATCTGAAAATCCAAGGAACACATCGTTGTTCATGTTAAATAAACAGTATCGTAATACATTGGTCGCAGGAAAAATAAAAACAATTGATTTTGAGCCACTGTATGTATTGTTTGTAAATAAAAGATTGGAAACCTGATTCAACCAATGAAATCCATAATCATTATAAATCATTTCTACTGTTTGAAGTGAGTGAAATTTGCAATAATTGATTAAAAATTATTTTAAAAAGTTTTGAAGCATACTAAAATGTCCATATCAAACTAAAAACAAAAATTTGTTTTCAAACCACTGTCTGTATTGTGTGCATTCTGTCTTGTCGGAGTTTCCACAGCGCAGATTTGAAGTCCATCTTCCCCGTGACTTCCGCTTCATGTAACAGGTTACACAGACCAATAAAAGTGTCAGTCCGTCCAATACCAGCACTGGAGAAGAAGTGTTCAATGTAATATTTAAAATCTAAGAAGTAATATGCAGCTCTGTATGTACCAATATTTGCAGTAATAAGGACTTCGTTAAAGTCTATGCATAATAAAGATATTTGACCACATGAATATTGTATTAAAGGTGTCTGAAGAAAACAGAAAGTTAGTAGTACATGTACATGTATATGTAACACGTGTAATTTGTAATCTTTTTAAACAAATAATCGGAAACACAATATATTTTCTTGGGAAATCAATGAATGAACAAATGTTCTTTGTTATCAACTTTTTTATATTACTCCAAAGGCAGAACCTGAGATAGCAAGTCAGTAACACTTTAGATCATCAGTACTTCAGCGCAAATCTAATAGACTCCAGGCACGAGTCTTACCTGCAGTGTGCTAAGACAGGACCAGATCCTGGGACAGCTATCACCCTCTGGTGGAGATCTACCAGACCCCAAGGACTCTCTGGTACAAACTTGTCAGGACCAGATCCTGGGACAGCCATCGCCCTTTGGTGGAGATCTACCAGACCCCAAGGACTCTCTGGTACAAACTTGTCAGGACCAGATCCTGGGACAGCCATCACCCTCTGGTGGAGATCTACCAGACCCCAAGGACTCTCTGGTACAAACTTGTCAGGCCAAGCAGTAAAATGGAACTGGGTAAGATCTCTTGAAGTTTGTCCTTTCTGTGGAGAAGATATCAGAATGCACTTTATATACGTAGCACTAACTAAATGGGCCTCAGCTAATACGCCAATCGATAATAGTAACTTGCAGTTTCATAGCGTTTTTTTTTTCTTTAATATGTGGAAAAAAGAACTTAAGAGAATCGTAGAAAATTTGATTGCTGTTAGATCAAAAGCTGGCACTAGAACAAGGAAGAATATCTACACAAAAAAAACAACAAACTTTGGAGAATAACTATTTACTTTGAGAAAAACTGTTTAAACTGGGAAGATGAATCCTGTTGTGGTATTGGCATCCTCCACAAATGCCTTAATTCAAAGTTCAAGAATTATAAGAATTAACAGTTGCTTTATTTTTGTCTCATCAGTCAATACGTAGTGCAATTTTATTTGATGCAATATCAAAGCAATTTTAAAAAAGAGATATTCTAAAACAAAAAAAAAGAGGACCCAAACTTTCGAATTGTGCATTAAAGTCCAAATTTGATAAGCGAGAAACAACTAAGAATCAGATCAGTAAAAGAAAAATGCAAAGATTCTTTTCACTACTGTGAAAAGCACATTAGAAAATAATAATTTAATCCCTATCATAGATTAGAAAAGATGCCCATTTGATAACAAAAAAGAAAGAAACAGATCAATACTACATGAAAAATCGCAAAGTCACTTGCACTTTAGATTTCAGTGACTAATCAAAAGAAAATTCAATTTTGAGAACTCTAAATAAATTGAACAGACATGGAGAGAATGTATGTATGAAAACATAAATAGTACGCAAAAGGGCAAGAAATGTTTGGAGTGATAAAGCCCCGTAGGAAATTATCTTTAGTTTCAATGTGGATTTAAAAGTCATTCCATTTCAGTTCTTTGCAGCCTAGTTGAGACTTATGGGAAAATTTAAATATAGTTCGAAACTCAACAAATTTAGTTTATCATTGTCGTGCTGTGATAGTGATCTTTGATAATATAATCTGAGATTCACTGTATGGTATTTTTGGAAAGCTTTTGAGATTTTGGGTACATGTAGTAACTGGCTATTTGGATCAAAGATGCGAATGAAAATGCAGGCCCTGTTTTTTACAAAGCACTTCGGCTCTGCAGAACTCAATTTCTCCTATCTTATGTTTTTAGTGTAGAAGACGAAGATACAACTATGGTACCTGGCACTCTGTGTAAAGGCTGACGGAAGCCTGTTAGTGTTACAGAAAATGGTCATTTCATTAAAATTACGTTTCATAGTTTAGAAGACGTTAGCATCTCTGCGCTCTAGCTTGCTCAACTTCTGTTCAACCCTTTTCTTTATTTTAATTTGATTTTATTACCATGGAGGTCCAAGAAAGAAATCCAATTATTGATCTTAGAGCCCTTCGAGATACTTTTACAACTCACTGCTGATGATGGAGTCTCGTCAGCTCCAGTTTAATCTACCAGGGACTCGGAAGGGGAAAGTTTCTATCTCTATCTCTCTTGCTCTTATTTGTCAGTCTGCAGTCCACTCAATCTTAAAACGTTTCTGAGTTGGTCTATGTCTAACCATTTTCTATTTTTTTGTCTGTCTTTCTGTGTCTCTGTGTCTCTGTCTGTCTGTCTGTCTGCCTGTCTGTCTGTCTGCCTGTCTGTCTGTCTGTCTGTCCGTCTGTCTGTCTCTCGCTCTCTCTCTCTCTTCCTGCGATCTTTCTCTCTTAGTCTTACATTCCTGATTATATTTTTTTTCGTTCCATTTAAATTAATGACCACTCATGGGATATTTGTAAGGTACAAGCATGATTGCCCGTTCAAACGAACGGGTTGGGACCACAAGTACATTGAAGCGATGTATAGTTTACAAAAATAACAGACTGTTTTTCTAAAAATTACAGATATATATCTTCCACAGCCATGCAATTAATTTAAAGGAAAGCAAACTTTCCAGCAAAAACAGATATATGGGCCATATATTTATCTCTGGTCCTGAGCCACTCATAGGACAGTTTTAAAGTATACAGAACTCTAAGACGTTGGAATTCTCACGTTCTCATGTAGACATTCTTTAAGTGAAGGAGGGTTCGAGCCAAACAAAGTAAAGTAAATTTGAGTACAATCTTTTAGTTAGTGGATCTGGTTGATTTGTTAGATATTAAACAGTATGGAAGTACTAAATGCGAGCCAAACAAAGTAAAGTAAATTTGAGTACAATCTTTTAGTTAGTGGATCTGGTTGATTTGTTAGATATTAAACAGTATGGAAGTACTAAATGCGAGCAAAAAATTGCAGTGCTCTTAAGATTCGCAACAGACCTCCCAAAGAAAAGGCGACGATGCCAGTGGTTCTTAAATTACTGACGAATCAAACCATGACTACTTTGCCGAATAGAACAGCATGTTTTCTATGATGCTTTTGTTTTTTCGCTGGAGTTTGTCAAATTCAAGATTCTAATGATTGCAGTCTTCATTAAAGTCAAATAACATGCTTTTCATAGAAAATATATATTTACAAAAAAACCAAAACGTGTAATTTGTTTTAAAAGCGTCATCCGTTTGGAAAACTGTAAACCGCTGAGAAGTCTTATCAGTTTTATTTGCTTCATGATAACAAGTTTAGCAAAACAATTTGATCATTTTTTACAATAGAATAACGTATAAATAATGAATTTGAAGAAGAATTTTTTAGCCTCAATCCATAGCTTTTCTTTCATTTGTTTTGTACCAGGTGGGGCAGGTCGGGAAGACAACTGCATTGAAGATAGGCAAACTTCACAAACTAGTTATAGCTAACTGCATGATTGTAATATTCTGTAGAGCCATAAAACTGCAGTGAAGAAAAGTACACTTTACAACCTTGAATAGGTGGGGAACATTACGGCAGTAAAGAGAAGCAAATTGTTCAACACTAACAGATATATCTCCTTCACAGCCACACAGATACGTTAAAGAATAGCAAACTTTATAACAATTTATGATCTCCCGCCGAGCCGCTCACAGGACAGCTTTAAAACATAATTATATATAAAAATATAGAACCGGGAGTCACTGAAATCCTTCTCATATTGTCATGAAGACAATCTTTAAGTGAAGACGAAATCTCATGCAAAAAAGTAAGTTCTATTTGGGTTCAATCTTTTGAGCAGCCCCCTTTTCAGTTTATCTGTCCATAATGTCTGCTGATGACCCATTCCGGATACAGTGCTGTGCTCTACCTGATGTGATGAAAAGTTCTGTCCGATACAAAGTTAAAAACATTGAAATGCGTAGACAATTTATATATATATATATATATAAATTCAGGCCCGAGATTTTGTTTAAATTATTGTAGATACCCTGTATTGCTGTAGCTTATAACCATTCTATACCTATTAACAATCTGTGCAGCACCTGCAAGACAAATTAAGAGGGGCAAGTTAATAAAAAAAGGCTTAATTTGAAATCTTCTACGGTTGCTTGTTGACAATTAGTGTCCACTAACTATTATATATAGATGTGAGTCTAGCCTGAGGTCACCAAGTGTTGTGCTGCAAGTTTCTCTATTTCTCCCTGGAGGCAGAACCCCGAGGTGTGTGAGGCGCACAAGCTCTAGTGTAGTATTTCCGCGGTACTTATTTAAAAAATGACACAGTGTCTGTACTGTGGACTGGAATCCTCATCGGTAGATAACTTGGGAATAGTGGAGCAGTGTCGCTTGATTTGTTAATCTAAGCGCCTTATCTTGGATTTTAGTTGGCATTTCCCGTTTGCAATTGTTTCTGTTTAGAGACTTCTTTTCTACGACTTCAGAGCCTTAGCAGAAATAAAAAAAAAAAAATTAGGCTCTCGCTTCAAAATAATTATAAATCTCGTCACCTGTCCTTGTCTTTTATACTTTCTTCATATTCTCTCTCTCTCTCTCTCTCTCTCTCTCTCTCTCTCTCTCTCTCTCTCTCTCTCTCTCTCTCTCTCTCTCTCTTTCTCTCTCTCTACCTCTCCTTATATATATATATATATATATATATATATATTTATATACACACACATATACACATATAATGTATGAAATTGATGAATGCTGTAGTTAAAATGTTCTCCTTGCACAGCTATCTATTATCAACTCCTGGCTCCTCCTCCTCCTCCTCTTCTTCTTCTTCTTCTTCTTCTTCTTCTTCTTCTTCTTCTTCTTCTTCTTCTTCTTCTTCTTCTTCTTCTTCTTCTTCTACGTGGGTACAGTGGATATCGAAAAGCTTCCCCTCGCCGTCTGGATCGGGCAGGATGTCAGAGATGCGCGAACTGCGAATTTTGGTCGGTGAAAATCGGTGGTCTGGCTGGAAGCAGCACGTTCAGATCTCTGTCTAGGGCGAAACGCAGCAGAATGTTCTGTACCGTGGAGCTTGCAGCCTTGTGCACTTTAGCGAACACAGTATGGCGGACCTCAGATGTTGCTTTTCACAAGCATGCATGACGGTTTCTTGGGGGAAAGTGTTTTTGTGTGGGATTTCCCGTTTCTAGTTTTTCTAGACTGTTTTTGGTTAATTGGAATTGTTCTTAATTTAGAATTTCTTTCTTGGAATGTTTGGGATTAGAATTTTTTTTCATGTTTTTGTTGTTCTATTTGGCTGTCATCAGAATTTGGCATTTCTTCTTCATTTGCCTTTGGTTTCAAATGCCCCAAGCTTTTGTCAGAATGTTCTATTTCCCGGTGATCTTGTTTAGATTTTTTCTATATTGTGATATTGTGTAGAGTTAAGTTTTGATGTAAAATTTTTAACCCCTAGGATAGACTCGTTTTTTCTAGAGTCTTGTTTGACTGAATTTTCTATTATACCTTCTTCTTTATTGGAGTTATTTTTTTCATTGTGTACCTCGAAGTTTAAAGTGTCCTTTGATAGAAGTGTTCAATTCATACTGATCTTTCAAAAATTGCACTGCCCTGTATTGTTTATTCACAGAATCTGCTATTTGGTAAGTTTTGATTATTCTATCCTTAAATTCATCTGATCGACTATTATCCTCTTGTAATTCAGATTTATCTTGCATTAAATGTTGTCTGATAAAGACACCGTTTGATAATATATATATATATATATATATATATATATATATATATATATATATATATATATATATATATTAATAGAACTTTAGCTTGCTCTTTCCAGGAATTGTTTTGTAGAGTTGTTCGCTTCTTCCTTTTTATAGTCATGTCCCACTCGCTCTAGATCTACGTCATTATGAAAAGATCTGCCAGAATCAGGGTGTTGCCAGTTTTGGTTTTTCTGAACTAACTTGTCAAGAGGTCTTCCTTCGTGGTGTCTGGGTTTCATCGCAGGGTGGTGAGGTGCAGAACTTGTTCTCTCAGATTGTTCTCGCGACCCAGAGAAAGCTTCCTCGTGCCTGTCATGGCGGTACCTGTCAGCTGGGCCGATGGTCTCGGTGGTTTTGTGCTGGGAGAAAACTGTAGCGAAGCTCACATACAGCATCAGACCACCGAGCAGCGACAGCAGCAGGATGGTGCGATTCCTGGGAAACACAGTGGGAACTACGTTGGTAAAGCTGAAAACAATGATAAATAACGCAGAAAAATTGGCTTTATTTAAAGTAATCCAAACAGTGGGAACTACGTTGGTAAAGCTGAAAACAATGATAAATAACGCAGAAAAATTGGCTTTATTTAAAGTAATCCAAACAGTGGGAACTACGTTGGTAAAGCTGAAAACAATGATAAATAACGTAGAAAAATTGGCTTTATTCAAAGTCATCCAAACAGTGGGAACTACGTTGGTAAAGCTGAAAACAATGATAAATAACGTAGAAAAATTGGCTTTATTCAAAGTCATCCAAACAGTGGGAACTACGTTGGTAAAGTTGAAATCAATGATAAATAACGTAGAAAAATTGGCTTTATTTAAAGTAATCCAAACAGTGGGAACTACGTTGGTAAAGCTGAAAACAATGATAAATAACGTAGAAAAATTGGCTTTATTCAAAGTCATCCAAACAGTGGGAACTACGTTGGTAAAGCTGAAAACAATGATAAATAACGTAGAAAAATTGGCTTTATTTAATACCATCCAAACAGTGGGAACTATGTTGGTAAAGCTGAAAACAATGATAAATAACGTAGAAAAATTGGCTTTATTTACTACCATCCAAACAGTGGGAACTACGTTGGTAAAGCTGAAAACAATGATAAATAACGTAGAAAAATTGGCTTTATTTAAAGTCACCCAAACAGTGGGAACAACGTTGTTAAAGCTGAAAACAACGATAAACAACGTAAAAAATTGGCTTTATTTAAAACCATCCAAACAGTGGGAACAACGTTGTTAAAGATGAAAACAATTTGCTGTGCCAGGTGGCTGTAATAAGGTCTCTGCTACTATCCTAGGTGGCTAGAGTTACGTCCCTTCTGCTGTGTTAGGTTTTAGGAATAAGGTTCCTGCCTCTGTCCCAGGTGACTGAAGTTGCGTCCGTTTTGCTGTGTTATGTGGCTGGAATAAGGTCCCTGCCTCTGTCCCAGGTGACTTGAGTTACGTCCGTTTTGCTGTATTATGTGGCTTGAATAAGGCCCCTGCCTTTGTTCAATGTGGCTGGAGTTATGTCCGTTTTGCTGTGCCAGTAGGCTGGAATAAGGTCCCTGCCTCTGTCCTAGGTGGCTCGAGTTACGTCCCTTCTGCTGTGTTAGGTTGCTGGAATAAGGTCCCTGCCTCTGTCCTAGGTGGCTCGAGTTACGTCCCTTTTGCTGTGTTAGGTTGCTGGAATAAGGTCCCTGCCTCTGTCCCAGCTAACTAGCGTTACGTCCCATCTGCCTTGTTAGGTTGCTGGAATAAGGTCCCTGCCTCTGTCCCAGCTAACTAGCGTTACGTCGCATCTGCCTTGTTAGGTTGCTGGAATAAGGTCCCTGCCTCTGTCCCAGCTAACTAGCGTTACGTCGCATCTGCCTTGTTGGGTTATAGGAATAAGGTCCCTGCCTCTGTCCCAGCTAACTAGCGTTACGTCCCTTCTGCCTTGTTGGGTTATAGGAATAAGGTCCCTGCCTCTGTCCCAGCATACTAGCGTTACGTCCCATCTGCCTTGTTGGGTTATAGGAATAAGGTCCCTGCCTCTGTCCCAGCTAACTAGCGTTACGTCCCATCTGCCTTGTTGGGTTATAGGAATAAGGTCCCTGCCTCTGTCCTAGGTGGCTCGAGTTACGTCCCTTCTGCCTTGTTAGGTTGCTGGAATAAGGTCCCTGCCTCTGTCCTAGGTGGCTCGAGTTACGTCGCATCTGCCTTGTTAGGTTGTAGGAATAAGGTCCCTGCCTCTGTCCCAAGTGGCTCGAGTCCCTTTTGCTGTGTTAGGTTGTAGGAATTCTGTTTTGTTCTAGGTGGCTGGAGTGAGGTCCCTGTCTTTGTGCTAGGTGGCTGGAGTGATTTCCTTGCCCCTGTTGTAGATAACTGGAGTGACGTCCCTACCTCTGTTCTAAGTGGCTGGAGTGCTTCCACTGCTTCTGTTCTAGGTGGCTGAATGATATCCCTGCTTCTTTTCTATCCCTACCTCTGTGCCAGATGGCTGAAGTGATTTTTCTGCTTCTATTCTAGGTGGCTAAATGAGCTCCCTGTCTCTATGCCAGGTGGCTGGAGTGATTCCCCTGCACCTGTTCTAGGTGGCTGGAGTGAGCTCTCTGTCTCTATGACGAGTGGCTGGAGTGATTCCGCTGCACATGTTCTAAGTGGCTGGATGAGATCCCTGCTTCAGTTCTAAGTGGCTGGATGAGATCCCTGTCTCTGTGCCATGTGTCTGGAGTTATTTCCCTGCCTCTGTACTATGTACCACGTGTGATTACCCTGCCTCTGTTCTAGGAGGCCGGAGTGAGGTCACTGTCTCTTTGCCAGGTGGCTGGAGTGATTTCCGTGCTTCAGTTCTAGGTGGTTGGATGATATCCCTGTCTCTGTGCCAGGTGGCTGGAGTGATTTCCCTGCCTCTGTTTTAGGTGGCTGGAGAGAGGTTCCTGCCTCAGTGCCAGGTGGCTGGAGTGATTTCCGTGCTTCAGTTCTAGGTGGTTGGATGATATCCCTGTCTCTGTGACAGGTGGCTGGAGTGATTTCCCTGCCTCTGTTTTAGGTGGCTGGAGAGAGGTTCCTGCCTCAGTGCCAGGTGGCTGGACACGGCGTAAAATTTCCCAAATTATGCGAGCGGCGATCCAGAATGGCCGAGCAAGCCGATTTACTTAGGAGATATAAGTCCAGTTACTGACGACCTCACCTGCGGTAATCCATCACTGTCTTGACAGGCGCTTGTAATGCGATACCCGTGCACTGGACATGCCGGCCAATGCAATGAGAGGAAATGAGAACAAAACTAAAATTCTGAGTGATTTAAACCACACTGCATTCAAACTACTCGGGGTATCACTCGCTTCCTTACATTCATTTTTAACGTCAGATCTTTACCAAAAAGACGGTGAATATTTGGTGTTTGTATGAAAATTCCTGTGAGTTTTATAAACAAGTGAAGATTGCCATCTAAAATTTGCGTTAATCAACATTTATTTCTATATCAATGTGCAATTTATGTAAAACAACAACAAAAAAAAATAATGGCCCACGCAATTTTTTTTATAAATGATATCATATTTATCTGCGGAAAATGTTATTTAAAGTCATATAATATTTAGGACCATTATAATACGGTTTCGGTGTTAAATATTGTGTTTTAATTTCGCTTTAATTCCTGATTCAGGTTTACTAATTATGGAACACTCTTTAGAAACCCACATGCTTTCCCTGCATGCACTATGCCGTATCTGTGGAAACATTTGTGTTTCTAAGAAACAGAAAAAGAACTACAGTCATGCTCGCAAATGTTTTGATTTTACGGCAGACATTTTATTAATTTGCGGTGTGCATGAAGTGTTCTGCGACAATAATTATACGCAATACGAAAAAGTAGAAGTCTAATTTCTATTATAACGACAAAGGAAACTTTTTGCAAAGCCATGGACATATGTTGTGAATTCCAGCCAACAAACTTCGATATTTGCAAGCTGTGCAGCCACAGACAGAGCTTGACTCGTGGATTTTTCAAGCCAGCTTGTGCAACAAGCTCACAAAGTACC
The DNA here is from genome assembly GCA_033675545.1 of Elysia crispata. Taxonomy (NCBI): domain Eukaryota; kingdom Metazoa; phylum Mollusca; class Gastropoda; family Plakobranchidae; genus Elysia; species Elysia crispata. Next base: position 112,787 of record JAWDGP010002520.1, read on the forward strand.
ACAACACCAGAGCCAGCGGCCGAGACAGCAGCAAGCACGTCGCACACCAAACAGCCACTGCAGCCAGCCCAGTACTCTCACAATTACCAAACAACAGATACTGATTTTATAGAAGAGACAGTACACACAGAAATGAATAACTTAAACCAACCCAACTTCACCCAATTTGATACAGACCTTTAGATCATACCGATAGTGTAGCATCCACCTCTGTTAATACTATCACCTCCACAATACGTCAAGCTTGTGACACAAGTATTGACACTTCTATAATTTCTGTTGCAGAATCAACACCTATTAAGCCCACGCAACCACAAACACAGGACAGCTCAGCATCCTCAATGATAAAACGTGACACAACATTTAACCAATCGCTTAGTCTTCCCAGTGACACCCCACTATCAGCACAAGAAGAACGCCTCACAACACGTTTAGTTCGGAGAAAACTTAATGCGGACCCTAAAATACCAACCATCACTTGCAAAACAATGGTACAGCCTTTATCATTTCACAGACTTGTAAAGCTTAGAATAGACACACAGACAGCCAAAACACCAACAAAAGGAAAGCGAGCATCAATTTTACAAAAAGTCAGGACACACATTGCAGGACCCTCATCTAGTTCAGCAGATTCACAGTTTGAGAGAGAATTAAAGAAAATACCCACAGAACGCAGGCGACAAATTGTAACAAAAGCCTCTGGTAAACAAAAGCTAAGGTTTCGAGGCACCACACACTAGCACTTAACGAGCAATTGGGTCTGAGCTGGAGGCAAGGTAGGAACACGGCGTCGCTTTAGCGCTACTGCAGTTGCCGAGGCCTGCACGGTGTCAATGACCTGACCCCGTGACCTAGTTGTCAACTCAGGTAGACTCGGGCGGCTCTGGGCCTGCGCGTCACTTTATGTTTTTTTCGATATTTTACTGTAATTTCTAACCACAATAATGATAATTATGTTTTATTTTAAAGTTTGCATTGCAAAAAAAAAAAACAAAACAAAAAAAAACCAGGCTACATACACAAGCAAGAACGAATACTCTAGCTCAAATACTTTTTTTGTTACATGGCCATAAAAGTGCATTTATTGTAGTATATTAGAAAACAATAGAGTGATTTTTAGAAGGTCGTAACAACTAAACGCAACATAGATTTTTTTTAAAATTTCACATACAGAAATTATCAGTTTTGAAAAAACTACTCACGAAATTTTATTTTGTTAGATGGAATACTTTTTGCAGGAGACGGATTTTTGTACATTATTTGTTCGGGAGGAAATGAGTGAATATGACGTGCCATATGGTAGTCTAGCAGATTTACTAAGATTTTTAGATGGATTCTTAGATTCATATGATGAGCAGAATTTGCGTAAGTGGCGTGAGGGGTCTATTCGTGAAGATGAAATTTGGATAAAAATTGGTGGGGATCATGGGAAATATTCGCTCAAATTCACTTTTCAAATTGCAAACACAGCCAAACCAAACGCACGTCATAACACTGTAGTGATAGCCATAGCAACAGTTCGAGATACACATGACAACATCGTTAGACTTTTAGAGGGCGGGTTAGGTAATGACCACTCCAGTCCCATTGTTGGAGAGACAAGACCATCAAAGTCTTTTTCAATGGTGACTATGAGTTTATGTGCAAGATGTATGGCCTCTCAGGCCCACAAGGCACATATCTATGCCTGTGGAGCTTGATGCCACGGCGAGACATGCACCAACCCAGTGATCAATGCCAGTGTAGATCAATGGAAACCTTGCTCGCTGACGATTCTCCCTTTCATAGAGAAACAAGCGATAAAAGAGAAGCAGCCAAATTTCACAATTCGCTGCATGCACCACTTTTAGAACTAGATTTAGAATGCGCGGACCCTCCCTACCTCCACATATTACAAGGCGTTGTTTCAAAACATCATGAGCTGTTAGAGGATAGTGCACATAGGTTAGACATGGAAATAGTTAGTAAAAATGACGAGGTCCTTAGACATTTTGGGAAAAGTGTTAAACAATACGGGGCTCAGTGGTATTTCTTTTTCTGTTTCACTAAATTCTAGTGAAACAGAAAAAGAAATAGAAAAACACTTTCAAAACATACACGATAGAACGCGTTCTTGATTTTCTATCACACAGACCCCTCACTCCGAGAACAGGCCCAACTGCTACTGCATTAGACAGTTCTTAACAAGCATAGAATTACACCACAAACATATCACAGGAGATCATTCATTGGGAATCACTGTCACAAATATCTTTATCATAAAGTCTACACAAATCTCAAGGACACAATTGTAAAACAAACACAAGCTCTCACCAACAATGCATTAATCATTAATAAAGCTGCAACCATTCAAGTGACATTTAACAACCTAAATAGTGCATTCAGCAAAGTACACAACGCTATATCTCATACGAAACCAATACAGCCAAGCTCGATATCAGAAATACAAACCGCAATAGACAATTATATGCTTACTACAGAAGAATGTTTCAACTTAAAGTTATTCCAAAGCAGCACATACTAGTGAAACACTTGAGCCATACAAGGCAGTGCAGGGCCTGTTAGGGGAGCAGGGCATGGAAAACAGTCGCCAGATGATTTCATCAATCGAAAAACATAGAGCACACGGATTAACAAACGACTAAAGAAATTACATCACATATTAACAACACATTACGATCTTAAGAAATTACATCACATATTAGCAACACATAACGATTTAAAGAAATTACATCACATATTAGCAACACATAACGATCTAAAGAAATTACATCACATATTAACAACACATTACGATCTAAAGAAATTACATCACATATTAACAACACATTACGATCTAAAGAAATTACATCACATATTAACAACACATTACGATCTAAAGAAATTACATCACATATTAACAACACATTACGATCTAAAGAAATTACATCACATATTAACAACACATTACGATCTAAAGAAATTACATCACATATTAACAACACATTACGATCTAAAGAAATTACATCACATATTAACAACACATTACGATCTAAAGAAATTACATCACATATTAACAACACATCACGATCTAAAGAAATTACATCACATATTAACAACACATTTACTCTAGGTCGCACCTGCTCTCCGTCACTAAACTGTGTGTACTATTTATAACATACTATACATAGACTGCCTTTCATGTATTCTTTCCCAATTTTTTTTCTTTAAGTGAGATATGTGTTTATTCACGATTTTAATATTTATTTAAAAAATGGCGTTTATTGAATTTTGTTCAAATTTGGTAATGAAAAATGATTCGACTGTACAAATTAAACTCCCAACCACATGTTTTTTTCTATTATGGCTCTGAAACTGTGTAACGGACAACTATAACATGTTATGTGCAAATTTCAAAAAGATTCTTAGGGCCAAATTTTTATTTTTAATATTTAAAAATGTTAACGCATTTTACAAACAATACAAATAAATACCTCGTTTGCCGACCCAAAAGCAAAAAAACTACTTTGACCATTGGTTTCGTTTTTTGTGTAAAAAAATCGTCTTTTTCTGTTTTAAGTTTATTTTAACATTGAAAAAACTTTTTCAATGTAAGTTCTTGCGAGAGAAAAAGAAAAACCAGTAATACGGGAATACTGCATGCTCGCTCTCTCACACACAGGTTACCTGCGCTGACCGATGGTTGACCTCTCCTCTGAGCCACATGGTTGGAGAAAGTTCTCTTCCTCTGAGCCACATGGTTGGAGTAAGGTCTTTTCCTCTGAGCCACATGGTTGAAGTAAGGTCTCTTCCTCTGAGCCACATGGTTGGAATAAGGTCTCTTCCCCTGAGCCACATGGTTGGAGTAAGGTCTCTTCGTCTGAGCCACTAGGTTGGAGTAAGGTCTCTTCCTCTGAGCCACATGGTTCTAGTAAGGTCCCTTCCTCTGAGCCACATGGTTGGAGTAAGGTCCCTTCCTCTGAGCCAGATGGTTGGATAAAGGTCCCTTTCTCTGAGCCACATGGTTGGAGTAAGGTCGATTCCTCTGAGCCGCATGGTTGGAGTAAGGTCTCTTCCTCTGAGCCAGACTGTTCGAGTTAGATCCCTGTCTCTGTGCCAGGTGGCTGGAGTCGGATCCCTTTCTCTGAGCCAGATGGTTGGAAAAATGTCCCTCCCTCTGAGCCATATGTTTAGAGTAAGGTCCCTTCCTCTATGCCAGATGGTTGGAGTAAGGTCCCTTCCTCTGAGCCACATGTTTGGAGTAAGGTCCCTTCCTCTGAGCCACATGGTTGGAGTAAGGTCCCTTCCTCTGAGCCAGATGGTTGGAGTAAGGTCCCTTTCTCTAAGCCAGATGGTTGGAGTGAGATCCCTGTCTCTGAGCCAGATGGTTGGAGTAAGGTCCCTTCCTCTGAGCCAGATGGTTGGAGTAAGGTCCCTTCCTCTGAGCCACATGGTTGGAGTAAGGTCCCTTCCTCTGAGCCATATGGTTGAAATAAGGTCCCTTCCTGTGAGCCAGATGGTTGGTGCGATCCCTGTTTCTGAGCCACATGGTTGGAGTAAGGTCTCTTCCTCTGAGCCACATGCTTGAATAATGTCCCTTCCTCTGAGCCAGATGGTTGGAGTTAGATCCCTGTCTCTGTGCCAGGTGGCTGGAATCGGATCCCTTTCTATGTGCCAGGTGGCTGGAGTAAGGTCCCTTCTTCTGAGCCAGATGGTTGGAGTAAGGTCCCTTCCTCTGAGCCAAATGTTTGGAGTAAGGTCCCTTCCTCTGAGCCACATGGTTGGAGTAAGGTCCCTTCCTCTGAGCCAGATGGTTGGAGTAAGGTCCCTTTCTCTGAGCCAGATGGTTGGAGTGAGATCCCTGTCTCTGAGCCAGATGGTTGGAGTAAGGTCCCTTCCTCTGAGCCAGATGGTTGGAGTAAGGTCCCTTCCTCTGAGCCACATGGTTGGAGTAAGGTCCCTTCCTCTGAGCCAGATGGTTGGAGTAAGGTCCCTTCCTCTGAGCCAGATGGTTGGAGTAAGGTCTCTTCCTCTGAGCCAGATGGTTGGAGTAAGGTCCCTTCCTCTAAGCTACATGGTTGGAGTAAGGTCCCTTCCTCTGAGCCAGATGGTTCGAGTGAGATCCCTGTCTCTGTGCCAGGTGGCTGGAGTGAGGTTCCTGCCTCTGAGCCACATGGTTGGAGTAAGGTCCCTTCCTCTGAGCCAGATGGTTGGAGTAAGGTCCCTTCCTCTGAGCCAGATGGTTGGAGTAAGGTCCCTTCCTCTGAGCCAGATGGTTGGAGTAAGGTCCCTTCCTCTGAGCCAGATGGTTGGAGTAAGGTCCCTTCCTCTGAGCCAGATGGTTGGAGTAAGGTCCCTTCCTCTGAGCCAGATGGTTAGAGTAAGGTCCCTTCCTCTGAGCCAGATGGTTGGAGTAAGGTCCGTTTCTCTGAGCCAGATGTTTAGAGTGAGGTCGTTTCCTCTGAGCCAGATGGTTTGAGTGAGATCCCTGTCTCAGTGCCAGGTGGCTGGAGTAAGGTCCATTCCTCTGAGCCAGATGATTGGAGAAAGGTCCCTTCCTCTGAGTCAGATGGTTAGAGTAAGGTCCATTCCTTTGAGCCAGATAATTCGAGTGAGATTCTTGTCTCTGTGCCAGGTGGCTGGAGTCAGATCCCTGTCTCTGTGCCAGATGGTTGGAGTAAGGTCCCTTCCTCTGAGCCAGATGGTTAGAGTAAGGTCCCTTCCTCTGAAGTAGATGGTTGGAGTAAGGTCCATTCCTCTGAGCAAGCCAGTTTAAGAAATGTCCATTCCTCTGAGGCAGATGGTTCGAGTCAGATCCTTGTCTCTGTGTCAGGTGGCTGGTGTGAGGTTCCTGCTATGAGCCACATGATTGGAGTAGGTCCCTTAATCTGAGCAAGATGGTTGGAGTAAGGTCCCTTCCTCTGAGCCAGATGGTTGGAGTGAAATCCCTGTCTCAGAGCCGCATGGTTGGAGTAAGGTCCTTTCTTGTGAGCCAGATTGTTGGATAAAGGTTCCTTCCTCTGAGCTAGATGATTGGAGTAAGGTCCCTTCCTCTGAGCCACATGGTTGGAGTAAGGTCCCTTCCTCTGAGCCAGATGGTTGGAGTAAGGTCCCTTCCTCTGAGCCAGATGGTTGGAGTAAGGTCCGTTTCTCGGAGCCAGATGTTTAGAGTGAGGTCGTTTCCTCTGAGCCAGATGGTTTGAGTGAGATCCCTGTCTCAGTGCCAGGTGGCTGGAGTAAGGTCCCTTTCTCTGAGCCAGATGATTGGAGTAAGGTCCCTTCCTCTGAGCCAGATGGTTAGAGTAAGGTCCATTCCTTTGAGGCAGATAATTCGAGTGAGATTCTTGTCTCTGTGCCAGGTGGCTGGAGTCAGATCCCTGTCTCTGTGCCAGATGGTTGTAGTAAGGTCCCTTCCTCTGAGCCAGATAGTTAGAGTAAGGTCCCTTCCTCTGAAGTAGATGGTTGGAGTAAGGTCCATTCCTCTGAGCAAGCCAGTTTGAGAAATGTCCATTCCTCTGAGCCAGATGGTTCGAGTCAGATCCTTGTCTCTCAATCAGGTGGCTTGACTGAGGTTCCTGCTTATAGCCACATGATCGGAGTAGGTCCCTTCCTCTGAGCAAGATGGTTGGAGTAAGGTCCCTTCCTCTGAGCCAGATGGTTGGAGTGAAATCCCTGTCTCAGAGCCGCATGGTTGGAGTAAGGTCCTTTCTTGTGAGCCAGATTGTTGGATAAAGGTTCCTTCCTCTGAGCCAGATGATTGGAGTAAGGTCCCTTCCTCTGAGCCACATGGTTGGAGTAAGGTCCCTTCCTCTGAGCCAGATGGTTGGAAAAATGTCCCTCCCTCTGAGCCAGATGTTTAGAGTAAGGTTCCTGCCTCTGAGCCAGATGATTGGAGTAAGGTCCCTTCCTCTGAGTCACATGGTTGGAGTAAGGTCCCTTCCTCTGAGCCAGATGGTTGGAGTAAGGTCCCTTCCTCTGAGCCAGATGGTTGGAGTGAGATCCCTGTCTCTGAGCCAGATGGTTGGAGTAAGGTCCCTTCCTCTGAGCCAGATGGTTCGAGGGAGATCCCTGTCTCTGTGCCAGGTGGCTGGAATGAGGTTCCTGCCACTGAGTCACATGGTGTGAGTAAGGTCCCTTCCTCTGAGCAAGATGGTTGGAGTAAGGTCCCTTCGTGTGAGCCAGATGGTTGGAGTAAGGTCCCTTCCTTTGAGCAAGATGGTTGGATAAAGGTCCCTTTCTCTGAGCCAGATGGTTGGATAAAGGTCCCTTCCGTTGAGCTAGATGGTTGGAGTAAGGTCCCTTTCTCTGAGCAACACGGTTGGAGTAGGCTCCCTTCCTGTGAGCCAGATGGTTGGAGTAAGGTCCCTTCCTCTGAGCCAGATGGTTGGAGTAAGGTCCCTTTCTCTGAGCCAGATGGTTGGAGTAAGGTCTCTTCCTCTGAGCCAGATGGTTTCATTGCGATCTATATCTCTGTGCCAGGTGGTTGGACTCAGATGCCTGTGTCTGTGCCAGGTGGCTGGAGTGACATCCCTGCCTCTAAGCCACATGGTGTGAGTAAGGTCCCTTCCTCTGAGTCAGATGGTTGGAGTGAGATCCCTGTCTCTGTACCAGGTGGCATGAGTGGGGTCCCTGTCTCTGTGCCAGGTTTCTGGAGTAATTTCCGTGATTCTCTTCTAGTTGGCTGGTGTGAAGTCCTTGTATCTATGCCAGGTGGCTGGAGTGATTCCCCTGCACCTGTTCTAGGTGGCTGAAATGAGGTCCCTATCTCTCTGCCAGGTGGCATGAGTGGGATCCCTGTCTCTGTGCCAGGTGGCTGGAGTAATTTCCGTGATTCTGTTCTAGGTGGCTGGAGTGAGGTCCTTGTATCTGTGTCAGGTGGCTGGAGTAATTTTGGTGATTCTCTTCTAGTTGGCTGGTGTGAAGTCCTTGTATCTATGTCAGGTGGCTGGAGTGATTCCCCTGCACCTGTTCTAGGTGGCTGGAGTGAGGTCCCTGTCTCTGTGCCAGGTAGCTGGAGTGAGGTCCCTTTCTCTGTGCCAGATGGCTGGAGTAAGGTCTCTGTCTCTGTGCCAGGTGGCTGGAGTGATTCTCCTGACCTGTTCTAGGTGGCTGGAGTGAGGTCCTTGTCTCTGTGCCAGGTGGCTGGGGTAAGGTCTCTTTCTCTGTGCCAGGTTGCTGGAGTGATTTCCCTGTTTCTGTTTTAGGTGGCTGGATGAGGTCCCTGTCTCTGTGCCTAGTGGCTGGAGTGATTTTGCTGCTTATGTTCTAGGTCGTTGGAGTGAGGTCTCTTTCTCTATGCCAGGTGGCTGAAGTAAGGTCCCTGTCTCTGTGCCAGGTGGCTGGAGTGATTTTTCTATAAATATTGATTGTATATCTTCCTCATATTGATCATTACGCACAAGCACTATAATAAATATTCATATCTTCCTTATATCAATCATGACTTACAAGCCTTATAATAAATAAATATATGTTTCTCATATTAATCACCACGTACCAGGAGGAAGTTAGAGATATTTGTTATAGTGATTGTTAAGTGATGATTTCTATGAGGAAGATGTAAATACTTAATATATTGATGGATAAGTGATGATTAATATGAGAAAGATATAAATATTTATTTTAATGATTGGTAAGTGAAGATAAATATGAGGAAGATATAAATATCTGTTATAATGATTGGTACGTGATGATTAATATATGAATAATATAAATACTTATTATAGTGATTGGTAAGTGATGATTAATATGAGGAAAATACTTAATGTTTTGACCATAGAAGGAAGAATTTTATGATTTGAGTAATGGTTAAGTTTTTGTTTAGTATAAGAGATACATTTTTAATTTTTATCATTCATTTTCTTTTTTTTTCAGCTAAAAATTTATAAACTGGAAAAAAGTTAACAGTTAATATTTTTTATTGTTAAAATTTCTTAAAGTTTTATGCTTAAGTAAAAAATGTACAATTTTTATTTTGATCTGCAGAATTGACGATTCAAACTGTCAAAACCTTCACGTCGTGCAGACTCTCAATAAACTAATGAATAGCTGAGGAGATCTCCACGTATTTTCTTCCGTGTCACAAGACAGCTGCTGTATCTCTTCCGCATTTGCCAAATCACTTTACGTCTCATTGAAGATAATGGGTCTCTGCGTGAAAACACATGCCTTGAACTCATCTATGCTAGGCAACATGATGCCTTTCTGCAGATCGATAGATATCTTGTTGTCACCGGGTTGCTTGTTGTTCTCCTCAGTGGCCTTTCTGTAAACTGCCGTTGCTGCTTTATACTTTGCTCTGTGTACAGCAAACTCACTGATGTCGCACACGTCGATGGAGGTGCAGCTATTCTGGCGTTGCTAATATCTTTCACACACGTCACTCTCTTCATTTCCCAATGATGTCATTGATATCTTCATTGCCTCGAAGACTCGATGGAATGATATTGGTGTCACGAATCATTGCCTCACGTGGATTCCAATGACCATGTTCCCTTCTCAATGATTGGAGTTATCCCTCTTTGGATCATCTTTAGTTAAATGCCTCCCTGAAGGTAAGTCCACTTCATGAGGTGGACCATAGACCGCCTCTTGCCTGGTAATAATTCAAGGCATAGATATTTATTTCAGGCTAGATCCGCTATCCAATCATGACCAAAACGGAAAAAAAAACTAAATTCTTTCTTATCCTGTTTTTTTTAACTGAAAAAGATTTTGTCAGAATCGAATTGGTCCAGCTTTTTTTTTTAAGGTTTTTTTTTCTTGCTTTTCTTGTGACAAGATCCAGAATCTAGATCTAGATCTAACTTTGGAAACCTGGTACTAGAAAGTCGCTTCGCTGTCACCCTGGCGGAGCTTGTAATTACCGGCGGAGAATGGCACAGAAATCTATTATTGGATGAAGTTATGGCGTTGCTTCAGTCAGTAGTAAAATAGACTAACATTTTCTTTCCGCTGCAAAGCAATACAGTTATTGTCCTCATCAGTTGAGCATCTACTACGGCTGGCAGTAGCTATGTTGTTATTGTAGATAAACATGAAGAAAATAAAAAAAAAATCTGACTACATTGGCAAGTATTGCTACTAAAGAAAAAAAAACCAACATTAAAATTATTATAATTGAAAAGGTTGCCTGTCTATACACCATTCCGTTTGGAACTTTTGCTGCAAGTCAGTTAGACATTTAGGGCTGCTGA
>JAWDGP010002523.1:0-30000 GCA_033675545.1 Elysia crispata
GCTGCTGCAGATAAGCATTAAAATTCTATAAAAGTCTCGGCACCTACTGAAATACCGTTATTGTGACTTTTCAATTTAATCAAACTTAAAATTCAGGGATTATGGATCTGAAATCTTAACTACGTGTGTATTTTTAGTATTCAGGTTCATCTAAAAAAATATAACCATAAGTTTGTCCTAAACTCACTTTGAAATCAGTTTCAGGATATACTTCACCCCAAATCATGAATGTTTGGAAGATCTTAATAGAAAATATTAGAATGTGGTAATGTAAACTACATGTATATTGCATTGTTCTACCGCTACTTCATACTGATGGCTGTCAAACCTCGTTGTACCAAGATGTTCAGGTATGAGTCCTAACATGAACAATGAAAAACTTTTGCCTGAAACCCTTTAGGCCTACTCTTTGATGATCAACCTAGTACATGTGCATCTGTAGTTGGGTGGAAAAATAAGTACATTATTTGAATAGAATGAATGAAGGCCTTTTTCCTAGAAACTAAGATCAGATTCTACAGCTCTCATTTCTTGCTAACAACTTTTACTGTAATATGTACAGCTTCATAGGTTCTTTTTCCGTTTTAAATTAAGTTCAACATATCACTGCCGAAAGTTTAAAATTATGTGAAAATGCAGTTTTGGATTTATAATAAATATCATCAAATGAGATGTATATATATGACAACTGTAGTTGTACTTTTTTGAAGCGCTATTGCAAATGATTAAAGAAAAGAGAATTTTTTTTCAATATCCTGTCACCATTCATACCTGTTTGAAGATGTATAAAAAATGTGCTTCGGCTGATCACTTTTAAAACTAATCGTCAAGCAACAAAAACAATGGCCCGCCTATTCATGACCAACCTACATGTATGTCAAGTTATAGTGAACTGAAAATTGAAGAAGCCACCCTGTAAATGCAAAGACGAAAAAAAAAAGAAAATGGTAGGAACGGCTTTCAGATTCAATCTACCGGTACCCGGTAGCTGTAATTGGGATTGACTACTACTGCTACTACTACTACTACTACTACTACTACTACTACTACTACTACTACTACTACTACTACTACTACTACTACTACTACTACTACTACTACTACTACTACTACTACTACTACTACTACTACTACTACCACTACTACTACTACTACTACTACTACTGCTACTACTACTACTGCTGTTACTACCACTACTACCACTACTACTACTACTACTACTACTACTACTACTACTACTACTACTACTACTACTACTGCTACTGCTACTACTACTACAACAACAACTACTATTACTACTACTACTACTGCTACTGCTGCTACTACTGCTGCTGCTGCTACTAGCTGCTACTGCTGCTACTGCTACTACTACTACTACTACTGCTTGGCACTTGCCTACTACTACCACTACTCACTCACTACTACTACCACTGCTGCTGCTTTGCTGCTGCTGCTACTTTTTTGCTGCTGCTGCTGCTGCTGCTGCTGCTACGCCGCTGCTGCTGCTGCTGCCTGCTGCCACTGCTGCCACTGCTGCTGCTACTGCTGCTGCTTTCGCTGCTGCTGCTGCTGCTGCGTACTGCTGCTATGCTGCTGCTGCTGCTGCTTTACTGCCACCACTACCACTGCTCACTGCTGCCACTACTACTGCTGCTGCTGCTCACTGCTGCCGCTTTACGCTTACTACTACTGCTGCTACTACTGCTACTACTACTACTACTACTACTACTACTACTACTACTACTACTACTACTACTACTACTACTACTACTGCTCCTGCTGCTGCTACTGCTACTGCTGCTACTACTACTGCTACTGCTACTACTACTACTACTACTACTACTACTACTACTACTACTACTACTACTACTACTACTACTACTACTACTACTACTACTACTACTACTACGAGGGCTCTTTCATAATTAACCGAAAAATGCCTGTAAAATCCGCGTTTTTTATGCTATCAACAAAATTCTTGCACGTGTTCATACCTTGACTCGTCCTTCATTTCTCTACGTCACAGCCAAGTCTGTCAACAAACTTCTGCCAACGCCGCACCATGGAATAGATACCCTCTCGGAAGAAACTTCCGTCAGGGTTTTGTAGCCATTTCCGCACATGGTCAACAAGCTCTTCATCGTCATCAAAGCGCTTTCCTGCCAGCTCACGTTTCAGTGGCCCAAAGAGGTGATAATCAGATGGTGCGAGGTCTGGACTGTGTGGTGGGTGTGGCAAAATCTCTCATCCATATTTCTCTAGCCAACCTTGCGTCACTCGTGCTGTGTGGGGTGTAGCGTTGTCGTGTTGCAAAATGATCCCGTTGGTCAACTGCCCTGGGCGCTTTCTGCAAATGGCCTCCCTAAGCTTGTCAAGAGTTTGGCAGTACCTTGCAGCATTGATTGTTTCTCCAGGTTGTAAGGTTTCGAACAGAAGAACACCACGACTGTCCCAGAAAACAGTTCCCATTATTTTCTTTGCTCACCGCATGACTTTGAATTTCTTCGCGACAGGTGAGGATGGATGTTTCCATGTCATCGAATCTTGCTTTGTTTCTGGGGTGCAATGGTGCAACCAAGTCTCATCACCGGTGACTAAGCTGTCAAGAAAAGTCACATCGTAGCCTAGAAAGTCTCCGCCGGCGTTGGCAGTATGCCCGTGAACCCTGCGTGAGCTCTTGCTTCTTCTCAAAAGTTCCCTGCAGATGTCCAATCTTTGTTCTTTATGATTGTCTGTCAATTGCTTAGGAACCCATCTTGCGCTGACTTTTCTGTAGCCAAGTTCATCAAAAACAATTCTATGGGCAGAAGTTTCCGAAATTTCAAGACTGCTTGCGATTTCATGAAGTTTCAACCTCCTGTCTTGACGAATAAGCTCATCAACTCGCTTCACATTGTCTTCTGACGTCGCAGTTATCGAACGCCCTCTCCCTTCCCTGTCTGTCAAGTCGGAATGGCCGGCTTCAAACAAATTACACCAGTGATAGACTTGTGTACGGCTTATAACATGCTCACCATATACACTCTGAAGTTCTTTATGAATTTCGGTAGGATTCAGACTTTTGGCTCTGATTTCCTCCTTTGACCAAGTTTCAAGGTGGGCCGCCATCTTTAAAATCGTCTAGACATTCATTGTGCAAAATGATGCACTTCATAATTTCTGGGAATATCCGTGAGGAAATAAGGAATATCATGTCGTTTACAGAATTAAAAAAAGCTCCACTGGTTCCTGAGCAATGGGCATTTTTCGGTTATTTCTGAAAGAGCCCTCGTACTATGCTATTTACAGAGGTTGAAAATTTAGAATTAACCGGCGGCCATATTGAAATTATGCTATTTATAGAGATGATAAAAATTGAATTCACCGGCGGCCATATTGAAATTATGCTATTTATAGAGATGGTAAAAATAGAATTCACCGGCGGCCATATTGAAATTATGCTATCTATAGAGATGGTAAAAATAGAATAAACCGGCAGCCATATTGAAATTATGCTATTTTTGGAGGTCGAAAATTTTTTCCAACTCCAGTTAAACTTTTTAATTGGAGTTGGAATAAATCTTTACGATTGGACTGATAACTCGAAAGAGATCGAGATATAGATAGAGATAAAAGATCTGGGACAGGCTAAGATGATAATATTTATTGTGAAATGTGAGGAAAGAGAAATAAGCAGGTACATGGTGGAAAGGGAGTGGAAATATAACAATATCTATAATACTATGGACAATTCTCACAGCCAAGAGGAATATTATGAATATTACTAAAAAAAAATCGAAAAAAAAATATGTTATGAAAATGATATATAAGGGCATTTTTTACTCCGGTTTCAAATTCGATTATATTTTGATTATAATATGGTATTATTTTGATGATTTATAGAGATCATTTTGATTCTACAGCATTGGTATGGTATTAGTAAAGAGAAAGAAAAAATCGAAATTGATTCTACCGTTTTGATATTTTTTTTTATTTTGAATTCTATTCTATTGTAATGATATTTTGTTATTATGCTTGTTTATAGAGATAGAAGTATAGAGGTTTTTCTCACCCCTATTTAATTATTTAATATTGATTCACCATCTATGTGGCAGTTGGCTATTCCATGTTATGTTCCCAGCACATACCATCTACGCATTATCAATTCAGTAAAAGAGTAAATGGAGTTCAATATTTCTTTTGTATAAAAATGACGGATCTTAAACTCTGTGCAAATTGAAATGAATTAAAATCACTTGATGACGTAAAACACATACGAAAACCTTTGGTTTTAAACTTTCAATTTATTGAATGTGGGAGGTATCAAAAACAGGAAAATTATCAAAAATAACACAGGTAGATAAAAAGAGTCTTATCTGAGTTTATTCAGAGAAATCCAAATTATAAAAATATAAAAAGAAATAATTTTATAGTACACATTGTTTCCTAAAAAAAGACACATAATACAGTCTTTTAAAAATAACGCCAATGGAACTTATGTATATAATATAAACAAATATGACATTTTCATTAAAAGAGATAATACATATAAGGGCATTGCTTATTAAATGAACTTTAATCTGTTTGACTTTCAGCTTACATTGCATTACAATAAATCACAATTGATAATTCACATACAATTTTTTCAAAACATTCATTAATTAGGTTTTTACTCCAGTCCACATATTTTCCCTCTTCTCTTTAAAGGGTTATCAAGAGAAATAGTAACTGATAAGAAAGCTTTGAGGATTCAAACAAGGTCCCACGTTTTACTTCTGAAAAGCAATCACAAAAAAGAAAGATTAATATGGGGGGTAAAACCTTAGCCAAATAATGACTAGATATTTATCAAATTTGAAATATAGTGTATCTGAAATAATCAGATATAATTTATATATAGATAGTTTATGATAAAAATTGCACAAAATTCTTTGTTCAAGAGCTAATTTAATCTCATCAGATTTTAGTAATTATCTAAATAGAACACACTTTACAGGTTTAGAAAAAAAAGTGAAATTGAACATTTTTAGAAAATCTATCTAATAATACAAAAAAATAAAACTGAGCAAGTTTCTTTTTATCTACGATTAAACATATTATAAATTAGGGAGGATGGAGGAATTCCATCTCCCAGTCAAGATTATCAATCATTTTTAAGGGGGAATTTTTGCATAAAGGAACAAAAGTTTTTTTCACTCATCCACAGACACATTTTAGGATGTGTTTCATCGTATTACGAATCATCAGTGTGGCTGTAGAGTATCGATTTATTCAAGTGTCCACCATTCAGATAAAATTGTTTTGTTCTGGATCGAAAGTCCAAAACGGCGGCCACCTGAGAGGTACCCTATGGATCGAAGAGCTATGTTGGGCCGAGTTTTCTCTGAGTATGACCTTTGCCTTTCCCTAGATGTAGAACAAGACACTTAGACAGTGTTCCAAAACTACGCCCTGTGGTCATGCATGAAGTTTGACCTAATTTCAATCCAAAAATAGAAAAAGACTGGAAGCAACAAACGTTGGTCCTTTTTTTCAATCAAAAACTTGGCCCAGCGATCATGATAGAACGGTTACCTAATTATTTTCGCTAGGCTGAGATTTTGTTCATTCTTGCATATTTTTCTTGTGCTTCTTCTAATATGCAAATTTTTACTCGTCATTACACCAAGAAAAACTTGCTCCTTTAAAACCAGTTTCAGCATTAGAAAAAAAAAATCCTCAGTACGTAAAGCCATTTTAAAATTAATACAAAAGTATATATATACCTTGGCTCTGAAGAATTCAAAAGATACTTCCTGATCCACTGGCTCCTGGCAGTGATTCTCCATTCATTTGAAGTTTTATGCAAGTGTATACTTTATCGAGGCAGTGGTGGTTGTGGAGTTAGAGCGTCAGCTGTAATATATGCAGGAATTTTCTTCGCAGGTTTGATCCCATTGGACAACAAGTTAAGAGCCACATGTTTACACCCTTCCCAATGGGGCTTAAGTTTGTCAAACAAAAGACTTTTTTGGTGTTAATGTGTCGTGGGTGAGTTCTATCCAATGATAACAAACAAATAAAAATAATTCTGCACCAGTGATCTAGAAGCGGTACCAAATTTTATCATGCACTTACTGCTACTCTTAATCAAATTATATATATCTCATGCTGATATGTTTGACCGAAACGCCAACAGTTGTGAGGTTAGAGCAAAGGATGCGACCTTTTTTCATCGCCACAACATCAGTGGGTGAGATTGGGGCCTCATTTTTTTCAGTTCCACCGGCCCAATTGCTACTTTTTACATGTATACCGGTATTATATGGCAAAGATCATTTTGATGATGACGAGGGTTATTGAAAACAATATAATGAATGGTGCAATCAATCAAGAGTTTTAATAGTATCATATTATTTTTTTTTTTTTTTGGTTCCTGCAGGCTTTTCTTTTCCTGTAAATTTATATGCTATATATTAGTCTCTTTTATTCTATCATAGCAAGTATTCAGTGAATCTCAGTCAAAGATGTTCTAATATAATGTTAGAACATCTTTGTGCTCAGCAGTCAGCACCACAGGTTAATTGTAGTCAGCACCACATTCTTAATTTGTGGTCAGCACTACATGCATTATTTTCTTTTCTGGCATTTTCACAAACTAAAAACAAAATTAACTCCTGGCAAAGATGTTTCAATGAACTTTCGATTTCAAATTAAAAGATGCGAACTTGTCTCGAGCCCTAACACTGAAAGAAGTTCAAGGTTTAAAATCTGATATAAAAAAAAAGTTGAAACAATTCTAGATTCTACAAGGTCTTTTCAGGATCTGATTTAACTTCTGCTCATGATTATTTTTGCTCGAGACTCAACCAAAGATATTCTAAGTCTAATCTAGATCTAATCATCTGGCGTGAAACTATCACATGTTGCGAGGTCACTACCACTTGGACAATGCAGTCTAAGCTAGATATAGATCTGTCTAGACCAGACTGTGCTAAACAGCTCATAGTTAGGCCGAGAACTTTCACTGTAACCTGTCATTTTTACATCTTCAAATCCTGCAATGATTTAGCTCGATCTAGACTCTTTAAGGCTGAAAATCAAGAGGGACAACACACATTTTGTAGATCTACTTCTACTTCTTCTTGCAATAGTGAAATGCATAAATAATGAACAAAATTATGAAAATATCTTTTTTGCTTTTCAAAATAATTTCATTTCACAGTAGCCATTGGGAAGGAGGGTCATCGTTAGACTGAGGCTGTAGTAAGTAGGTAACTTTTGCCTCTGGTCTCTGCTTCCAAAGCCATTACCAATGAACATGATACAAATGGCTGTCCTAGATTAGATTTAATACATCAACATATTAGTCATTGTAAAATTTTTCTTTAACGAAGGAATTTAATGAGAAAAATTTTAATTTTGCAAGCTCATGAATACCATTTTTAAATACTTAGGCTATCAAATAGTGATAAAAATGAGCAGCATACAGAATCACATCAGAAAAACGCTAATGCTAAGTGGAATGTACGGTAGATCTTATATATTAGAGTTACAGTTAATAAACAACTTTGAAAAATCAAACATTCTGTTACAAATCTAGATAAAAATTATCATTGATTTTTTTAACTCTCTCTCTCTCTCTCTCTCTCTCTCTCTCTCTCTCTCTCTCTCTCTCTCTCTCTCTCTCTCTCTCTCTCTCTTTCACTCTCTCACACACACACACTGACACAGATACTCTCTCACAAGGATTATATCATAAATGTGAATGGGTGTAAGAAATTAACTATACACTCTCCATCTCTATGGCCTGAAACTGTTGTCATGAAACGGCATAAACTTAGTCATAAAAATAGATGTAGCTAATCTAAAATTTTATGACTAGGCCAATCTGTATTTATATGGACTAAGAAAAGCTGCGTCAGAAAAAAAGAAAGTCTGTAAAGATAGAAGCGTCGTTGAAATTTTAGAGAAATGACTGTATGGCAATGAAAATAAATAAGCATTTATAATCAAGAGCTTTTATTATATATTATAAATGGTTTCTCTATATATTATAAATGATTTCTCAATTTTATAAATTTATGGATGAAATGTTTCATTTGCACTCACATTAAGATTGTAAATTTAAGTATAAAATTTTATGCAAGAGCTTAGAAAATTCATTTTTTTGTGCAGAAGTTGTCAAATTAGGCTGTAAAATCATCCCTCTATTACTAAAATATCACAAAATTAAGTATTGTTTATTTTTTGTAGGGAACAAATAGACTTACAACTAAATTTTAGTCCTTAGTCCAACCTCGAATCAGTTGTAACTTTTAAAGTCAAAATTTTGTACTAAGAAATTAAAATGAATACGTTCAAGGACGAAATTTAATTTTTAGACTTAAAAGCTAGTCAGATTTTTGGGCCTAAATCTTCTCATGAATACGGCTCCTGAATCCAAAGCCCGCAGAATCTACTTTTCAGGCTCATTATAGTTAACGTGTCAGCTGATGCTCATTCATATTAGCATAGAAATAAATGTGTCAATGGAAAGGACAAAAAGTGATCTAAATGCAAATTATGTCAGTCCTCTGCAGTCATATAAGAATTGGGTTAAAATAATCAATTGTAGTGATGTATTAAAGAGTTGAGAGCTGTATATGTTTGACTAACTGGATTTGACCAGATAAAGATCCTAAAACTCAGTGAAAGATGAGTGTTCATGATCTTATCTAAACTTAAAAGTTCTCTTGAAATTGAAAGGGAAAAAATTACGAATGGCAACAGAAATAGCCATATTTCACTTTCAATATAGTGCCCTATGTAACTAAGCATCACTATTGTATTATATTTTTCTCTTGGTGTCTTTTTTTTTTGTTTCCAAATGGTTGTGGATCTTACTACTTATAATTTATAAATGGTTATTATTGATTTATAAATTTAATTCCTTGCAGATCTAATAACAACTGATATTTGATCATCTCATTCTGTCATGCTGAGTGCTGGCAAAATGGCCCAGGTGGCCTTAGCTGTGGCCATGCCCACGACTATGATTCTACTGTACTGGTGGTATTCTCGATCTTCAAACGGTAAGATTGTGATGTTGGTTATTGCATGGCGAAACAGTTGATTTTTGCATTGACAGCGGTGGTGGTGATTTATTTATTGCATTTCTCTCTGGAAGCCACCTTGAAAATACATCCATCAAAATGCGAAATTTAAGTTGTATTTCCTGCAACATTTTAATTATTCATTATCTTTATTTAAATTTTGAAAAGTGTTTTTTTTTCCACTCTTCTCTCTGTCATGATACTTGATGTATTCCATAGCGAAAGATAGCATTACAATATTTTTTGTCAGCAAGGATCAGCCTGTGTAACAACACAAATGATAAAACTTTTTTTTTCTTTATATTTATATTTTCAAATCTGAATGTAATTTGAGATCTGTGTTGCAGTTGAAACCATTCCAGATATTAGACATAATTATTGGTGCCTTTGAATTCTTTTTTTTTTTTTTATCTTCCATTTGTTTAAAAAAAATATCATTCTCGGCATCTACACATCCTAATGAGGTGATTGTGTAGTTGATCAAGTTTTGTTGTTTTTCTTCATGTTCAGATGAGGAAGTTTACGGGAGACGGACAGTTGTGACAACCAAACAGACCCGGATTGAAATGTTTGTGCCGAAGAAAGCGGTTGGGGCCATAATTGGGAAGCAAGGTGTCGTTATCAAGCAGGTAAATGTGTCTCTGTCATGGTCAGGCTCATTTATTAAACGGTTTTTACACTTTCAAATTTTTATGAAAGCCTGCCGAGCCCCCTTAACATCATTCTGAGGCACGATATCTTTGAGAAGGTTATCTGGGTAGCAATGGTTAATATAAAGAATTTATAGGCAACTGCTCGTAGACAATCTTGTCCTTGTTTCTAACTTTGTGTTATGTATATGTGATACATTTTAGTTTATTTTGTCACAGTAATATTTTTTTGTTATAACTTGGTATATTTCAGACGAAAGTGCCAAATTTATTTCTGAAAATGTACCTTTCGACAAATCCAAAATCTGATCAAAATTTATTATGCCTTATGAAAAGAAAAACAATGTTTTTGGGAGTTCAGTGTCTCTTTGTTAGATCACAATTAACTGAACTCCTGTCTATAGCTTGCACTAAAGTTATTTAAAAAAACCCACACCTGTCATCACTCTATGTATAAGGATGAACATCAAACTTTGGAGACGAAGAGTACAGAGTCATAAATGGCATAGTCTGTAACAATGTTGCCATCAGAATTTTATTTCCTGACAACTTTTTAACTTGAAATGAAAACAGCGGTAAAATACTTAAGATGTTGAAAATGAAATTGAGCCAAATTTAAATCCTTTTAAAGAGAAAAGAGAGTCAAGTCATTAAAAAGTCAGTACAGGTGTTCAGCATTAGCTCTATATTTCAGATTCAAAAAGAGTCTGGGGCGAGGGTCAAATTCTTTGACCGTGATGAAGATAAAGAAGAGAGCGGTGAGCCCAACGGTCAGCGTACTCTGGTCATCTTTGGCACAGCAGAAGCTGCCCAGCAGGCTGAGCTTATGATTCATCAGGTTGATATCGGTTGCTGATATTTTTTTTTATTTAGGTGTTTTTTTGAGACAAATCAAAATGAAATAGATTTCAGGCATAAAGAATTTGTTTAAAAAAAAAAAATACAGCCCTGATCATCAATATTTAGTTTCCAAAATCATTTTTGTGACTGCTGTCTTTTGATTTGCTGAAGTGTGTGATGCTGTTTCTTTTTATTCTCTTTCTCCCTCCCTCACCTCTCTCTCTCTCTCTCTCTCTCTCTCTCTCTCTCTCTCTCTCTCTCTCTCTCTCTCTCTCTCTCTCTCTCTCTCTCTCTCTCTCTCTCTCTCTCTCTCTCTCTCTCTCTCTCTCTCTCTCTCTCTCTCTCTCTCTCTCTCTCTCTCTCTTCCATCTATCCCGACATACACAAAAACAAAAGGGACTTAGCAAGTTATATATATATATAATTATATGTATATATATATTTATAAGTAAATTCTTTATATATATGTATATATATATATAAAGAATTTACTTTCAAATTTGTATATTTTATTCCTCCTGTTTGGCTAATCTCTCTGTTGACTTTTTCCACCCCTCACCTGAGCGGCCCTAGATTATTGCAGATATTCCAGAGATTCTCACAGAAGAAATTGAAGTCCCTCACTACGCGATTGGTCGCCTGATAGGTGTGTGTTTACAGCTGAGCCCTGTTAAACAAAAATTTGATGAAGTATACATGAATCACTTTGATTTAAAATCTTATTTTCGTTCAGCTTTGGCAATTTCACAATGAAAATATGAGGATGTCGATTTTGTTTTCAGTTAGCAAGATTTAAAAAAAAAACATTTTTGATTAGGGGTGTTATATTGTATGTGGTTTTATTTTCTTTGGTATTAAAGTACAAGAGACGTGTTCGTGAAGATCCCCAACTCTATCAATAGCTACACATCAGTCTGACTTGTTACTTTCCTCAGTATCACACAAGCTGAAGAGTTTTTTTTTTTCTTTTTTCAATAGGTAAATAAAGTTTTTAAAATCATATTCCTGAGGTTACGTACCTATGATCACGAATCATAACATAGATAGCATATGGTTTCTCTAGTGCCCTGTGCAAATGGCTCAGCTCAGTTTGTTTATATTGCAAGGCTGTGTTAGTCAGGAAATATGTAAGCTATACAGACCTCACTAAAGCAGTCTCGCATCATTTAAGTGTGAGCATACAGTTGATACACTCTTTACAGTGCACTCTTACTGAGCTTGTACTCGGTAGAATTCGAGCGTTACTAGCAGCCATCATGCAACCCTTTCATAACGGTTATATTCTCTGCACAAGGGCTAGCATGTTTGCGAAAAGCGATTATGCTGCATATTGCAATGTACGAGAAGTTTATGCATATGATAGAGGTCAGTCTGAAAAATGTACTTACCTAGTCAAGCTAACGGCCCATAATCTTGTCTGCGAAACCTGTATATTATGAAAGAAATATCCTGAAGGATTTGAATTTGCGTGTTTAATAAATTTCTGAGTTTCTCACTATAAAATTCTCCCTTTTTTTTTATTTTAATTACATTAATTTAATACCAAAATCTTCTACATGAGGCAGTTTTGAAATAGTTTGAGTAATTTAGAGATTCATATACTGGGCCACATAATTAAAGCAAATTGCACTCTGGCACCATATCTTGAATGGTAATAAATGCTACCAATGTGTGAATACTTATTTTTCTTCCATATCCGTATCCGTATCCAGGTAAAGGTGGTAAGACAATCCGAGAGATGTGTCTGTCCAGTGGTGCCAAGATGGAGATCAGTCGGTTGGAAGACTTCAAAGGACCGGAGGAGCCGAGGGTTGTCAGGCTGATGGGATCTCGCTCTCAAATAGATGCTATATTGGTAGATTGTTTTGTATAGCTAAATGCCCACCATGATAAATAGATGCTATATTGGTAGATTATTTTGTATAGCTAAAAAACCATCATGATAAATAGATGCTATATTGGTAGATTATTTTGTATAGATGATATACTGGTCCACTGAGGGATGGTTTTGTATAGCTAAATGCCCACCATGATAAATAGATGCTTTATTGGTAGATTATTTTGTATAGATGATATACTAGTCCGCTGAGGGATGATTTTGTATAGCTAAATGCCCACCATGATAAATAGATGCTATATTGGTAGATTATTTTGTATAGATGATATACTGGTCTGCTGAATGATGATTTTGTATAGCTAAATGCCCACATGATAAATAGATGCTATATGGGTCACCTTTATTTTAAGGTTTATCAGGGTTTTGTTCAGGAAGGCAGCCCAAGATGTTTAAACTGTCTTAGAATTTCTACAAAATGCTGCTTTATAAGAGTTCAGATCTTTCTGTCTATCGAGTATTTTTGGCTTTAGGCTATGTTTCTGCTCTCAATCTTCATTTGTGCGAATATTTTTCACCATTTTAGTATTTTCAATCATGGTTAGAGTTCAATAGAATGCTTAGTGCTTAAGTCAGCTATTTCTGAGTCTTTCTTAGACCAGAGTATCACAAGATAAAGAAGACTTGAAAGTTAAGAACTACAGTCGAGTCTGCTTATTTCGAAGTCATTCGGATAAAAAAAAGACTTTGAATTATCCGAAATTCGAATTATCAGAATACATGGAGAAAGAGAATTAAAAAAATGTGGATGACACATCAGAAATGTCGTACAAGTGTGTGGGAGAGGGGGGGGAGGTGCTAACCCCTTTCTCTCATGTAGCCTTATTGCAGACTCTTGCCTGTGTAACGTAGGTGGGGAAACACACACACACACCAGAATCACTTGCCGCGCAGAGCAAAGCACTACATGTTCTCTGTTTTACAAGCCTGGTAAAGTACTTTCACTGTGTCAGAATAAAAAAAAATCACGTCAAAATCGCTTCGAATTAACCGGATCCTTATTTCAAAATTTGTACTAACCGATATTTTTTAATTAAGCTTAAATAGAAAAATATTCGGTAAAATTAAAAGACTTCGAAATATCCAAGAATTCGAACTATCCGGATTCGAATTATTTGGACTCAACTGTATATAATGTTTGAGGTAAAAACCGAAGTAAGGTCTAAAGCATTGCTTTATGGGTGGGGAAATTGCCAAGCTCTAGGAAGAAACGGCACTCAGGAGACATGAAGTTTAAGTTATAAATATTTCTCTTAATCTCTACCCCTATCTTTTGGTACATGTTTGTATATGCTTTTTTGTGTCTGTTTTAGCCGTAAAACCTGTGTACAAATGTAGGATTTCATCAAAATGATAAAATAGATTATTTCCATTTGATAAATTTTCTATTGCGATATGAAAACTCTTCAATTTTTTTTTTTGGTACCAGCAATGTTTATAATCACAATAAAAAAGGTAATAAAAGGAAGAAAAAATAAAAAAAAAATTTTGTAAGAGAAAATTCCATAGTTTTTGCTTATTTGCTCAGCATTTTAAAAATGGCATTAAATATGTTTTACCTTGGAACCTTTGAAATGTCTCTATATTCTTCAAAAACACATCAACCAAGCAGTATTTTTTTTTCCTCATGCTGTAAAAAAGGATTTGATATCTGAGAGGTTACAAGATGAGGAAAACTTCCGCAATAAACTGTCTGCGTCTGCTGCGAACCGAGAAACCAGGTCTGGTCAGGGGAGACAAGCAAAAGAACCTATAGCCGTCCGACCAGGTGAGTGTTTATATGGCCTATTAATGATTCCAAACAGTTTTGTAAATGTTCAAATAGTCGGGAATTACTTTGTGCAAATTCATATAGATCAGAGCGATGAAAGCAAAATCAAATTCCATATCAATGCTCTAGGAAAAAAAGAGTACAATAAAACCTTACAACAGCTTTGTACACTACACTTATTTGGAATCAACAAAACCCAAGCCCTTGGGAGCCATCTCATCCTATGTATGTACTGTACTGAAACTAGCAAAGTGATCACGTTTTAGGTTCAAAACTGTCCTGGATTTTTTAAAATTTGTATGATTATATGCTTTGAAGTTGCTTTGCCATCACTTAACACGGTCCCTATGATAGACGCAACTGGAATTCTAAAAATTGGCATATCGTGCTGAAATAATTCTCACTTGAAGCTCATGTTAATGTTGATAAAAAAAATGTCAGGGTTTGACCTGTAACATCTGAGGGGTCATGAAATGGAGAAATTTATTGAAGAATGCGAGATTGCTATGTTCATGTGGCCAAGTTGTAACAATCATTGAAACAATGTAAGTTATAACAATCATTTAAACCTTCAATTTATTATAATCATTGATACAATTCAAGTTATAACAGTCATTGAAAGATTTCAGTTTATTATAATAATTGAAACAACTCAAGTTATAACAATGATTGAAACAATTCAATTTATAATAATCATTGAAACAACTCAAGTTATAACAAGGATTGAAACAGTTCAATTTGTAATAATAACTGAAACAGCTTAAATTATAATAATCATTGACACAACTCGTTATAACAATGATTGAAACGATTCAGCTTATAATAATAATTGAAACAGCTCAAGTTATGATAGTTTTTTGTCTAAGCTCAACTTGTAATGATCTCTTAAACTACTCTTCAGGTTTCTTTATCAACTGTCTCTGTGTTTATTTCTAGTTGCTGTCCCTGTAGAGAAAGACTTATGGGACAGTTTAGGCGACACCGCGGCTCCAAAGCAGGACAAACTTCCTACCAAGGTAAGTGGGTGGAAGTTTAAAGTAATTTACATTTCATGGGTTTTTTCATTGTTATTTTTCCTCCTTTTTTTTTTTTTTGAACATACTTTATCAAGAACCAACTTTCTCTATCATGTAAAATGCTTTTTGTTTTGATTCTTTAGCCCCGCGGATTATGCTTACCAATTCATTCTTCATTGTTAATCTAATTTGTCGTTTTGAAAAAAATTTTGCATCATCATCTTCATATTACCTGTTCTATATGTTGAATAATACTTTTCTTTCATTTGAGATATCTGTCGACTTCTGCAGAGCAGCGGCTACTTCGAGGTTTACGTCTCCGCGGTAGAATCTCCTGGCCATCTGTGGGTGCAGACAGTCGGCACGAAGGCGTTACAGCTGGAAGAGTTGCAGATACAGATCACAGCCTTCGCCGGCACGGAAGAGGCTAAACAGGTTAGGATGTGTTTAGGTTGAGAGGTTGGATGTTTGTGTGGGAGATCAGTGAGGCAACAATATTGGAGCCATCAGGAAGTTGTTTTTTTTTCTCTCTCGTAAAACGTGGTGAAAATTCAGATGAAATCTCCAAGTCTGTCTATCTTGATTTTTTGAATGTCAATCTCTCTGTCTGTCTGTCTGTCTCTCTCTCTCTCTCTCTCTCTCTCTCTCTCTCTCTCTCTCTCTCTCTCTCTCTCTCTCTCTCTCTCTGTCTCTTTCTCTCTCTCTCTCTCTCTCTCTCTCTTTCTCTGTCCCTCCCCCTCTCTCTCTCTCTCTCTCTCTCTCTCTCTCTCACACACACATACACACTCTAATTTATATGAATGAATAAAAAGGGTCATTATGAAATCGAATTTTCAATGATTTATAAATACCTTTTAACATTGGAAGAGTATATATAAAAAAAGGAAATATGTTTTCTCAAATTAGACCAATTTATATACTGACAGAACTATCGAGTCACAGATGTAGTGGAAGGACAGATGGTAGCTGCCCGTTTTGAGGAGGAAGATTCTGTTTATTACCGAGCCAAAGTTCTCGGGGAGATGCCAGACGGAAAGATTGATCTCTACTTTGTGGACTTTGGCGACAACACTTACGCTGACAGGCGAGACATTTTCCGGCTGAGGTGAATTTATCAAAAAGTCGAAATCGTTTGAAATTTTTTTACAAGCCTAGTTTACCACATCTGAATCTCAAAGCTGCGTGTCTGTTTGACTAACTGTTTGGACAAAATAGGAACTTTTTTCCGTAATGTATCGAGTCGCACGTGGAATTTGAGCTTTAATTTGGGATCACCTCTATCCGTTTCCTGACTGCTCTTCCACAGACTTTCATGATGCAGGATGAAAACGAAATCTCTCTTTCTTTCTCTTCCTTATATCCGCGGACTACAGACTCTTTTCTGTAAGACAGGTGGGAAGGAAAAAAGACCCATGAGTGCTTGTTACTGAGCACACTGCATTGCGTTTTCTGTTGTTACAAGCATTGCTTTTCAGTATGAAAAAAGGAAATTACCATATAAGCGCTGACCATCACTTAATGCAAATCTTGCTCCAAATCGCTGTGCAGCATATTTTTGATGTTTCTCACACCAAACAGCTCTACGAGAAGATGAAGAATTTTCATTTCCTTGAGAAGATGAAGAATTTTCATTTCCTTTTTATCCGTTGAAAATTGGTTCAATAGAAAAGAAGCAACGATTTTTAGTTTTTAAACATATATGCGATAAAACAGGTGGAGGCCACAAAGATGAAAATCATGGACCTCTAGATCTACGTCTGGAGTCAGGTTCTGACTCTGATTCTGACAGAAGGACTCAATTGGTTAAAAATCATATGGAAAAACCTATTCTCAAAAGATGATTTCTTGATAAAAGCAAGGCATATTGTATTTGAAATAAAGCATTTTTTTTTATTTCTGAGCAAAATTTTTATTTTGTGAATTTTTAAGAGCAGTGATTGAATTGGAAAAAATTATACCCCTTACCTCGTTAATTTGAATAAGGAGAAATTATGAAAAGTGTTTATGATAATTATTTAAAGATTGACAGAAACTATTTGACAAACTTTGATCCTAATTATGTTTTTTCATTGTAACAAAAAGAAGCAAATACCCTGTAAAATTATTCTATTTTAGACTTCCCAGATTGTTTTATTATAATGGCTTCATTGCAATAATTTTTTTTTAATTTTCTTTTTATTTTGCGTATTTAAGTCAATATAATTATGAAGTATATCCTAACTCTTTTTGTTTCTATCATGTCTGTAAAGGCTTAGTGTTATTATATTTTTTATACAGTATTTTTTTAAATAAATGGCATAAAATATATGTAATTACTATTGGAAACGTTAATAAACATCTAGATTGTCTTATTGTCTTTCTACCTACCGTTGATCAGATCTGATTTCACGAGCTTCCCACACCAGGCTATCGAGTGTCAGTTGGCCAATGTTGAACCAGCAGGTGGGGATCCTCAAGGACATAATTTTTTCCTAATCCTTTATCAAAATTCCACCTTTCTTGCCATGTAATCATAATAATGTTTACTGTTAAAAAAATATTTTTTTTTTATTATTTTTTTTTGTCCGGATTTCCCGTTTTTAGAAATTTTTTTACGATTCCCCCATCAATTTCAAAATTTCTATTTCAAATATTCGTTAATCTATATGTCTGGACGCAAAGAATAATGTTACCACCACGAGCTTTGCTATTTTGAACCTTTACAAAGGGCTTCACATTACTCTGAATGTGTTTACTCCTGTGGGAACCGCTGTCTTTTCATCTCTCGCCGTGCCCGTTCCTCTCTCTCATTACCTCATGCTAGTCATGAGAGACCATCTTTGCAAATCCTGTTGAAGTAGTTGTGCCTGTACTATTCTAGATTGTATTTGTTGATGATGTTGACAGTTTTTTATTTTGGGGTTCAGTCTTTTGTCTATGATTGTAGTTTATTCAATGCCTCAACTTGCAATCCTTCCATTTAAATGGGGCTGAATAATAATTTAAAATTTCCTGTAAATTTACAAATTTTTGGAATACCGTATTCCCTCCATTAGTAGCGCCATCTCTAATAAAGCCCCCCCCCCCTTTCCCATCCAAGCAACACTTAAAAAACACCACTTTCGAGAACAAAAGATTCTTATTTAACTCAAAACATTTATTAAGCGATAGATCTGATGATAACAACAGACAACACATGTAAACAATGAATGACTATGATACTGCAATTGTCATCTCAAATTGGGGATGTCAAAGGCGTCTGAGGTTAATGTCCTGGACTATTGCAGTCCTCGTAGTCATCGGACTAGAATGACACTCAACCATGGCAGTCTAAAACTAACTAGAGAGGGGGGGAGGAGGGGAGGGCGGAAACGGCGGCACTTTGTCTTTGAAGAAAGTCATCCAAAACATTCCATTAGACGCACCCCCCCTCTTCATTTTCACGCGCCCGGCGCTACTATTGGAGCGAATATGGTAATCGTTTTAGAATACAGTGGAATCTGCTTCACCACATTCACTTCAGGAGGTGCAAGGCCCTATTTGACTAATAATCCGAAGAGAAGGGAGATAAAAAAAGTTTGTGTGACATGCGAAAAAAATCATTTGGAATATACTAACTGTATTTCTCTTGTAAATTTATTCAGTAGGATATTTCGTCTCATCTCAATCCCACATTTTACTGCAACTATAACATCACCAATGATCCCTTGTGAGCTGAAATATGCATATTGATTGGTAATAGCTTGTACGGGCACTTTTTTAAAGTGAAGGGACACAAAAACTATTCCAGTTTACTTTGTTTCTTTCACCAATGTGAGCAGGAGGTGTATGGAGTGAGGAAGCCATTACGTATTTTGAGGATTCGACGTACTGCGCCCAGTGGAAGGTCATCTACTGTCGCACGGTCGGCCACTCTTCTCACATCCACTCTGGCGAATTGACCCCCTTGGTTCAACTCTTCGACACAAGTGGAGCCAAGGTGATTACATCGAGGCGTGTTGAAAGGGAGGGGGTCGGGAATCTCATTGTGGCAGGCAAAGTCCTTCTGTGAAACGGACTGGCTCTATAAGCTGGGATGAATGAAAGAGCTCTGGTTTTATGTTGATCTTAGATAGTTTTGACCCTGTGCATATTAATGGCAGTTGGTTTTTTGTGTGTTTTTGGGAGAAAGGGAGATAGCTCGATGCAATTCAAAGAGCTTCAGGGGGTTGGCAATACCATCTACATTAATATAACAAGCAAAAAGAATGAGGTTGATTTATTCATTATTATCTGTTCTTTTAGGACATAGATATTGGAGCTGCTCTGGTTGAGAAGGGTTTCGCTGTAGCTGTTGACTCAACCAATCAGAAAGCAAAGCCTACAGGGGTATCCAATGACGGATCATCGCACGGGTCGCAAGCCCCGCCCATGCCTGAACTTTCCAACGGAGCAGCCTCAGATGGGAACCAAAGCCAAGGGCCGTCCAATCATATGATAGACCTGGGCCATGGAGGATCAGGGTCTTGATGTGGATGAACTAAACTGTGATATGTTGAAAATTGTTTTATCTTTGTAACTGAAGGGATGTTTTAAGCAGTTGGACTTTGAAAAAAAATGTACTTGTGTACTGTTTAGTATGCACTAATGCTCCTGAAGTCAAGACTTTTTCATCTTTATGTTCTACTATATTGTTCTGTTTTTTTTCTTTTTTTTTTAAAGAGTAAATAATGAAATCACTACTGATAATTTCTCATTGGTCCAACAGATGTGTATTTGACTGTGAGCTTGATTTTGGGCGGTGGAAAGGGGGGGGGAGGGGGGGGGCCGCGAAGGGACCCAGATCTCATTAATGCGAACTCATGCTGCAATTGGAATCTATCTCTCCGCCTTCCTCTTGGTTCCTCGGAGGAAGGAATCTCCTCTGGAAAGGACAAAGACTGTACCTCATAGGTCCTTGAGGATTAAATAAAGTTTTTGGTGTGATAAGACAGATTGTCCAGATACCCTTTGTGCGGACCACCCAGTGAGAAGTGTTCCTAGAGGCTACTCTTAGTTACGCATGTAGTTGCTTTTTCTTTTGTCAAGAGCGTTAATAACTGATAAAGGGTGAAACCTGCTGAAATTTAAAAACGGTAGATGGGGGATGTAAGACGTATAACATCAATTTACTAAATTATATGTTTCACAAAACTTAACTTTACAAAAACTCTGAAGAGGATGCAAACATTCAAATACCAGAAAGTAGAAAAATATGCGCTTTTTTTAGTGACATATGATGCAACACACTTAAAATGTTATAGGACATTGAAAAAAAAAAAATCACAATTATAAAATTTTGAATCTAGATCTAGATCCTCTGATCGTCTTTCAAATTGAAAGCTATTTTTAAAAAGATTGTGACTTTTGAACCATGATCACAATTTCAGAACATAAAATGGAAAGTGAAAGCAGAAATCTTCTAGCAACAAAAACAAATAAGTCCAAATGGATGTAAACAATATCAAGAGGCTTGTTCTGTACATTGATTGTGTATGCCATAGTCAACTATAGGTGGATGATGCAACCCTTTATCATTTAAGTGTAGCTGTTGCTATTTACAACTTGTACATGGGCCGACTTTTGGCGAATCTGATTGTCACCGAGGATTTCAAGTGTGTGCATGTTACAATAAGTGATGTGATACCTAAATTAGGATGAGAATACCAATAAAAAATTAAATTGGGCAAATTATAGTGGTGTGGGCATATGCTTAATCTTAAATATTTTTATTTCTTTAATTTGTATCAGTATCAGTTCAATTATGAAGGAAATAGCTAGTGAGCGAATCATTTGCTCATTTATCCTATGCTGAAAAGTAAACTTCTTCATGTTTCAACTCTTTTGCCTAGCTTAAGTATTGTACCACAATTTTTATGGACCAATAAAATGGTACAAATTTCTTTTTCTGAAACTTTCTTTATCAATTTTGTTGTTGTTGTTGTAAAACTTGGCCATAATTCAATTTACTCTCAACAAAGATTTAAGTCTTTCATGAATGTCTCTAGATTATCATCTGAATACTTCAAGTATTTGTCTTGCCATGCGGCAAAAATATTTTTAGGCCTTTATAACAATTTGTGCATCATTTTTCTACTTATGTGAATTTCTATCTGCTGACAGATAATCCTGTTGCGTGTTTCGCCTGTTAGTATTAGTGAGAATTTTTGCTTTTTTCTCCTAACAAAATGTTTAATTTGAAGAGTGGGTTAATCTAGATTTCTGATTCCTGGGGATCGGTAGATTTTGTTGAATCTTTCCCTTGGAGTTCTTGCCTCTTATCATATTGTGATGCTGAAGAATCAATATCACCGCGATTTCTTAACTCTATTTGCCTTAATGTGACCTGTAGAATTGTAATACTAAAGACCCTAATGCGGTCGCTTGGGACTGGAAGTCCTTTTACGAGCAGGTCTCAGTAATAGAAGAGACTATGGTACTAAACTGCTAGAACTGCATTCGCCGTCACGATAATAAGTTTCTAGAGAAGAAAGTTACACGGGACTGAAAATTGTTTGAAAAACACAAAAGTTGAATACCGTGTTACGACTTTTCTAAAGTTTCGCATCAATCAAAACAATGGATTTCAGTTCTTGTAATGATGAAAACTCTCTACCAAATGCTGAATCTGATGATGGTTCTAGGGTTTTATCTGATACAAATTGCCTCAGTGGAGATACAGAAAAAAGTAAACTGACTTTGGATAGTTATCGAACACTCATGAAGCTGGGACATCACAAAGCCACATGCCAAAAAGTCAATACGGTGAAACTCTGATAAGCTTGATTTACTACATAGCATATTACTTATTAGATAGTAATGTAAAGGCTGGTTATTTGAACAGTATTTTTTCCATTTTTTTCTCTCATTCTTTAAAAATACAAAGAGTCTAGGGTCTTTAAAGGAAAATTGTTAGGTATGGCAATCTCTAACACTATTTCACTGTTTTGAAGCTCAGACGTAGTTTTCTCCTAGACTAATCTCGGTCAATAAAGTGCCCTGCTCTTTAGCACAGATGATTATAATATTCCATGCATTTCTATCCATCACTTCTATTATTGCATCAGTCACTCGTCCTTCATGTAGCCACTTTGTTCGTCCATCCAACATGTTTACTTGCTGTTTTCCCACTAAAAATTTGTCTATGATAGTTAAAACTGCAGATGCTGCAATTTTGTTATACGCCATACTAACTCTGAAGTTAGATCTAGCATGCATGTCAGTGGTTGTGTGCGACGAATATCCATGAATATGATGACAGTGATATTTTCTGTTGATGTAGATAGATTTACTGAAATTTTGTCTTTAGCTGGTTTTTTTTAATAAATTGATAACATTTTAAATTGTTTCTGGCTTTTCTTTTCCATTTTGCACATTTTGCATTCTTTTTTATTAAATTATCAAAATGGGTAGAATCAGTTGGTAACACTGAAGTCATGTGATTATCTCTCAACAGATTCAGAGAACTGAGATGATCTGACTTGTGAAACGTGTTGTTTTTTTTTTTTTAACGCCTTCTTTATAAACTGGAAAGATTTTTACGATACTGTGTTTAGGTTGTAAGTAATTTGCTGTTTTAGTGGCACCATTTGTGGCTAACAGTATGGCAAGAAATGAAAGTTCCACCAATTAAATTCTTTTGTTTATAAAAAAAAGCAGTGACCTCAATAAATTAAATGAAGTTCCTATAATGACTAGTGTGAATCTATGATCGACACATTTCCAAATGTGAAGCCTGAACAGTAATAAAAAAAAAATTTTTTTTTTCTATTTAAAGAAAATTGTAAAGGAAAGAAAAAACACCCTGGTTGATTGAGTTCCAATGGAAAAAAAAGGTATGAAATGAATCGTTAGAAAAAAAAAATTTCAACACAAGCAGATTACAATTGTTGATCTATTGAGGAAAGCAGTGAAACCTATAAATCAGGTAATTAAAGTTGTAACACTAAATACGAAGAGGAAAACATCACTATATAGGTACATAACAATAATCATAACGAAAAAAAAATTAATTGTGATAGAAAACAGAAAAAAATTGGAAATAATTTATTTTTTACTTGTCAGTTGTCTACATTACAATCAAAGGGAAGTAATCGTCTATTATCAAACCTGTACAAAATCAAACGCGGTTCTTTACCTTAGATTATGACTTTCGCTTATAACAAAATTCTCACAAGTACATATAAAGGGAAACTACCGTAAAATATTACGGCTTAGCAAAATTACCGCGGTTTTTTCCCTTGGTTTACAACTCTCACGAAAAGAATATTTTTATCAAAACGCCGACCTGTGTGATGGGAGCTTACATTGATTTTACAAAAATATTAATTAAAAAAAAAAACATCTAACGTTTGAGTTCCCTTGAAGTAGACGGACTACGTCTGCTACAAAAAATAAATAAAACAAAAAAATCTCGATTTAAGAGGAAGAAGTCGCACCTCGATCTACACGTAATACGGGAAACCTAATATCTTTTCATAGCTTCATCAACTTGCACTTAAGAAAGATATCAACCTGTAGTCCAAAATTATACTGTACTGTTATTATAATCTTCCCTTAACTTTGAATTCTCAACGGAATAATTTCTATATTCTAAAGGTTACCCAAATAGGAAGAAAAATAGATTGGACTGACAAAAGGGATTGAAATTATGCCAGAATTTTCTTAAGCGTGTGCACTTTAAGTGGAAAGAAAAGTTGTCAAATTTATAAAATCCAAATCTATTTACATATTTTTTAAAACATTCATTTTCATGTTTGTTTAAAACAACTCCATGGCTAAGAATTCCCGCAAAGCAGTTTAGTTTTATGCACTTAATGCAAAACTTCACAGCTTTCTAATAAACTAAAAACAGATTCGGAAAGAACAGAATTAGTCCATTTTCTTTAATAATAAAAAGCCTAGGCATTATGAAATAAAAACGCGCTGATATTTTTATGAGTTCTGCATTTGTAGTCAGGGCAGTGCAGAGTATAACTATAGGCCCTAACCTGCTAACTTGCCATACTTTGGTCTACCTTACTTGAAGTTGGATCAAAGTATTGCATGTATCGCGTAGAAGACTCTAGGCTCAGCAAAGATTGAGTGTTAGGGTTTGTGTACGTGTGTGTGTAAGAGAAAGTGAGATGGGAAAAAAAGTGATATGGGCATCAGCATCCACCGAAGAGAGAGAGAGAGAGAGAGAGAGACACACACACACACACGAAAACGATACATACAAGCAAACAGGCACCAGATAGAAAGATAAATGGCTAGCGTGAGGAAGAAAGTGAGAGAGGGAGAGGGAGAGAGAGAGAGAGAGAGAGAGAGAGAGAGAGAGACAGAGAGAGAGAGAGAGAGAGAGAGAGAGAGAGAAAGATCATAATGTACTTTTACTGAACTAAAATGTACTTTTACAGCACTACCAAGTACTTTAGCAACAACAATTTATCTCTCACCAACCAAAGACCAATCACTAATCTATCCGAACTTCTACAGAACATAATTATCCAGAACTGAACTAAACGACCTAGATAGCGCCAACTTCTGGGGTTTTCCCCCAAACAAGTTGCAGACTTTATTGTGTGTCCTTGTCTTTCCAGCGACCTTGTCAAAGCATAAAGGTGGGCAATTAGCAAGTTTTATTATCTAGAGCTCTCGAGTTCCTAAAGTTAAAAAACTCAAGGCGTCGGAGCGTGTCAAGAGCGAGCAAAGGACGACAATAATTATTAAAATTACCGCTTACCGCCTTGTTTTAGGGCGGGGAAAAAGTGGTTATTTTTAGAACCAAGCCAAGCTAAGTCTACAAGACAAAAGCATTAAACCATGTATACGGAGTTCACGAGTGTTGCGTCACAAATTATGTTTGGCGTAACGAAACCAACCGAGACCACCCGAGGCTACCACTAGTAATAGAATTTTTTTTGTTCTTTTCATTGTGTAATCATGATTAACGATAAGAGTTGCAGAACTTGTCGTCAAGCGACGCGGAAAATTTTCGGGGAGTTATTATAAAGCCTTGAGAGTTTCATAATTACTTTATTTTAAAGGTATAGGAGAAAAGAGAAGAGGGAGGAAAAGGTGGTAGTAGTGTGTTGTGTTTGAGGCAGGGGGGGGGAGGGGGGGGGGGGATGTTTACACTTGGGTACGCGTGCTTGGCTAAATTAGGGTTCTGCACTTGGATTTGAGATTTTACATTCAATTGACCACAAACTCCAATAATAAAAGATATAATTAAAAAAAAATAAGTCGCAGATTTATTTGTGGAGTGAAGAAAGGGGGGAGGAGAGAGAGAGAGGGATGGAGCGATTTTACATAAGTTGAATATGTTTTCATCTAAAAAAAAGAATTAGTTTGCTTTTATGACGCCACCTCACTTTTTATGTGGGTAAGGTATAATTATAGTCTATTTTGTATCATATTCTTGGTGATGTCTGTGGTAGGTATAAAGTCTATCTTATATCATATTTTGTATGATGTCTGTGATACGTATAAAGTCTGTATTTATAATTTTCTGAGTGAGATCTGGGGTAAATATAAAGTCTGTTTCGTATCATCTTCTTGATGATGTCTGGGGTCGGTAAAAAATCCGTTTTTTATCATCCTCTAGATGATGTCTGGGGTCGGTAAAAAATCCGTTTTTTATCATCTTCTAGGTGATGTCTGGGGTCGGTAAGAAATCCGTTTTTTATCATCTTCTAGATGATGTCTGGGGTCGGTAAGAAATCCGTTTTTTATCATCTTCTAGATGATGTCTGGGGTCGGTAAGAAATCCGTTTTTTATCATCTTCTAGATTATGTCTGGGGTCGGTAAGAAATCCGTTTTTTATCATCTTCTTAGTGATGTCTGGGGTCGGTAAAAAATCCGTTTTGTATCATCTGCTTGATGATGTTTGGGGTAATTAATTAAAAACTCTGTTTTGTATTGTCTCCTTGGTTATGTCTGGATTCGATATAAAGTCCGTTGTTTTTTTTTTAATCATCTTCTTGATGTCTT
Organism: Elysia crispata; assembly: GCA_033675545.1. NCBI lineage: Eukaryota > Metazoa > Mollusca > Gastropoda > Plakobranchidae > Elysia > Elysia crispata. The sequence goes on from JAWDGP010002523.1 coordinate 26,197, forward strand.
GGTTAGATATAACGTCTTTTTAATTGTCTTATTCCCGTGCTTCGTTGTATATTTTTTATTCTCTTATTCTCGTATTTTGTTGTCTGTATTTTTATCGACTTACTCTCGTCCTTTGCTGTCATTTTTTTATTGTCTTATTCTCGTAATTTTTCGTCTGTATTTCTAGCCTTATTTTCGTACTTTGTTGTCTGTACTTCTAGCCTTATTTTCGTACTTTGTTGTCTGTACTTATAGCCTTATTTTCGTACTTTGTTGTCTGTACTTCTAGCCTTATTTTCGTACTTTGTTGTCTGTACTTCTAGCCTTATTTTCGTACTTTGTTGTCTGTACTTCTAGCCTTATTTTCGTACTTTGTTGTCTGTACTTCTAGCCTTATTTTCGTACTTTGTTGTCTGTATTTCTAGCCTTATTCTCGTACTTTGTTGTCTGTATTTCTAGCCTTATTCTCGTATTTTATTGTCTATATTTATAGCCTTATTCTCGTACTTTGTTGTCTGTATTTATAGCCTTATTCTCGTACTTTGTTGTCTGTATTTATAGCCTTATTCTCGTACTTTGTTGTCTGTATTTATAGCCTTATTCTCGTACTTTGTTGTCTGTATTTATAGCCTTATTCTCGTACTTTGTTGTCTGTATTTATAGCCTTATTCTCGTACTTTGTTGTCTGTATTTATAGCCTTATTCTCGTACTTTGTTGTCTGTATTTATAGCCTTATTCTCGTACTTTGTTGTCTGTATTTATAGCCTTATTCTCGTACTTTGTTGTCTGTATTTATAGCCTTATTCTCGTACTTTGTTGTCTGCATTTATAGCCTTATTCTCGTACTTTGTTGTCTGTATTTATAGCCTTATTCTCGTACTTTGTCGTCTGTATTTATAGCCTTATTCTCGTACTTTGTGGCCGACAAGGATGGTTTGCTGCACAAATGTCTACCCCGTCCTCGCTTCCTCGGAGCCGCTGGACCAGGCTATAATAATGACAATTATTGTTGGAAGAAAACTCATGGTTTAGACAGACTTTATGATTTACGCTGGTGAAAGTTGCAAGTTGGCCAGAGTTTGTTGTCTGGCATAGCCCGACCACAACTCGGCCATCTCGAGCTGTGCGAGAGAATACTACAATTATTATTTACGAGATCGAATTATAAAACATGAAAAAGAGCACAAAATTCAGTAACGATCTTTAAAATTATTAATATTAGGCATGAGGTTAGGAATGTCTTCGTGTCTAATTTTAAAAAAAAAAAAAAAAAAAAAAAGATTACATTAATACGTCATACCGGTACACTGTGCTTTTAGTTGTTTGCATAATGATGATAGAGGTTCAAAAATTTGTATGTACAAAGTTGTCCGAAAAACTTTTACGTTAACCCTCCAGCTGCGCAACACCTATATTTAGCTATCGTGGCCTCTGCGGTACTCTATAACATGTTTCGCCCCAACTGCGGGTAAGCATGACCGCAGGAGTGGGGTTAAGATTTTTCAGAAAAGTCAACGTGTGGAATAAGTCTTACGTATAAAAAGCATGCTGTTGACTTTATTCTCTAAAACGTTAAAAAAAAAAGGAAAAAGAAGAATCAATAAAGTGGAAAGTGAAAATGTAAAATAGTTAGATCCGGCTTTCGGGGAAAGATACCGACAAATCCATGCCGCTACTTTCGATTGCAGGAGGCTATATCAGTATTGTGAGAAAATGATTGTAAGTATCTGAATCAAATACAGCAGAACATAATAACATAAAAACATTGAGAGCTCTAAACTGTACAACATCGACAAAGTCTGACTGTCTGTCTGTCTGTCTGTCTGTCTGTCTGTCTGTCTGTCTGTCTGTCTCTCTCTCTCTCTCTCTCCTCTCTTTCTACCCTCCTGACCGCAAGAATGTAAAGCTGCTTTCTCTTCACCCGTTTCTCTCTATCTTACTCAACTTCTCTTTCCTAAGGTACATCATCTATAGTTATAGAGATACTCATACTCCGTTAAAAAGCCTCTACTGCGCTGTTCTCTTTCTCTCTTTCTCTACCTCCCTCTCTTATTCCCTCTGCCCTTCCCACCTTTCTGCCCGCCTGTTTTCCCTCTCTCACACTCTCACCTCTCCGATACTTTCTAGTGTAGCAAGTTTCTATAGATATCTTACATATCTCCCCACACAATTCTTCCCCCCCCCCCCCCCTCCTCTCTCATTCTCTCTTGTGTACTTTCCAGCCAGATCCTGTTGTCAGAACTATTTTTCTGTACAGACTCTTTCCTCTGTAACCCAACCTGAACGTCGTAATAAATTTTAATTTCAATAAACCTTTCCAAGTTTGCTCCGACGTATGATCAATAGCCACGTGATATGGAATTTCAACGTCCGGGATACTCTAATATTTTTTTTTTTTTTTTTTTTTTTTTTGTGAATTTCAATTAATTGAGGACAAATTTTGGTTTCGACCTGACCTAGGTCACCCTAAGGGCCAAATTAAAAAAAACTAATTTCAAGTCTCCTAAGTCGGTCTTTCGTGTCCTACAACGAGGTGCCAGGGGCCAAAATACCGTTAGAATTTTTGTTCTGTTTTGTTTTGGCCTTTTGTAATGATGCGTGTGGAATTTTACGTGCGTTCGCTTGGAAGAAAATGCATAGTAAAATGCAATAACGTAAAGAATTTTGCTGAAAAAGGGGGTTCTTTTGTATTTAATTATGGAGTGGAGAATAAATTATAACGGTTGTATAGACACGGTCTGCTGATTCTGGTGGGGTAAGCCGGAAAAAATATGTGTTTGGGTGATAAGGTGTGAGTGGGAGGGAGAGAGAGAGAGAGGAGAGAGAGAGAGAGAGAGAGAGGGAGAGAGAGAGAGAGAGAGAGAGAGAGAGAGAGAGAGAGAGAGGTGGGGAGACAGAGAGGAATAGAGATAGAGGGAGAGAGGGGGGAATGAGAGAGGGGAGAGAGATAGAGTGTGTGAGAGAGGTGAGAAGACAGAGAGGAATAGAGAGAGGTGGAGAGATAGAGAGAGAGAGGGGAAAGAAGAAAAAGAGAGAGAGAGATGGAGAGGAATAGAGAGTTAGAGAGCGGGAGGAAGAAGGAGAGAGATAGATAGATCGAGAGAGACAAAGATAGAAATAGACAAAGATAGAGATAGAAAAAGAGAGAGAGAGAAAGAGAGAGAGAGAGAGAGATAGATAGATAGATAGATAGATAGATAGATAGAGATAGATAGAGAGAGAGAGAGAGAGTGAGAGATAGATAGATAGATATAGATAGAGATAGATAGATAGAGAGAGAGAAAGAGAGAGAGAGAGATAGATAGATAGATAGATAGATAGATAGATAGATAGATAGATAGATAGATAGATAGAGATAGATAGATAGAGAGAGAGAGAGAGAGAGAGAGAGAGAGAGAGAGAGAGAGAGAGAGAGCATCTGTGTAAACTGAACTTAAATGACACATCTTGTGACATTATTAATTTTGTCTGTTAAGTAAAAAATCATCAAGGCGACTCTGTGAAATGATAGGAAAGAGAGGTTTTTACCTTACAGGAAACCTCCAGGTCAAACACCAAATATTTTAGATTTCGTAGCTTTTTAACAAATTGATTTAAATTTTGAAATATTTTAAGAAAATAATTTGGACCTGAGAAGTATTTTTACAAAAAAGTTTGATCTTAGAAGTTTCAAGTAAACAAAACTAATAATAATTTGGACTTACAAATTGTTGTTTTGTTTTTTTTTTTAATAATTTGATCTTAATTAAAAGTTTTTTAACAAAATAATTTTGGTGTTAGAACATTTTTTAGAACCAAAAATTTATAATTGGACAAAATAATTT
>JAWDGP010002523.1:35000-45000 GCA_033675545.1 Elysia crispata
TAATAAAACCGTAACACCAACATGACAGAGAATCAAAAGTTTTAACAAACCAAGAAAAATAAAAGAAAAAGAAAAAAAAAATGTAGAGACATTTTTCTACTGCATAGATGTAGCAGAGGGAAAAAAATTACAGGAACAAAAAGCAATATAGCGCTATTTTTTTTATTCATCCTATAACCATGGCTGTGAGTCATATCATCGTCATAATGATGATGATGATGATGATGATGATGATGATGATGATGATGATGATGATGATGATGATGATGATGATGATGATGATGATGATGATGATGATGATGATGATGATGATGATGATGATGAGAAAAAGTGTCACATGAACAGTGTTGGCGGTGGTAGTTGTCATGATGACATTAACATAAGTGGTGATAATATATAGCGGTAGTGATGGTGATGGTAAAGATGTTGTTGGTGCTTTTAAGGAATAAAATATATCTCATTCGCATTGGCGCTTAGCATCAGAGATGGCAAGTTTAATTCATGTTAACCATAAACCAAGCAGTATCAAAAAGATCAGCACAGCCTACCCAAGACTTTCAACGCAAGTCACATTGTTATTTTCACGTCGGATTGGACCAATCAAGATTTTCTTGATCCACATTGTAAGCTAATTATCAATGCTTTTATCTGCAACCTGGTCGCTACTCAAGTAAGAATGGTATGCTTCAGGGATCAGCTTGGGGTGGCAAAGTGATATGAGGTCATCTTTGTTTTTCATCTGCGTGATGTCTGTTGACGTAATCAGAAAGTTTGAGGCTGTACCAGCACCGACCTTGTCGGTTAGTCGTTGTCCATGGATCAAGTCAAGACGGTCACCTCTCTCTCTCTCTCTCTCTCTCTCTCTCTCTCTCTCTCTCTCTCTCTCTCTCTCTCTCTCTCTCTCTCTCTCCCTCTCTCTCTCTCTCTCTCTCTCTCTCTCTCTCTCTCTTTCTCTCTCTCTCTCTCTCTCTCTCTCTCTCTCTCTCTCTCTCTCTCTCTCTCTCTCTCTCTCTCTCTCTCTCTCTCTCTCTCTCTCTCTCTCTCTCTCTTTCTCTCTCTCTCCCCCCTCTCTCTCTCCCTCTCTCTCTCTCCCTCTCTCTCTCTTTCTCTCTCTCTCTCTCTCTCCCTCTCTCTCTTTCTCTCTGTCTCTCTCTCTCTCTCCCCCTCTCTCTCTCCCTCTCTATCTATCTCTCTCTCCCTCTCTCTCTCTCTCTCTCTCTCTCTCTCTCTCTCTCTCTCCCTCTCTTTCTCTCTCTCTCTCTCTCTCTCTCTCTCTCTCTCTCTCTCTCTCTCTCTCTCTCTCTCTCTCTCTCTCTCTCTCTCTCTCTCTCTCTCTCTCTCTCCCTCTCTCTCTCTCTTGCGTCATCAGGAATAAAATTCTCCTTACCTCAATATTAAGATGAGTTGGACCTAAATTCCGGTTGGTTTTGATATTCGTTTTTTTTTTTTTTTTTAATAATTTATCATTTTTTTTATAAAGATTGATCATTGTTCATGTGATGCCGTGTAACATCAGTGAGACTAAAGGTAGCCATGGACGGTTCAGTGAGTGTCGAGGACAGGTAGTTCTCAGGTTTCGCAGGAAAGGCTAACGAGCCCTAAGCTAGGCTACGACGTTATAGTTTTAGACTGACCGACATCATTTGCATAAACTCCTCCCACTCAGCGGTACGTAGCAGAATCGCGTTTCGCAAACATGCTAGCCCTCTCAGCGAGAACGTAACTGTTATGTAAGGGTTACATGATGACTGCCAGCGCTGCTCTAATGCTACTGGTACTGAGTACTAGCCTGGACCAGGTGCAAGCGCGCTATGGAGAGTGTGTTTCCACTGCTCCACTGCATGCTCACACAGTTACATTACATAACAATCACATGATCCGAGACAGTTTTACCAGCAGCAGAAAATTTCACCGGTCTAAACAGCTGACCAGACTGACCAGGTCTCTCGCTCGCTTGCGGCTTCCGATGTAAACAACGCAGGCCGATTTGCACACGTCACAAGGGAAACCAAGTGTTGTTACGTTATGACTCATGCTTACGGGACGTAACTCAATCTGCGAAACATGGCTATCATCCTGCTGACCCCGGGTGGTTTTATTTCACAAAAGAGTTCCACAGCAAAACTTTAAAATGGAACACCCCCCCCCCCCCCCTTACCTAACCTTAAGCTGAGCGCATTGGGGCTGGACATGTGAATACAAATAGATCTGATCTACAGGCATCGACTTTCCTTCATGAGTGATGTACTCTAAAGTTCACTCGCATCTAGACATGCCTTCAAAGTCAAGCATAATTCGTAGGAGACTTCTTTCACCAAAAAAACAGACAATTTTTTTTTTCTTTCGAGTAGCACGGACTATCTGAAACCATTGCTTGGGTGTAGAACAAAAGAAAGAAAAGAAAAACAACGAATGAAGGAGACAAAGAGAAATACTTTTACTCTTTGGTGACGCGTGCCAAATTTTCCTCGAATTATTAATTACACTAATTTTTGTTTACCGAAATGTATTCACACTTCACATAAAAAAAAAAAATTTCTGGTCTGTTTTAAAGGTGCTTTCACACTGTACAATGCAACACTTTGTACTCTCAAAGCCGTTTTCTTCTTTTCTTTTCTTTTCTTTTCTTTTTTTTTTTTTTTTTTAAAGTTTTCATAGATTTGTTGTAGAATTCTCTTCATCTCGGTAACTTAACCCCATTGATGCGCAGCACCTATATAATTATATTTAGCTATCGCAGCCTCTTTGGTACTCTTAAATATCTTTCGCTCCATGAATACAGCAGTTGGGTAAGCTGCGGCGTGTTTATATATAACCCACTTGCGCGTGCGCATACCCGACCGTTTTCTTGTTCCGCCTCTCTCCGCCTCTCTCCGCCTCGCTGCAGACTTGCAGACCCAGAGAACGCCTGTCCCGCTTCAGTGATTTTTGGCGCCCGCGCGACCCTTGCCGTTATTCCTTGAGGGGGGAGAGACTAGCGGTACAGAACCTCTAGAGAGAGAGCTGTGGTCGAACGCTAACCCGCGGTGTGGAAACACTGGGCGTACTTGTGGCAGGGGAGAGAGAGAGAGAGAGAGAGAGAGAGAGAGAGAGAGGGGGGGGGAGAGAGCGACAGAGGGGGGAGAGAGACAGAGAGAGGGGGAGAGAGGGAGAGAGTGAGGGAGAGGGAGAGGGGAAAGGGAGGGAGAAAGAGAGGGGAAAGAGAGGGAGAAAGAAAAACAAGAAAGAGAGATAGAGAGAGAGAAAGGGAGGGAGAAAGGAAGAGAAGAAAGAGAGATATATAGAGAGAGGGAGAGGGGAAAGGGAGGTAGAAAAAAAGAGAAGAAAGAGAGATAGAGAGATAGAGAGAGAGGGGAGGAGGAAGAAAGAGAGTGTAAAAAAATTATGGAAGATAGAAAATGGCAGATGGCTATAGATATAAAGATTGATAGATCGAGAGGAATGATAACAAAGAAGTGAGGAAAAGATAGATGAAGAGAGATAGAGAGAAAGAGAAAGAGAGAGAGGGGGGAGAGGGGAAAGGGAAGAAGAAAGAAAGAGAAGAAAGAGATATAGAGAGAGATGGGGAGAGAGGGGGAGAGGGAGAGAGAGAGGTAGAAAGAGGGAGAGAGAGGGAGAGAGAAAGAGAGAGAGGGAGAGGGAGAGAGAGAAAGAGAGGGAGCGAGAGAGGGGAGGAAGAAAGAGAATGTAAAAAAAAGTTATGGAAGATAGAAAATGGCAGATGGCTTATATATATTGATAGATCGATAAGAACGATAAGAGAGAGAGATTGAGAAAGAGAAAGAGAGAGAGAGAAAGAGACACAAAGAGAGAGAAAGATATATAGAGAATAAGAGAGAGGGTGACATACTGTAAGAGAACATAGATTAAATCAAGCTTTTTTTATTTTTAATTTTCAGAATGAAACTCCTCAAAATTTACCATTAGACAGCAGAATTCAAACCACCTAAAAGTACCGAAACCCAAAATGATCAGGAATAAACAGACAACACAAACACAGACTGTATTCTGACATCACAACTCAAGGAAATCGCCGAGCGTGGCACAATCCTTCCATATAAACTTCTTAGCCTTGAACCTTAAAATAGCTTTCCTCACCTGCGCCGAATAAGGTCATTATAACGGTAGTTTGCCCTCTTGCGCACTTTGCCCGCCCGCCCTACCGCGTGCCATGACATGGGACCAGACAGTGGATATTTTTGGACGTGGCGGGGGAAAACATCGCCTCGTCACACTGACTGCCGCTAGATGAAGAACTTCTCGGTGCAAGCACCGACACACACTGTCGCTAGACGGAGAACTTCTCGAACTTCTCGGTGCTGATTGGTGCGTCACGGGCGTCACTCAAGGAACTTTATAGCAGGCTCACTAACAGTTTTTTTTTTTTCCTCTCTCTCTCTCTCTCTCTCTCTCTCTCTCTCTCTCTCTCTCTCTCTCTCTCTCTCTGTTTTTTTCCTCCTCTCTCTTTCTCTGACGGTCTCTCACTCTTTTTTTCTCTCTCTATCTCTCTCAAAATAGAAAACAAAAACACCCCTCTTGGAAAACAACTATAAAAGATCCAAAAGAACGCGTGTGTGTCTGAAATTAGTCTAATACAAAACAGTCTATCTCCGTCTCTCTCACTCTCTGTCTCCTCCCCCCTCCCCCCCCCTCTCTCTCTCTCTCTCTCTTTCTTTCTCTCTTTCTTCCAATGAGGAGACCTCTTGAGGCCATCCAAATAATTGTCCACTACGAACCACCGCTAGCTAAGACACGACTGTCAGCGAGCTCCACCCTAGAGGCTTGTTTATCCCCCCACTTGTTCCATCCCGCACCAAGTTCACCGGTAACTCTCTGCGCACTTCTGCCCCCCAATATCACCCATGCCATTCGGCGCGAAATAAATTTGTATTCCGTCTGCCGGCCGGCTGGGAAGTGGCAGTCGGCTGTATGTAGGGCAAGAATGGCCGCCCTGCTATTCATAGAGACAGTAAGTTGCTTGCGTGTTTAATTCCCCTACCGTTAGTTTTGAGGCCTTATTTTTTTTTTAAAAAGTTGACGGCTGCTTGTTTTGTGAGGTTGAAAATGTGATGGTCTGTTGTGAACGGGTTGTATCAAGGAATCAATCGTATTCCACGCATCAATTTTTTTTTTCCTTCGAATTTTTGATATATGGATCTCATTAAAATTTCTCTCACAGTACTTCTCTTCCTCTCTCTTTCGTTCTCTCTATCTCACTTTCTCTCTCTATACTGTTTTCTAACCCTTCAACAGCCCCTGCCCCTCCCCCCCACAAACAATTTCAAGGAACAAAATCGAGTTACAAACTCTGGACAATGAATTACAGTTTATACCCCCACCCCCCAAAAAAAAATAAAAAAAAATAGAGATAATATGGTGGGGGAGAGAGAGAGAAGAGAGAGAGAGAGAGAGAGAGAGAGAGAGAGAGAGAGAGAGAGAGAGAGAGAGAGAGAGAGAGCGGGGTTGGAGGACGTAGTATCATAATCGACAGGAGATACCGTTATAGCGGTGTCCCAGGTTTTGTCCCCCCGATCAGCTGGTTGCAGTACCGGCTCTCTAATCTAGATCTAGCGCCTCAGACAACAGTTGCTTGCAGGCAGAACATTAACACCACCCCTCCCACTCTCCATCCCGTTCCCCCTCTCTCGCCTAGGCAGGAAAACCCAAACTTAGGAAGACAGGTAAGGGAGGGGGGTAGGCGCAGTAAGAAAATGGTCTCCCTCTCCCTCTCTCTCTCTCTCTTTCTGGCACTGCCACTTCTCTCCAAGACATCACGATTCCTTCCCTCTAAGTAGATTCTAGACTCGGAAAGTTTTCGCCCGGAGAGCGGAGAGAGAATCAGATCTAGGTCTAGAGAGTGCGTGGTCAACAGGGGTGCGAAGCTGCGAGTGTGACACACAGGCCGGTGAAAACATTAGGAACTTTGATTAGAAAGGTGTGCACCAACTTTAGATCTAGATCTAGGTAGCCAGCCATTTTGAGTGAAAAATAATCAATGTAATTATTTAAAGGCCAAGAAATTAATGCGTTCTAAAAAATCGGTATAATCTAGATCTAGATTCTATATCTCATTGGTAACCAAAGAGGCACTAATTTTAGTAGTTCCTGTTATACCATGATGGCGTTGACTTATGATGTTAGGAGGCACGACTTGACAGTGGCATATAGAAACAGATTTAAACTTGTGACCTGTGGAATCTCTTTCAGAAGATGATTTCGTCATTTCGGTATTTGCTGACTATTTCAAGCACTTCTTGGTAAGTTGGAATATGCATAGAATTATATTGTAATAAACAGATTAATTTGTTGTATCAATATCTCCCCCCCCCACACACACACACACTTTTCTCTCGTGACAACTAAAACTTTATTTCCCTTGTGGCGTTCCAAAGTATATCATTCATTTCATTTAGGGCCTTCCGCGTCTCAGTCGTCCGACGGGGGCGCTTTGGCAGCTTTTCTGATTCTCGTCGACAGTTCTCTCCATTGCTGTCTGTTCCGGGCGATGCATCTTAGGTGTTCGAGGTCTTCCCTAGTTGTGAGTTGTAATGTGTTTTCTTGTAGTCTTGATAGGTCTTTGTTGAGGACGACTGGTAGTGTTGTTAAAGGGCGTCCCCGAAACTTTTTTCCGTGTGTGGCGAAATAGCTGTTCATTGATTTATTAGCAGGTATTTCAATATTTCTTCTAAGTATGTGCCCGAAAAGGCGCCACCTGTTCTCAAGTATATAAATAGAAAGAGGGTGTTCCTCGCACTTGTTGTAAAGAGATGAATTTGTGATTTTAACGGGGTATTTGATGTTGAGAACTTTCCTCAGCTGTTTACGATGAAATGCATTTAATTTTTCTTCTTCAGATTTTGCCAGTGCCCAGGTGCCGCAGTTGTAGACAAGTATTGATTTTACGAGCGACCTGTATAATTTCAGCTTGGTCTTTCTTTTAATCTTATCTCCTTTGATCCAGACATTTAGAAGCTTTGTCAGTGCTGCATTGGATAGTCGTTTCCTCCTCTCAACGTCTTCTTCGTCGCCTATGAGAGTTCCAACTTTTTTTGTATTTTTATACTCTGTTCCAGCTCTTGACAACGTTGTAAACTCTGTCTTATCTACATTGACCAGTAGATTGTATTTATGTAAGGTGTTTTGTACTTCTTCCGTATCGACGAAATTCAGACCAACAAAATCTACGTCGTCAGCGTATGCAATCTCTGTAGGTAGAGTCTTTTCCAGTTCATTGGTCGGTCGTGGCAAGATGGTTCTTACTTCTTTCAGGGCATTCTCTAAATATACTGAAAACAATACGGGGCTAAGACTGTCTCCTTGCGGGGTGCCTATGTTGCTCACAAAAGGTCTTTCCTTTGTTGCACCATTGATCCTAGTGTTAATGACTGTATCGCTTAAGAGAAAGCGTATTATTCTCAGCTCGTCTTCTTCAACTATGCGTTCTATTATATCAAGCAAGATTTGTCTATCTATTGTGTCGAAGGCTGCTGACATGTCAATCCCTGTGATTTTGATCTCGACATCCTCTTTCTTAGCCTTGGCTGCCAGCCATTTATGCGTCCATGCGACGTCGGACGTGCTTCTTTCAGGCCGAAAGCCACTTTGGCTGTGAGATAGATATTCTTCAATGTGCGGTCTTATTCTGTGAAGAGTTATGATTGAAAGAGCTTTTTTGATGGTGCTAAGTAAAGTAATAGGCCTTAAGTTTTTAGGTGGACCTTTCGGCTTGCCTGCTTTGGGTATTGCAATTAATTCTCCAGAGTTGATGTTGATTGTTTCGTGTTCCTCAAACACCCTGTTCAATATGTTTGCGATACTTTTATGTAGTAGTGATGTTCCATATTTGAGGAGCTCTCCACTTATTTCGTCTCCTCCTGGAGCTCTGTTGTTTTTTAAACTTTCTAAGCTTTTTCTCACTTCCTCCAATGTGAATGGTTTATTCAGTTTCCTAGGTATGCCTTGAAACGATGCTATACTTGCTAGGTCTTTGTTTTGAAGTATATGCATCAACATAAAATCTACTGATCCAGAATTATATTCAATCTTTACTTTTAAAATCGATGAAATCCTAAACAAACTTTTAAGTTTTTCGCTATACAGGTATATAAGCAAATTTTATTACATCTTTTCAAAAGCTATTGCATTACGTGTAATTTTATTCAGCAAATGGAAGGTGTGTTTAGATATAGAGTTAGATGGAGAAGGGAGAGGGGGGAAAGAGGGGAGTTAGCTCTAGGTCAAACTGCACCGTCCCGTTTATTATCCTCCTTCTTGAGGCTTAAGTTTTGTCCTTTTTTTTTTTTTTTTGCACAGTAGAGGGCTTTTATGTTAGCTTTAATAATTGTTGAGGCTTGGAAACACCTTTTTGTGGAATTTATCAGTCCCTCATTTGTTACTCCATATGAACACTTTTTCCCGTTGAAGTTAAATGAATGTTTTTTGTTTTTTTTTTCTTTTTGGATTTTTTTCCTTCCTCTCATTCTAAAGAGACATTCCTCGGTTAAGGTTAGATTGCTTGAAACAAAAAAAACAAAAAAAAACAAAAACAAAAACACTAAAACAAAAACAAAAAAAACCCAAAAAACAAAAGCAAAAAAACCCCAAAACAAAACAGAAGTAGCAGCAGAAATATCGCACACACGCAAAAAAAAAAAGTATATACATTAAATAAAATAAAACAAAATAAAGTGCAATAAAATAGGAAGAAAAAAATTCCCCACTTGTTCCATTCAAGAATTCTAGGCTGGAGAATAAAGTAACGATCAAAATTCCCGATCAATATCAGAATAATGAGCGGAAAACACACCGTCTGTGGCACGTCTATTCAGAGCTTTTCTCAGACTCAACGCGGCTGCGACTAGATCTAGAAGCTAGAAACAATGCAGACATTGACTTCACAAGATCAATAGAGTCTTTTTTTTTTGTTTTGTTTGTTTTTGTTTTTGTTTTTGTTTGTCAACGACTGCACGAAGACGTACCCTTTCAATAGACCTACGTTATATGGTTTAGTTTTGTGTCAGTATTCAGCTTGAAGGAAAGTGAATTTAAATAAAGGAGTGAGAGAGAGAGAGAGAGAGAAAGGGAGAGAGAAAAAAAAGAGAGAGAGAGAGGAAAAGAGAGAGAGAGAGAGAGAGAGAGAGAGAGAGAGAGAGAGAGAGAGAGAGAGAGAGAGAGAGAGAGAGAGAGAATGTTATGAAGTTCAGATATAAATCCCGACAGAAAGCAATACTGTTGGAAATCGGCATAAGTTTAAAAATAAACAAACAAACAAACAAACAAACAATAGCTCTAAGACCGAGAAATTGATAAATTGCTTCAATTCACGATAAGAGAAATTGAACCATATAGGATTAACAAAAAAGGGTTATTAATTATCTGTCTGTCTGTCTGACTCTCAGTCTCAGCCTCTGTCTCTGTCTCTGTCTGTCTGTCATTCTCTGTCTCTCTGTCTCTCAGTCTCTGTCTCTGTCTCTGTGTCTGTTTCTGTCTCTGTCTCTGTCTCTGTCTCTGTCTGTCTGTCATTCTCTGTCTCTCAGTCTCTGTCTCTGTCTCTGTGTCTGTTTCTGTCTCTGTCTCTGTCTCTGTCTCTGTCTCTGTCTGTCTGTCATTCTCTGTCTCTCAGTCTCTGTCTCTGTCTCTGTGTCTGTTTCTGTCTCTGTCTCTGTCTCTGTCTCTGTCTCTGTCTGTCTGTCTGTCTCTCTCTGTCGGTCTGTCTGTCTGTCTGTCTGTCTGTCTGTCTCTCTCTCTCTCTCTCTCTCTCTCTCTCTCTCTCTCTCTCTCTTTCTGTCTTTCTTTTGTTTCCTCTGTTCATTTTTCTGCACCTGTCTGTCTCTCCATTTACCTCCATGCCTCTCTATTCCACCACCTACCAGTTCGTCCTTCTCTCACTCTCTGTTATCCTCCTTTTTCTCCTATGTCATGCCAACTTTCTTTCTTTGTCCGACCATCTTCCTCCGTCCCACTGACCGCAATCATTTTTGAGAGCTTCAGGTGGAAACTA
>JAWDGP010002523.1:55000-67500 GCA_033675545.1 Elysia crispata
AAAATTCCTACGCGCTGGCGAAAGGGGTTTACCGTGAGAGAGAGAGAGAGAGAGAGAGAGAGAGAGAGAGAGAGAGAGAGAGAGAGAGAGAGAGAGAGAGAGAGAGAGAGAGAGAGAGAGAGAGAGAGAGAGAGTGAGAGAGAGAGAGAGAGAGAGAGAGAGAGAGAGAGAGAGAGAGAGAGAGAGAGAGAGAGAGAGAGAGAGAGAGAGAGAGAGAGAGAGAGAGAGAGTTGGGTACCGCAATTAGGGTGTAAATAATTAGTTATTTTTATCCTGTTCTATTATATGAGCGGCGGTGCGCATGATAAGAATAAACTATGAATTAAAAAAAAATGTAGCCGAAAAAAAAAGGAATGAAGAAGGAAAGAGGCTATTGGAATTAAAATGTAGGCTTTTATTTCTTAAAAAAAATAATTTGAAAATATAAAGAGGCCTAATTCACCTAAGCTGGGAACCCGACTTAAATATATACAGATTTTCAAGTTTACCCGTTTATCTGTACTTCTTTTTTTTCCTTTTTGGCTGTTGTTGTCATTTGTTGTTTGTTGCGCATTTGCTTTTGTTTGGAAAAAGTTTTAAAGGGGTAGGAGGATGAGGGCGACGACATTTATGTTTGAGGTTAGTTTGGTTGTTGGAACCCTGTTTTTTGCTAATTCTCGTTGCTAAATCGTGCATGATCTCATTTGATTCAAGGGAATAAATTAGAAGTGTTGAGTTGTACGCTTCACATCTACAGCCTTACCCCGAGTACCAAAGTCTGCAAGGGTTCAGACATTCTATCTCCCTTATGTAGATAAGCTATATCAGTAGCTGAGGTTGACATGGTGCAGCTCTAATTTTTCCTTTGATGTGTAGCTTCTACAAGAGGCGACAAAATCATTTATTACCCAGAACCTGGTGTTACATGAGTGACGATTTTAGCTGTAACTTCCAGGCTGTTGACACCGGAAGACAAGGCCCTGAAAAAAAAAGCCATTCTTTGGCCATGCCTCTGGCGTCTGCTGTTTGAGATCAACGAGAGATCAGAATGGCCTCCCTTGCCCTAGTTTCGAAAGTGCTTCGTCAGCAGGAAATGCGGCGGGCAAGTCCGGACATGTTTTGACTCGGCATCAGATTCCTCAGCAGACGTCATGATCGCCTCAGAAAGTTCGCGTTTTGACTGTTGATTTTTGGAAAACATGTAAGCTCCAGCCAGTGGCGTAACGCGCTGCTTAAAACTATGGCGTAGAACAGAGTTACGTTTCTTGACGTAAACTGATAGGGGCTTGGTCGGGGTGCGTGTCCGATCAACCGAGATTTGTTAGTGGCAGACTGGCAGACTTACGGCCCGGCTTGACCTCTTTGGTGAAAACCTGTGCAACGTCAGATCTAGGTGGAGAAAGCTGTCTGTAATGACCCGAATTACTGCCGCGAAATTCCTGCTTTAAAATACTGATAATGACGCATTGGGAAACTTCGTGGCATCTAAATACTTTCTGCTCTGTCTCCTGCTGAAACAGCTCCATACATTTAGGGACCTTAAAATTTTCAAAACTTATAATATCCCATATGTTTCCCCCAAAATCTGGTAGACATTATTCCGGTACAGGTAAAATGGTATTTTGTGAACAGATCTAGAGGAAAAAGAAACAAACAAAAAAAAAAAAAAAAAAAAAAAAACAAACAACAACTGAACCTTCCATACATTTATAGACCTTAACATTTTCCAAACTTATAACATTCATATGTTTCCCCCAAAATCTGGCAGACATTATTCCGGTACAGATAAAATGGTATTTAGTGAACATCAAAACTTAAAATATCCATATGTTTCCCCAACAACCAGGCAGACATTATGCCGGTACAGATAAAATGGTATTTAGTGAACATCAAAACTTAAAATATCCATATGTTTCCCCAACAACCAGGCAGACATTCTGCCGGTACAGATAAAATGGTATTCGGTGATCAGATCTAGAGAAAAAAAAAAAAACTGAAACAGTTCCATAAATTTATGGACCTTAAAATTTTCAAAACTTATAATACCCATATATTTCCCAAAAAATCAGGCAGATATTATTCCGGTGCAGATAAAATGGTATTCGGAGAACAGAACTGATGTAGAGGAAACGAATCCCCATTGGCTTGCTTGTATTTTCACGGACCACATTTAGAATATATCCTTCCACTGAGATCAGAAGCATTCAAAACAACCAAGTTTACAAATTAAGTCACTTAGCTTGTGCAATGAAGCAGACAACCAGAGCAGTAAGTACAGAAGTACCGACTTACTGCTTATCAGGTTTTTACCTGGGAGACGCTGCGAAGTACCATCTCACTGGGTGACTATCAGCGTCCTTGATGACAAGACAATAGTCTGTTCCCACAATCCCTCTCGCACATCTCATTCACTCATCGGTCATCCTTTCCCTCCCTCCTTCTTTCCTCCCCTCCTTGTCCTCCTCCTTCCATTCCTTCTTCAAGTAACAAGAGCTTTTAACCTTTGTCTTTTCTCTGACCCTAACCGCTATCTCTCTGTCAGATTCCAGCCTTCTAAGACTCCCATATCTCTAAATTGACCCACTTTCTGAAGAAACCGTTACTCGTCAACTATTGAGGATGGCGTTAAGTAACTCGCCTCAACATAATTTTCTTCGGGAGGAGTGTGGTAACTTTCTCAAAGTTTGTAGTCGTATAATTCCTAGATAAGTTTTTCGTCTCTATTGTTTTATTGAGCGTCTTGTCAGGCTTACCCCATCCCTTGATATTGTGTAGGAGTCACATACAGAAAACCTGATGGAGATGGGAGAGGCTTGCTACATCATTGTGATTACGTTTGCCGAGCTCTGTAAGAAGAATAAACTGTTTGGAAAGCCGGGTTAAATTAAAATACAGATGGATCTGATGCCTCAATATCTTCAGCTAAAATATTATTACTTATCAATTTGCAATATTTGAGACATTCTATAATTTGTATTATTAATTTTTTCTTTTCTCGTCCCACCACATCTTGTATTTACCGTAAGTTTGAGTAGCTTAAGGTAGAGGGAGGTTTATTTGTGGAGTGTGAACAGATTCAAACATCTCAATCAATATGTTGATTTCTCTATCATGTTGATAGTTTATCCTCTCCCCTCTCTAATTCTCCATTCAAAATCAATAATTCTATACTAGATCTAGTTCTATCTTTCAACGTCCATTTCTCTCAACTTTAGCTTTATACACCCTATAGACTTATCTTTCTGTCTCAAAGCATATCTTAGTTTACAAAAGTTACTATAATAATTATTTTGCCTGAAAGCCCGAGTTTAAAGAGAAACAGAACTGAAATAATAATAATAATAATAATAATAATAATAATAATAATAATAATAATAATAATAATAATAATAATAATAATAATAATAATAATAATAATAATAATAATAATAATAATAATAATAATAATAATAATAATGATAATAATGATGATGATGATAATAATAATAATAATAATAATAATAATAATAATAATAATAATAATAATAATAATAATAATAATAATAATAATAATAATAATAATAATAATAATAATAATAATAATAATAATAATAATAATAATAATAATAATAATAATAATAAAACAAAAACAAACAAACAAACAAACAAAACAAAACAAAAACACAAAAATAAATAAATAGAAGCTGTGATCAAAACATCGCCGAAAGTGAACACCTACACTGGGAATCCCAGATCTAATAGATAATCTAAGGGGTCAAGGTGCAAAGATCACCGAAACTCCTTCATCACCGCTCTTCAGATGGGGAAAACCCAGACATGGAGTAAACTGAGCAAATTTCGGCAACAACTTTACGACAATCTTACGATGGTCGGGATGAATTATGTCCCCTTTTCTCGCGTATTGTCTCCCTTGTAAATTATCCTTGATAAATGATACTGAAAACAATGGGTCTTGACCTTTAAGAATAAATACATGTTCAGAGATATTTTAAATTTAAAAAAAAAAAGAAAAAAAGAAAATGAAGAATAAAAGTTTTTTGCCATCTTTCAAGGCGCACCTGTACGACAAGATATCTTATCTAAACAAGGAGGAGAACTTAAAAAAAAAAGACGTTGGAGGAAAGAGGGACAAACATTCATATTTTGTTTTAAAACAAAAAATGTCAAGTAATAAATTTAAAAAAAACTGAATACTGTCGAAATTATAAGGAAATTGAGTTCCTTATCTCATTAGAGAGAGAGAGAGAGAGAGAGAGAGAGAGAGAGAGAGAGAGAGAGAGAGAGAGAGAGAGAGAGAGAGAGAGAGAGAGAGAGAGAGAAGAGAGAAAGAAACTGAGAGAGAAAAACATATATTAACATAATATGATTATTAAAATATAAATAAACATAAATGGAACCAAAAATCGCGTGTATCCTCTCCAAAAAACAAGACCTGAATTCACTCAATATGGCGGGCAATCGATCAAATCAAACAATCAATCAGTCACATAATCAAGCACAACTAATGCATCCAATCGTATTAGTTATTTC
The DNA here is from genome assembly GCA_033675545.1 of Elysia crispata. NCBI lineage: Eukaryota > Metazoa > Mollusca > Gastropoda > Plakobranchidae > Elysia > Elysia crispata. The sequence continues at coordinate 59,510 of JAWDGP010002523.1, forward strand.
ACTTCAATCTTTATCAACAGTTATCCTTTCAAATTATTTGATATCATCAATCAACCATCATCAACGACAATCATTAATCTTCAATCCTGCTGGAGTCAATCAATCAATCAATCAATCATACAACCAGCTAATCAATCAATCAATCAATCAATCAATCAACCAGCTAATCAACCAGCTAATCAATCAATCAATCAACCAACCACCAACCAACCAACCAATCAATCAATCAATCAACCAATCAATCAATCAATCAATCAATCAGCTAATCAATCAATCAAACAGCTCATCAATCAATCAATCAATCAATCAATAAATCAACTGATTAACCAAAACTTTCCTTACGACCATTCAAACAGAGCACATAAACAAGAGGATTTTTGCTCTGAAAAAAAAAAATTGATAGCTCTTTCCCCCCTCCTCCCCCTTCCTGATACTGATAAAATTATCTAAAATTAACCAATAAAGCCAATCACCGTTAATCAATGTTATCTCAAATGACAGACTTCCCACAGGTCAAGGTCATTAACCGGAAAAAAAAAATCCCCGTGAACTTGCCTCAGATATGTTTTGACACGGGACATGACACCAAAAAACTGTCACCCATTAACGATTTCCTGTCCAGATATCAATAATTTGAACATTTTTTTTTCCCCAGATAGGGTGATTTTGACATAGACTAAGCATGACTATTGGATGTGGAAGCTGGATGTTGATCTGTGTGATCTACTATTGAATGCGCCCCAGTGTAATTGGATTTTTAGTGTTTGAGTAGGGAAACAATTGAGGTGTGCGGTTATTTTAGGTTATTCTAAAAAAAAAAAATTAAAGATGCCATGAGTATTTCTCGATAAGCGGAAAATAATAAAATATTTATCAGACAAGAAGTTATCTTGGTCTCGGTCAATATTACACAAGGTACACCTTTTTTGAAGCTCGCATAGGTCATCATCAAATTAATGATCAACTGATTTTTTTTTATCTTTGTTGAAAATATTTTCAGACATTCTGCAACCTGCGGACTGAAAAGCATTTTTAGAATCTTTTAAAAAGTTAAAAAACTGCCATTTTGTTTATTTAATTATCTAGTTTCATTCTATCCATCATCAATTTTTTTTTTAATTAAAAAAAAAAAAGCTAAAAAGCTGCCATTTTGTTTATTTAATTATCTAATTTCATTGTAAGCATCATCCATTTTTTTTTTTTTTTTGGTTAAATTTAGAAAGAAACAAGTTTAGAAGGGTTATATTTATAGCCTTTCTACAGCGACCTTTAAAAGTGACGTCAATTATACAGTTTTGTCCGAACTGCCCATTGCAATGGCTTCTCTGCTCCATAATCTGTGCTATGTCAAAGTAGTGCAAATCACGCGCTGAATTATGGCGCCAAATTGGTTGAACAATATCCGGTCCCCAAGGGAGACTAATTAATTACGTTATCGTCTGTTGACTTTCGTTATGAAGGGGCGATAAATCAAGGCACCGCGCCTTATCAGGGGCAGGTAATTGCTGCCGATATTATATCGTTGACCACTCAAGGGAGATTGATCTTGATGGCTCAGGCAAAGGGGAGAACGGTGAGAGAGAGAGAGAGAGGCGCAGAGAGACAGATACAGAGAGAGAGAGAGTGGTTAGCAGAGAGAAAGATATGCGGATAGAGTGAAAGAAAACGAGGAGGCTGTGAGGAAGAGAGGAAATAAGTGGTAAAAGAGAGAGGGGAGGGAGGAAGAGAGAGAGAGAGAGAGAGAGAGAGAGAGAGAGAGAGAGAGAGAGAGAGAGAGAGAGATTGGTTAACAGAGAGAAATATATGCGGATAGAGGGAAAGGAGACGAGAAGGAGACAATGAGGAAGAAAGGAAATTAGTGGTAAAAGAGAAAGGGGAGTGAGAGATAGATAGATAGAGAGAGAGAGAGATATATACAGAGGAATAAAATTGAAATTAACTAAAGAATGATATAACGAACTAGTAAGTGGGAATTAATATTGCATTAACCACAAATTATAAAGATAAACCGGTTTGCTTTCACTGAAGTACAACAGGAAGTGACGTAATCTAATCTACTAATTAGTTGCCGCCATGTTGGTTCTCCTCTCGCCAGTACCGTTACGGCCTCTTTCTCGAAAAAGACATGCGTGGGTCGAGATTAGGTGAAAGGTCAATGGGCATAAGTGGCATCACCAGATGGACATGAAGGAAGGGCAGAGGTTAGCCGGACACCTGGGCAGGTTTGGAATTTTCAAACTTTAATGCGACACAGGGAAGTGCTCCGAGAAATGGGATCGAGTTTCTAGCAGAATCCTCTTCACTCATATTTTTTTTTTTTTTTTTTGCCTAAAAATATGCAAAGGTTCATGGAAATTGATGACTTTAATTTTTTTGTCATATGGATATGACTGTCCCAAAAAATGTAAGAAAAACAAATTATGGATCGAGATACACCTGTGAATGTGTGTGCGGATGTGCTTTCTTCTTCTTCTTCTTCTTCTTCTTCTTCTTCTTCTTCTTCTTCTTCTTCTTCTTCTTCTTCTTCTTCTTCTTCTTTTTCTTCTTCTTCTTGTTCTTCTTGTTCTTGTTCTTGTTCTTCTTGTTCTTGTTCTTGTTCTTCTTCTTCTAGAGAGAGAGAGAGAGAGAGAGAGAGAGAGAGAGAGAGAGAGAGAGAGAGAGAGAGAGAGAGAGAGACTCTTAGAGAAAAATAGAGTCACAAACACGCACACATTCAAAAAACCTTTCCCTTTAGCAGTTAATAATTTCAAAATGAGACAATAAAACTAACGACAGTGTTACCAACTAAAGCAATAACTGCGCCAGCCAGTTGTTGTGTCTCTTTCTTTGTATCTCTCTTTGTCTCTCTCCATCTCTCTTTCTTTGTCTCTCTCTATCCCTCTCTTTCTGTCTATGTCTCTCTCTATCTCTCTCTATCTCTCTGTGTCTGTCTGATTCTCTCTATCTCTATCTGTCTGTCTGTTTCTCGCTATCTCTTTCTCTATGTATATCTGTCTCTCTATCTCTATCTCTCTCTTTCTCTTTATTTCTGTCTTTCTCTATCCCTCTTTCTCTCTATCTCTCTCTATCTTCATATGTCTGTCTGTCTCTATCCCTCTTTCTCTCTATCTCTCTCTATCTTCATATGTCTGTCTGTCTCTATCCCTCTTTCTCTCTATCTCTCTCTATCTTCATATGTCTGTCTGTCTCTATCCCTCTTTCTCTCTATCTTCATATGTCTGTCTGTCTCTATCCCTCTTTCTCTCTATCTCTCTCTATCTTCATATGTCTGTCTGTCTCTATCCCTCTTTCTCTCTATCTCTCTCTATCTTCATATGTCTGTCTGTCTGTCTCTCTCTCAGCGGAACAAGCGGATCGTGTATCTGTATCGAATTCTCTCGAGCTCCTCAGAAAGTGGAGGGCATCCTCTTCTTGTCCCATCTCGCCAGTTGTGAGGTCAGATCTAAGGAGGTATAAATAGCGGCAGAGAGACAGAAGAGGCAGATATGAAGAGGCTAGGCACGGGAGGAATAAATTCTAATATATTCAGAGGCAAATGTTGATGCGTTAATTTTAAGAGTGAAGATGTGAAAAATGACGTTATGATTGATTATTTTTGTTTCGGACGTACTCATGATTTTTGGCGGTGTATATCATGTTTGTTGTCTTGGAAAATTAAGACAAGGATGCTTCATTTGTAGAAGAAGTGTTATGCAGCTACTGGTTCTACACAATGTGGGACCAGACTGAAATTTTTACTGCTCCGTGCTATGTGAATCAGCTCAAAATAGCTGGATATTCACAACTAATCAAAAGGCAAAGTATAGCCGCATTTCTTGGAAGTAATTTTGAAAGCGTAACTAGTGCTAGTGTTCTGTGGCAGGTGGCGTGGGTGCTCAACCATGGCAAAACCAATGGACCGTGTCACAAGAGAGGGAGAGAGAGGGAGAGAGAGAGAAAGATAGAGAGAGAGGAAGAGAGAGAGGGAGAGAGAGAAAGATAGAGAGAGAGAGAGAGAGAGAGAGAGAGAGAGAGAGAGAGAGAGAGAGAGAGAGAGAGAGAGAGAGAGAGAGAGAGAGAGAGAGAGAGAGAGAGGGAGAGAGAGGTAAAGGTTCCAGAATGTTCTGAGAATCTGGTGGATATCCTTGAGGGCGTTTTGTCAGAAATTCCTTTTAACACAAATTTGAATAAAGAACGAAATTCCAAATCAACTTTTGTCGCGATTACAGAAATGTTCAAAAAGTAATGTAGGTTGGTTTGAGGGCAGTGATATAGGTCAGAATAACGGCTCGAAATTCCTCAGAAATAAAAACGAAATTCGGTCGCCTTGGGAGTGGCGATTTTTCGGCGGGAAAACAAGAATTCGTGCCTCACTGGCAGAAGAGCGTGGGAGGTAACTCTAAAACATAAATCACCAGGTAAGCCATGACAGATGTCAGAGTTATAGACCGTTATATCTTGGTGGATTATCGGTCCTAGGGAGAGAGGGGGGAGAAAGAGGGGGTGAATTTTTTTTTTAAACTTTAAGAGTCATTCATTCAGAAAGACTAATAATAATTTTAAAAACTTTTACTTCTGCTACCAAAACTTTGGTCTGAAGGCGTGACTAAGCATTAATTTGGTTGTGGGAAGCTGACGGGTACGTGAAAGAAATGTTTGTGGAAAATTTTTTTTTTTTTGTTCCGACGTTAATCATTTTGGCCCTCTGTGAAGAAAATATTAAAAAGATAGATTTTTTACTGCTTATGATGAAAGAGAGTAGTTTTAATACTTTTTTTTTTTTTGCCGATACTGTATATTGGAAATATTTAAATCATGCATTATGAATTGGGGAGTTGAGATGAATGGATTTGGGCAGGGGAGGGAGGGGGTGACGTGGGTGTGGGAAAAGAAGTGTGTATATGCGTGTGTGTGTGTGTGTGCGTGGAAAGGGGAGATGGGTATATCTGTAAATAGAGAAAAAAAATTGGCGTACTTTGCTAGAAAGAGAGTGGGTGAGGGAGTGAAGGATGTTGGGGCTGTTAGGGTAGTAAGGGTGATTTCTGATTGTTGTGAGATGTGGAGAGCGTGTAGAGAGATCAGAGAGAGGTAGAGAGCTGGAGATAACGCCTCTCTAGATCCTAGTGATATCGCGATACTGATACAGTTTCCGAAATAACGGTACTACAACTCTCTCCCTCCCGCCCCTCTCTCTCTCTCCCCCTCTCTCTCTCCCGCCTCTCTCTCTTTCTCTCACTCTGGAGCCGTGGTAATTCTAATCCGCGCTGATAACAACAAACTGATGCAAGAGCTGTGACTGCGACCAGATCTAGATTGAATGGGTCATAAGCCCGTAACAAGAAGCGAAAATCTAAATCAGATCTAGATCTCCAGACGGAGAGAAATCTTTCAGCGGCCTCGCTTCCTCCACCCAGCCAAGGCTGTGCTTGCGTTTCTTGCAAACTGGCAAGCGTCAAGATCTAGATCTAGATCTAGCCCTAGACTACGACCTTCGCTCTAAGTCGTCTGTCGATAACAGCGAGAAGGTGTGAAATTACTAATTACCGGCCCTTATTCGGGAATTACCGGTACCTTTCGCTTGGTGCGCACACAAAAAGCCGACGAGTTTCTGAGCAGACGCCAAGTTAGTTGGGATATTTTCAGTGGTCACACCACGTCGCTTGTTTATTGTTCCGTTAAGAAAGGTAGGTGTTACAAATATAGGAGATTTTTCAGAGGATTTGAATTGTGATTTTTTTTTTCCTCGGCGGGCAAATTTTTGTTTTACGAAATTTGAAGTGCATGCAATTCCGTGTTAATATACTTACAGATGTGAACATTTTAAGCTCCCCTTAACTATTGGTTTGCATCATAATAAGTGTTGAAGTGCATGAATTGCTATCACGGAAGAGTTTTTAAATCCGATTTTTCAATTTCGTTAAATTCATTGCAAACTAGAGATTGCTGTGTGCCTGTTGAGAACAAAGAAATGTTGTATATGTCTAAGGATTACCTTATTTATTTAATGCTTGTATTTCGTTACTTTTGTTGATTTAAGGGAAAAAATTTCAAGAAAATTTTTTTGACACTGGAGAGGTACTTTGCCTTTTGAAAAAAAAAATCTCAACGAACTTAAGTCACTGCTCTGATGCGAATTGGGAGACGAAATAATCATAACTGCTCATTTAGAGCCACAAGAGCTTTTAACATGTAGTTCTTAAATCTGCATACTTACACAAAGTATTAGATTAAAAAACAAAAAAAAAAAGTTCAGCAAAAAAATAAATAAAGAAAAAACAAGACCAAACAAACAACAACAAAGAAATGCTAGCCCATCATGCATTTTAATGCCACTTTTTTTTTTTAATTCTTTCTCAACCCTCCTACCTTTGTAAATGATGGTTCTGTACAGGCGACGCTCAAAGCTTCACTATCTCTTCTGCATCCAATGCAAAGTCTCCGGTATTAACCAAAGTAATTTATAAGGAGGCGTTTTTTGCATTTTCGCCTTCTGTTTTTTTCCCTTCTTTTCATGCGGATCCTCCAAGATAGGCCCACCTGTGCAGCAACTTTGATAAGAGAAAACGGAAAAAAAAAAAAAAAAAAAAAAAAACGAAACGGGGAAAATTAAGAAGCATGTCGGGCTATTATGATACATGTGGAGGATCAGAACTGATAAACAATAAGCTGGGTGGAAGTCTTAAGAGTCTCTTATAATGACAGTTTGGATAGTGGGAGAGAGAGAGAGAGAGAGAGAGAGAGAGAGAGAGAGAGAGAGAGAGAGAGAGAGAGAGAAAGAGAGACAAAGAGAGAGAGAGAGAGAGCCAGAAAGAGATATATTACCAGAAAGGGAGGCCGAGAAAGACAGAGAAATAGACAAGAAAAGGCAGAGAATGAGATAGATAGATAGATAGAGAGAGAGAAAGAGAAGGAGAGAGAGAGAGAGAGAGAGAGTAGAGAGATACTTAACACAAAGAGTAATATATGAGAAACAATAAAGAATATTTACCCGGGTCCTACCCGTTTGTTGTGATTTTAACCCCTGTGTAACTGACTTAGGCTACAATCTTTCTTTAAAAAAAAAATAGCACTAGAAAAAGCGGGTAGGAACAGCAGCCAGACGATAAATCGGCTTTGGAACATTATTTTATAAAACATGAAAAGTCAGGATCAACAAAGTAATCGATAAAAAAGAAGCAAATCCGTTGTTATGTGTACATTATTTGGAGGAATGCGATCGTGCGCGAGTGGGTATGTAGGTGAGGGTGTGCGCCTGCGCAAAGTTAACAGCAATGCCGGACCCGTTGACATTGCGATGATATGAAGCTGCAATCGAAACATTGCGAGATATCGTTATCAAAATTGGTCTAGATAGGCAAACGCGCTGATAACACGACGAGGCAAAAATAATCTAATATTAGAAAGAAACGACTCTTGTGTGGTGAAGTGGATAGGGTAATGGGGGGTGGGAGTGGGGAGGGGGGGGGGGGGTTGAGAGAGTCACTGTTAATCACGTGATAGACTCAGGAGCGCGACCCTGGCCGTGAATTTAGCCGAGGCTTAAGCAGAAGGTCAGAAACTCTGTAACTGGGTTTTGTTGGACCTCTGTAGTTTCATGACATAAAATAATAATTATCAGATGCTGGTTAGTAAACAAGGTGCCACTCGTAGCCCAGTCGGTAGATCGCTGAACTAATAATGCGTAGGTGTCTGGTTCGAACTCACGTTTCTGTAATCTGGTAGTGGGGTTGGATATCGTCAAACCGTTCCTATCTTAAGGCTAGGTGAGAGGCTGATAGTTTCTGTGATAGAAAAGGTTACAGTTGCATTTCACGTACATACTTTCTTCAGTGACTGGAAATAATAAGAAAAGCAGTTGAATGTCAGTGGTATACACACCACTTGTGGCTTATTTCAGTGGTATACACACCACTTGTGGCTTATTTCAGTGGTATACACGCAACTTGTGGCTTATTTCAGTGGTATACACGCAACTTGTGGCTTATTTCAGTGGTATACACGCAACTTGTGGC
>JAWDGP010002523.1:72500-92500 GCA_033675545.1 Elysia crispata
AGTCAAAAGAAATTTTCTGTCCATTTAACCTGTAATTTTAAAGTAACTTTCCCATTTAAATACGCTTGGATACTTCAACATTTATAAACCTTTTAACTTTATGCATGTCCAAAATAAATGAAATTCATAACTTTCTTTTCCGTTACTTTAAGCTTTCGTATAAGATTGATGTATTTTGAAGGCTCATGCTGACGTTTTTTGTATTATATTGTCCCTGATTGCATTAACTATTACTTTCTTTGCTTTACACATATTTATTTCCTGAGTTAACTATTACTTTCTTTGCTTTACACATATTTATTTCCTGAGTTAACTATTACTTTCTTTGCTTCACACATATTTATTTCCTGAGTTAACTATTACTTTCTTTGCTTTACACATATTTATTTCCTGAGTTGAGCTCAGTGGTTTTTATTGTTTTTTCTTCATGCCTGCAGGTTACAATTTTTAAGTCTCCTCTGGCGGCACCCATACTCTCCCCACATTTATCTCTCTTTAAATGTTTTTAATCTCTTTAATCAGTTTATCTCTACATTTCTTTGCACTTATTTTCTTTATTCTTTACTGTCAGCAAATCAAATTACTCCCAATATCCTCTTAGCTTTTTAATGTAATTGAACATCCGACTTTAAAGAAAAAGTCAAATTATCTTATCTTGTGTATCTTATCTCATCCTTCCAACCCAGGTTTATCGTCAATCTATAGAGAGCACGCCCCGCCGTAACAGCCCCGCCCCCTCCGTCCAGACTACATCCAATCAGCGTCGACATTCAGATCTGTCCATTGAGCAGCGACAACTAAAGCACGCCCAGCTCCAGCCGTGCCACGCCCACACCGCAGGCTCCGCCCCGCCCAAATGCTCCCCTTTCAGCCCCGCCCAGAGACTCTCAGAGCTCAGCTTCGGAGACAGACAGCTCACCAGGAAACGTCTGTCTTTTGAAGACTGCGATCAAGAGAAGCCACAGACCATGAGATTTGAAGACGTCTTCGGCGTTGGACACGCCCAGTCTTCAAAACAAGTCAATTCAGACAAATATTCCGTCCGTGAAGAATCTGCTGCCACAAGTACGCTGGGAAGCAGCCACCATAGCGAGCCAGCACTTGCTCAACATCATCATCATCATCATCAGTATTCCAGCAACAGCAACCGCAACATCAACGACAGCAGCACCCACAACAACTTCTTCGAAATAAGCCACCAATCACCCCGAGCACCGCATTTGAAACCTCAGAATTTCAGACCTCGTCCGAGCAAAAGCGTCAGCCCCTCCATCAAATCTCATTCGATTCTTCCCCAATTCTCCAGCAGCCAATCACAAGAGAGCAGAACTAACTTTAACTCCGCCTCCTCCCCCCTTAGCCACGCCTACTTTAAGCATCAAGCCTTTCCCCCGTCAACAGCGCAGCCAATGACAAGCCAGCTCAGCCATGCTCCATTTCACGGAATCATGACGCACCCTGATCACGTGACCCAGAGAGCTCTTCATAGAGGCAGACTTCACTCAGAAGGAGATGACGTCACAGCTGAAACTTCCGGTCCCGCCCAGGGCAGGCAACGGCTTCAAACTTTCTCACATGGAAAAAGAAGGAGACTAGGTGAGTTATTTTCTATCGATCTGTGTGTCATTCGCTCTGCCTGTTACCCGGTGAGAAGGCTTATGTAAATAATTATATCGAAATGGACAAGATCACATTTTTAAACCATACAGTATTAATGCAAAATATCCGTTGTTTAATATTCGTATTTTACATTTCTTGGTGTTTAGAAATCTAATACAATATCATTTAGAGTGATTGCAACTTGTGTAAATATTTGTTGGTTTATTAATAGAATATTTGACAAGTAGTACATTTATTGCAAGGACATTTTTTAAAAGACATCTGTACACTGTGACAGCTATTTTATAGAAAAAAAAAATTGGTTGTATTTTTTTCCCAGATGCCCCAGAAGATACTAAAAGTATTCATCTACTGCAGCAACAAAAGCACCAGAACCATATTCACCAACAACAGCAAGTACAACAACAACAACAAAATGAGCAACATCATCAACAACAACAGCAAGAGCAACAACAACAACAACACCAACAACAATTTCATTATGGGCATGTCAGTACTCAGCCAGCACAGAACCCTCAGGAACCTCAGGCGTGCGCATGCGCCACTATCGAGCGAGACTTCCTGCAAGTGGCTGAGTGTGCCTACAAGAGGATAAGACGCCTGGACAACACGCCTGGAGACTTCGACAGGTTCCGCCGCGAGATGGCTCAGACCAACGACATGCTCAAAGAGTGGCTTCTCATCATGGGGAACATCAGGAACATCTGCGGCCACGCCCCTTCCACGTCCCAGCAGCAAGCTGCGGCAGTCTCCACCACTTCCGCTCCACTCCAGTCGGCGCCATCTTTCTCCCCCTCTACCTCGTTTACCTCCTCTCCTCTTCCCTTCTCCTCTCCTCCCATGGTGTCCTCTCTACCCAGCGCTGTCGCCCCCTCTATGACCTCCACCTTGTTTCCACCGCTGACTACTCCAACGTCCTCTTCGACATATTCCATAGTCCCGTCTCAACAGCATCAGCAGCATCGTCAGACATGCCCTGCATCTTCATCCTCATCTACTTGTACATCTTCACTACTACCTAAATCATCAGTTGCCCGACCAATCTCGTTAGCCTCACGGGAATTCATCGACCCAGGAGACGACGTCGATGAAACCAACGACGATAACCAGGAACAACTCCAAATCTCGGACTCTGTTTTTGAAAGACAGTTTCAAATGTGATGCAGACCGAGACTTTATAGATCCTTGTATTGGGCTGGTCGCTGAAGTTTACACGAATCACCAGAAGCAAGTTGAAGTTTTATCTTCAAAATCTAACGAGACCAACTTTGGGATAAATCCGATGAGGAATGTTTCGAACAGCATCTCATCACAGATATACGGGCTGCTCTTACACTGCCCCCCCCCCCTCCCCCCAACCTTCCATCCTCGGCCCATCCCCCCAAAAATCCTTTCCTGTCTTATTCTTTTCCCCAAGAGAGACCTTCCATTATGTGAATAAGTTTATCCTAAGAAAAAATATAGTCGTGAAACACTTAATTCTAAAACTTGGCGTGTGTGCAAGCCCTAAAATCGGCAAAAGTCTTAACTGGTTTTCAAAGAATTTCCGAAGACTGATTCCTCAGAGTATAAAGACATATTAACTTAACAAGAATTATGTTACATTGTCATGTCTATTATAAACATTGGCATGGACTTACACTTCAAATGAAAGCTGTGCTTTGATTGGTCATCGTATCTGTGAATGTATATTTCATTGGTCCTCTTCTCAATCTCTTTGTTCCATTTCGACTTTGAAATTAAAAAAAAATACGCTTTCTCGTATTTTTATGGTCTTAGTTATTGTTGTTGTTTTTTTGTTTTTTTTTTCAATGCAAGTGTACATTTTTTTGATAAAGAAAAAGCTTTTACGTCATGCTGCTGAAACAAAGTTCAAATTTATTGAACTAATTGTTCACATGTTACATGGTTTCAAATGCAAAAGAGTGATTGTGTTCATTCCAAAAACTTGTCCCCGAGTTTTAACGGGCAATTTGATGTAATTTTTGTACATAACAATACATTGAGACTTTTTTTTTCCTTGTGTGCAACGTATATGCTTAGCAAATTTCTTTAAATTATAACAATACTTTACACATTTTATTGTGGTTTTCAAAATCTTGCTTTTATTATGCATTCCAAAACTTCGTGACATTCCAACTTGTAACATAAGAACGTATCTATATCTTTTTCTATTGTGCTTCAAACAGTACGTACTTAATACAACATTTATCTTTTAATTTCTGTGAGTGTATTTATAGTTGATACATATCAGTTTATTTTTGTACATAAAAACATAATTATTCTCTTTACGATATGGCACGGTGTGATTTTAATTTAAGGCTATTTATAATTCCATAGGAAAACAAGATTTTCATTTATATTTACAAAGGATGAATTCCACTTCTAGCCTACCTCTGTTTTTAATAACGGTGATATAAAAATTCCTCCACGCACATGGAGGAAACTACTAAGGAAATGGAAAAGAAATATTATTTTGTGATGAAGGAAAATTGCAATAATAGCAATTGTCGTGATCATTAAACTAAAATCTATTTATACAAACGTTTTTTATTGACTAAAATTTGGGTAAAAGGATAAAAGATACAAATTTTCTATCGATATGCATACTGTATCGATACGGTATATCGAAAGTTTATTTATTTTTTAAAGCATTATCCAAATAAGCAGCTATTTATAAATGCTATAAAAAGGCTAAAAAAAGAGCATAAAAGAGACTAAGAATTTTCACTTTCATAACGATAAAATATTTACTTTGAAAATCCTAGGATGTCTTATCGCGTCTTATGATATTGTTTTAAAATTTAGGAAGTTAGATTTAAAAAAAAATGGATGTGAAACAATTAAGACATCCCATGCTATTTTGTCCATAATTATTGAGGACTTTATTTGCATATTTCCATCAATATATCAGAAGTTTTCTTTCATTACGAGCATTCGTAGAAAGTATGCTTTAGCTATTTAAATCCCCAGTTGTTCTTAGCGAGACACACCAGTTAGCTGTGCTGTGACCTCATTTATATCTACACTGTGTGCTTTAGATGTGCTGCACATTTTAGTCGGTAAATCCATTTTGAGCGTGTTTTAGATTTCAATCGTATAATTATTTTTTAAATTCTTGTAACACATACCATACTTTTTTTTAAAACTATTTTGTTCATTGTCCTTTTTTTTTTTTTTGGATATAGTGTACAGCGATGATTAGTGAATGTGAACATTGATTTGTAAAACATGAACAGTCGGGTTTCCATACTTTGTGTATCCGCTCGTTCTCCCCGTCAGTCATCCGTCCGGCATTGTTACTATAAATAACCCACCACCAAGTTACGGTGTATCTAGACGCCCTAGTTCCCGTGTTTAGATGTTTAACACCCCTGTAGTGACCTCTGTAATCTGCTGTCAAGTAATGTGTAGTGATCACAGAATATTTCTCTTCCGTTATCTACTAGTACTACAATATCAGCACTATTAAAGGGCCTTTACCTAAAAGTACCATAGAATGTTAACTAATAGTACTAATCCACCTAATAATTAAGGTATATAGGACATTAACAAAACGAAACAAAAATTAACGCAAGTGTTACAAGCAATAACAAACTCTTTATACTATCAGGTTTTTTAAAATTTATTTATTTATTTTGTTCTTTTTTTATTATTTCATAACTTATATCAGAATAGTTCTTATTCTTTAGTTCTCTTCTTCTTCCTCTTGTTATCATTCTTCTTCTTCTTCTTCTTCTTCTTCTTCTTCTTCTTCTTCTTCTTCTTCTTCTTCTTCTTCTTCTTCTTCTTCTTCTTCTTCTTATTATTATTATTATTATTATTATTATTATTATTATTATTATTATTATTATTATTATTATCATCATCATTATCATCATCATTATCATCATCATCATCATCATCATCATCATCATCATCATCATCATCATCATCATCATCATTATTATTATTATTATTATTATTATTATTATTATTATTATTATTATTTCTATTATTCTTACTATCATTAGTATTATTATCATTGATATATCACTATTAGTACTATTATTACTTCTTTTAGTAAAACTCTAAGATATAGAAAATCCTCTATCTTTGATGCAATTACAAACATTCCGATAATCATTTTCATTATCGTCCAATACATCGTATTCGAGCTGGACCATGTAACTTCTTATCGATCCATATTTTATCTAATATCTTTCTAGAGCCTTAGGGCTAAATAACGTGCTGTTGTAGAGCTCTATGCAATCAGAAATAACATTCCGGGCGAACTAACTAGCTTTTATCGATATGTTTTTTTTAATGGCTCAATATACGCATAATTATGTTTTTTGGAAGTCCGCCTTGTACAACAACAGAGTTTAGAGGAAACGATTTTTACTGTAATTAAGTTAACTTTTTTGCTTTTTTATAAGTATTTTACAACTGGAACATCTGCTGAAATCCCACCACTATGCCAAAAAAAAGTACAAGACCGTCCACTTGTATTATAAGGAAGAGCGGGGAGAGAGAGAGAGAGAGAGAGAGAGAGAGAGAGAGAGAGAGAGAGAGAGAGAGAGAGAGAGAGAGAGAGAGAGAGGCAGACAGACAGACAGACAGACATCAGTTAGAGAGAATGAATTAGAGAGGGATGACGAAAAGGATAAAGAGAGTGAGATGGAGTGACAGGGTAAAAAGGAGAAAAAAAAGGTGCGAGAAATAGAAAGACAGAAAGATGTTATGATCAGTAACGAGGGAAAGAACTGCAAGAGTAACCATATCACCTTTTCAAAAGCTATCTTTCGACAGTAATTTTGTTAATCACATATACATTTCTTATCTGAACATGTTGTGATTTCATTCCATTGCAATTAAGATTTTGAGCAATCAATTAATATTGCATACAAATTCGTTAACAGTAATTTTTCTATATTTGCTTTTATCGTACAAAGTTTTTCGCTTTTACATGTCTACAATAAAACTTTTTCTACAAAAAAAAAACTTCCTCATAAATCTCTCTCGAGAAGAACTTATGAAATCGTGTTCAAGTTCATTTTTTACCGAAATAAACCGTAAAATAACGAATATATCCGAAGAGCAAAGCCATATTTCCTAAGGGAAGAACACAGTAGAAAAAATGATTCTAATTTTTTGCCAATGGAATCTATAAGGTTGGAATAACATTTCTTTATAACTCTACTTTTCTTTCTGATTTTTTTCTAAACATTCATTGCGTCAGATTCATCAAATTGATAAATGCTAAAAATTATATAAGAAAATCTATTCCTCAAAAAAAAATTGTCTGTGATTCAAAATATATCGATATTTTCCACTTTTTAGTCTTAATTTTTGTTCAGCTTGATTTTTTTTGTTTAGTTTCATCACCTTTTCTAAATACGTCAAAATTTAGAGTACTCTCCCAGAACTCATCAATTGTTCATTACGTTGAACATGGATAAATACATGTATCCTTATTGTTCATTTCATCTGTATCTCTGTCTCTCCCTTTTCCCATCTTTGTATCTTCCATCGTAATACTAATAGGCTTGTCTCTGAATCTATTTATTTGCTTTTACACTGGATTTTTGAGTAAAACAGTGGCAAGTATTTTTTTCTGTATGTATCTTATACAAAAGTTTCCAAATCTGTAATAACAATGGTTGTATGAACTATTTTTCCGGTTACATTGTGATTCTGAACAACTTTAAACGAAGTGTTATAATTTAACTGTAATGTCTTTTTGACGTGTTATTATTTATTTAATTTATTATCATTCTCCTCGGTATGAGAATATAAATATGTGTGTGCGTGTTTGTGTGAAACTCTGCGTGTGTGGGTTTCTTTTCCGAGTCTTTACAGAAATGTAATAAAGTGTTCATTTGAACAAAATCTTAATTTGTGTCTTTTTTAACTTACTTATTTTTTGTGAAGTAAGTTTTTAGGAAGATGGTCAAGTTGAGAGAGAGAGAGAGAGAGAGAGAGAGAGAGAGAGAGAGAGAGAGATAGAGAGAGAGCAAGAGAGAGACACAAAGAGAGAAAGAGAAAGAGAGAGAGAGAGAGAGAGAGAGAGAGAGAGAGAGAGAGAGAGAGAGAGAGGCAGTTGAAGCAAAAGATAATCGTTGAATTAAATGCAATAATAAAAAAAAGAAAGAAAAAGGATTCGTTATAGAAAAATGTTAGAGATGAATATCTAATATAGAATTCAGGAAAATTCAGGACTACCCAATACCCTATGTCTAGGAAACATTTCAAATAGATATTTTCTCCACAAGAAACATCCTTAAAAGTAAAAAAAAGCAACAAAAAAATACAAAAAATAACAAAAAAATCAACATATCCTTTGTCCAAATTAGCTGTACAAAATATGCGGCTTCAAAATGGGAAAACCCAAGCCAGTGTGACCTGATGTTTGCTTGCAGATTGATAGCACACAATGCTACATACAACCCTCGCACAAGATACGCTAAACAAACTTAGCCCCCAAGGCAAGCCCAAATAACTATCCGTTCCCTAAGTTCGTTCCACAACCTTTGTGGGCGCTTTCCCCTAAACAAAGATGGCGATGACGTCCGCAGACGGCGCGGCTCTCACCATTTCAGCACGCGACAAGCAAAGATTGCGGGGCCTTTTCTAGATCGGTGTCGGCGTGGAAATAGCCACGCAATATCAATTTATCCTAAACACTGCCTATTGCCACACAAGTCGTGCCGATAGAGAAGCAGCCCTCACTACAGACGCAATAGTGACCAATTATGATAACATTCAGCAGACGGCAGCTAAAGCGATAGAATTTGAAACCAGAACGCCGAAAGCGGGTTCAGATTAGCTTGATAACATTCTCAACAAAAATACTAGCGATTTTCGCTAAAGCCACAATAGTTGTGTAAATAGTGATTGATTATCTAGATCTAGGGCTACTGCCACAACAAACGTGCCGGCAGTAATTTATTAACGAGACTCCAGAGACTGGTGTCTTTTTGCTATGAATGAACCACTGACTTGGAGCTGTTGACATCTTAAGCTTTACAGGTGAGGAGTCAAGGGTTGACGTTCTGCCCTGGACCTCCATAGAGACGGAAATCAAGTGTGTTGCCAGGTATTAGTTTCTTGGTCCGTTATAAGTGTTCTGAAGAATCTTATATATTGCAGACGAAGGGTCTCCTTAACCTCAGAGAGAGAGATTGACAATGTTCCAGCCCACTAACAGATGGTCTTTATCCCTAGGTCTCTATATTGTAGGCAAATGCCTTTTCTATACTTATCTTTCTCTTTCTCAGTCTCTCTTTTTATTTCTCTGCCTGCCACCTCTCTCTCTCTCTCTCTCTCTCTCTCTCTCTCTCTCTCTCTCTCTCTCTCTCTCTCTCTCTGTCTGCCTCGCCTCCGCGCTCTCTCTCTCTCTCTCCTTCTCTCTCTTTCTCGATCTACCTCTCTATCCACGTAATTATGATATCTGCTCACCAACCCCCCTCCCCCAACCTTAGACTTCCAGCCTCAATCTAAACATTAAAAATGCTAGAGGATTTGTTAAGTCTCTGTCTCTGTCTCTCTCTTCATCATCATCATCATCATCATCATCATCATCATCTTCTTCTTCTTCTTCAACTTATATTATCTTTTTTTCCTCACAACCAGTCCAGCTTCTCTCACCTCAGACAATTTACAACCCCAACCTAAACAACGCGAGAAGATAATCTTAAGACGATCAGGTATTAGATAGCAGGTTTGTCTGTCTGTCTGTCTGTCTGCCTCTCTCTCCCTCCCTTGCTCACTCCTTCCCTTCTTTCTCTCTCTCTCTCTCTCTCTCTCTCTCTCTCTTTTTTCTCTCTCTCTCTCTCTTTTCTCTCCACTCTCTCAATCTCTCTTCCTCCTTTCCTTCCTCATTCCTTCCCCTCTCTATCGCCCCCCCCGCCCCCCACCACCACCCCGTCACGTCAACAATTTAGGACAATATCTTAAGTCGATCAGGTATCAGACAGCAGGTCTGTCTCTGTCTATCTGTCAATCTCTCTCTCTCCCTCCTTCTCCCTCTCCCTCTCTCTCTCTCCCTCTCTCTCTCTCTCTCTCTCTCTCTCTCTCTCTCTCTCTCTCTCTCTCTCTCCCTCTCTCTCTCTCTCTCTCTCTCTCTCTCTCTCTCTCCCTCTCTCTCTCTCTCTCTCTCTCTCTCTCTCTCTCTCTCTCTCTCTCTCTCTCTCTCTCTCCAGGACGGATGCCTTAAGTCGATCATCAGACACCAGGCCACTCAAGGCGGTTCAGCCCAGATCAAGGTGAGACGATTGTTCATCCCCCCAGGACTGGCAAGATCTGTGGCTCACACTGGGACCTGGTCATCAGAGCTTGTCACCGGCCTCAGATCTGTCCAGGGAGGTTGGGGGGGTGGGGGGTGAAGGGGAATCAATCTAGACATCTGTCGCTGTGGGAGGCAGGACTTAAGACTCCTGTCACTCTCTCGTGTTCTCTCATTGTCTCAAGTTGGATAAAGGGTGGTGCTTTGAGGGGGGGAAGGTGTCGGTGCCCATATAATGACGATTGTAGAGATGTTGATAATGATTATGATGATGATGTAAACATGTTGATAAAGATGATGATCATGATGATGATGATGTAGAGATGTTGATGATGATGATAATAATAATGATGATGATGAGATGTTGATGATGATGATGATGATGATAATGGTAATGATAATGTAGAGATGTTGATAATGATTATGATGATGATGATGTAGAGATGTTAAAAATAATGAAGATGATGATATAAAAATGTAGATAATTATGATGGTGATGATGATGATGTAGAGATGTTAATAATGGTGATGATGTAGAGATGTTAAAAATAATGAGGATGATGATGTAGAAATGTAGATAATTATGATGGTGATGATGATGATGTAGAGGTGTTAATGATGATGATGGTGATGTAGAGATGTTAATAATGATGGCGATGATGATAATGATATAGAGATGTGAATAATGATGTTGATGATGATGATAATGTAGATATGTTATGTATGATTAGGATGATGAAAACAACTTTAATTATTTTTAACAATATTCAATAAATCAATGAACAGCTATTTCGCCACACACGGAAAAAAGTTTCGGGGCCGCCCTTTAACAACACTACCAGTCGTCCTCAACAAAGACCTATCAAGACTACAAGAAAACACATTACAACTCACAACTAGGAAAGACCTCGAACACCTAAGATGCATCGCCCAGAGCAGACAGCAATGGAGAGAACTGTCGACGGGAATCCGAAAAGCTGCCGAAGCGCCCCCGTCGGACGACTGAGACGCGGAAGGCCCTAAGTCAAGTCAAGTAAGTCATATTCTCAAAAAATAAAATAAAATAATGAAAAGTCATTAAAAAAATATTCCTGATCGCCTCAACATCACCTAGCTTGTCTCGATTTACATCTAGAACAGATCTAGTCTAGATCTGGATATAAACTCCCAAAATTTATTTTGAATCTACTGATCGAATCTTGTCTAGATACTTGACTTAGTTCTAGTTGTAATGGACGCTTTTCAACACTAAAATGTCCGTGTATGAATATCTTTAAATTTTAGTTCTATCGGACACTTCTAAATAATAAGATGTCGCTATATGAATGTCTACAGATCCAGTTCTATCGGACACTTCTAAATAATAAGATGTCGCTATATGAATGTCTACAGATCTAGTTCTATCGGACACTTCTAAGTAATAAGATGTCGCTATATGAATGTCTATAGATCTAGTTCTAACAGACACTTCTGAATAATAAGATGTCGCTATATGAATGTCTATAGATCTAGTTCTATCGGACACTTCTAAATAATAAGATGTCGCTATATGAATGTCTATAGATCTAGTTGTATCGGACACTTCTAAATAATAAGATGTCGCTATATGAATGTCTATAGATCTAGTTGTATCGGACACTTCTAAATAATAAGATGTCGCTATATGAATGTCTATAGATCTAGTTGTATCGGACACTTCTAAATAATAAGATGTCGCTATATGAATGTCTATAGATCTAGTTCTATCGGACACTTCTAAATAATAAGATGTCGCTATATGAATGTCTATAGATCTAGTTCTATCGGACACTTCTAAATAATAAGATGTCGCTATATGAATGTCTATAGATCTAGTTGTATCGGACACTTCTAAATAATAAGATGTCGCTATATGAATGTCTATAGATCTAGTTGTATCGGACACTTCTAAATAATAAGATGTCGCTATATGAATGTCTATAGATCTAGTTCTAACGGACACTTCGCAACCCTAAAATGTCCGTATATGAATGTCTATAGATCTAACGGACACTTCTGAACACTAAAATGTCCGGTTATGAATGTCTATAGATTTAGTTTTATCGGACAATTCTCAACACTGAAATGTCCGTTTATGAATGTCTATAGATCTTGTTCTATTGGACACTTCTCAAAACAAAAATGTCCGTAAAATTTCCATATGTGAATGTCTATAGATCTAGTTCTAACGGACACTTCTTAACACTGAAATGTCCGTATTATGAATGTCTATAAATCTAGTACTGTTCTAATAGACACTTCTCAACATTAAAATGTCCGTATTATGAATGTCTATAGATCTAGTTCTAACAGACACTTCTCAACACAAAAATGTCCGTATTATGAATATCTATGGATCTGGTATAATATTTGCCCCAAAGAATTTTTTAGATGTAAACATTGTAGTTCACTCAGGGAAAGTGATGTACATCCACAAGTGTAAAATAAAATAAAACAGTCTGCAACTTTAACTTGAGGATAAAGTTAAAGATGGTGGCTATTTTATAAATTTTTTTAAATTTCACATTTTTCTAAATTTCACATTTCTTATACATCTTCTGTCACTCCTGCATCTGGAACTGAGCCTGTAGTTGTGATTCAGCTTTGCTGTATTCATTTTCCGCAAATGCAGATAGACTGACTGACTGGGAATGAAAGAATGAAGAAGAAAAACAATCTGAAAATCATGAAAATTATGTTTTTTTGTTAATATCGGTGGATCTAAAATAATTTTTTTTATTGAATAAACACCGATTATATCCTATATTCGCCTAGTTATAAATGTGAGCGCAGCAAACAGATAATAATTATATCGACTTTCGATATTTTAGGTACCCCAGCTTGATTTTCGTTGCCAGTGTTTCATTGGCTAGAAAAAAATCACTTAATATTCAAAAGCAGCAAATAAGGGTAAATTTCATAAAGAAGATGTCTCTAGCAATAGACCTGGTAATATTAATACATAGGCTAGGCTTAACCTTATGAGGAAGGCTTTGTGGAGTCAACTAAAAATTTAAAGAATTATTTTGACGGTCTCGGGTTGGCTGTGATTACACTTTTCATCAATGATCATACTTTTCAAAAGCTTTAGAGAAAGCATTCTAAAAGCAGTACTTCAACCACACATTGTTTACTTAAGTATAAAACAGTCTAAAGTTTTGTATTATGAAACATATTTTTTTCTGGTATTTTCAAACCTTAAAAAATTAATTATTGTCGGCCCCGCCCACCCACCTCTCCCTCCATACACACTAATCTCATTTATCAGTAAGGTTTTCTCAAAAACGATTTCTGTTTCAAAATGTCTTACTTTGGGACAACACAAGATAATCTTTCTTATTTGGTCTTCCCTTGGCGTTCTTTCTATATCCCTTTCTCTCTCTCTCTCTCTCTCTCTCTCTCTCTCTCTCTCTCTCTCTCTCTCTCTCTCTCTCTCTCTTTCTCAACTTTCCTATCTTTCCTTTTGCCATTTTCTCTCAACCCCTTTTCTTATTCTTTTTTATCTTTCTCCATCTCTAATTTCTCTTTTGTTGATCTAGGTTTTTTTTCTGCCTTCCCTTAGAATGACCCCCCCCCCTCCCCCCCTCTCTCTCTCCTCTTTTATCTTGCTCCATCTCTAATTTCTCTTTTGTTGATCTAGGTTTTTTTCTGCCTTCCCTTAGAATGACCCCCCCCCCCTCCCCCCCTCTCTCTCTCCTCTTTTATCTTGCTCCATCTCTAATTTCTCTCTTGCTGATCTAGTTGTTAATTTTTACTGCCTTTCCTTAGAATGATCCCCTCCCCCTTTCCCTCTCTCTCTCTCTCTCTCTCTCTCTCTCTCTCTCAGACCTTAAAGCCCCGTATTTGAAAACGAGATATTTCGCTGTTGCACATTTTATCGATCTGCGCAACACAATACAACAAAACAAAATCCCAGAACATTATTTTCAAATTATTACTCCAATCCAACCAGTATCGTATCCCATTGCACATCACAAGTGGCAGAATTCCACACGACAACAATCGTACGTGACTAAATCGAAAATTCTCGAAGCAAAACCCCTAGAAATCCTATCGGTAGCCGTGATATCTCAACATCGATGGAATCATTGTGTATCGAGATCTGTATCCGTCTAAAGTTTCATTGTATCAGTTCATCCACTCTAAAGTGGGTCACGTATGCCATAAGAGCAATGGATTTTCCCGATTCTAGTTTCGATTTCCCAGTGAGAACAGCGTTCTTCTATGACGCACGTCACCCTTAAACTTTCCCAATGTTTATAAATTATTAACAAAATCGATTTTTCTCATATTTAACCAGTGCGATACTGGATATTATCTGTATTTGTATTTGTATTTGAACACAGGGTTTTATACCACTGGTTAGTGTATCAAACAGGACGTTTTGGGACCGGAGAAATGTGCAGCGACTTATATTTCGTGTATTTTGTTATCATCTTAAAACTTTTAAAATAAATCCAGTTCCCTGAAACATATCAATCATAATCAAAAGGAATATGAGAAAAAGGTTTAAGAGAATTAAAAAAAAAAAAGAAAGAAAGAAAGAAAAATGATAAACGAAAACAAAACCATGAACAAAATAAAACTATCAAAAAAATATTTTGGAGAAAGCAACAACAACCAAAAAAAAAATATATATATATATATATATAAAATTATATATATTTAAGAATTTAAAATTGAATGTAAGTGGATAAAATGCATTTGTGCCAGACAATAAATTATCTATATCGCAAAACTCGACCTATAAAAAAAACTATTGAGTGGATGATTGTTTTATCCTGTGCGCTATTTATTAAATAAAAAAACCCACAGGATTATGTGAAACACAGGATAATCTGCTAAAATGAGACACCAAACTGATCCACTAAGATTTTGATCCATCTTTAAAAGGTTCCTCTTAATCTATGGACGAAATTCTAAAAGAACTGGTCGAAATAATCCCAGTATTAGGGTCTTTGAGAAACTTAGGGGACGTTAGTTAATTCAAAGTATCCAATTAAGGGGCGTTATTAATCAGTGAAAATAGAACGTAAGAAAAAAAAAATCAAGTTGTCATGAGCCAATCACATGTCATTCCAGCCCCCCCCTCCCCCGAGCGAGGAAAAAAAAATCTCAATGAGGGAGATGAAGTTACCTGAGTTCACCCGAAGAAATGATGGAATGTCGCAGAATAGAATACCACTGTTGTTGTTGTTGTTGTTGTTGTTGTTGTTGTTGTTGTTGTAGTTGTTGTTGTTTCCATCGCTGATGTTGTTCTTATTCTTGTCATTGTCTTCATTGATCTTATTACCATGTCGATCATTCTTGATGCTGTGGTTGTCGACATTCTTTTACCTGTTATCGCCGGCATTTTCATACATCTCGTTCCTATTTTCCCTTGTTGCTTTTTTGTTGTTGCTGTCGTATTTGTTTTAAAATTGTAACCTTGTTTTAAGAGTTGTTATATTTTTTTTTCTGTTTTTATTATTTTTGTTTTTGTCTCTGCTTCACATTGTGTACTGTTTCATGGACATTTCTGTTATCCATGTTTATCTTGCAGTTATTGTGGTCTTCGTCGTCTTCTTAGTCGTCGTTATTTTTTATTGTTGTTGTTCTTGTTGTTGCTGTTATTATTATTATTATTATTATTATTATTATTATTATTATTATTATTATTATTATTATTATTATTATTATTATTATTATTATTATTATTATTATTATTATTATTATTAATATGGTGGCCCTTATTGTTGTAATTGCCAGCGTGATCATTGCTGCTGCTTGTTTATACTGTGGTTGTTGTTTTTTGTTCTTGTTGTTGCTATTGTTGTTATCGCCAGCGTTTTTTTTTTTTTTATTTGCAGCTTAGATTAGACGGGAGACAGAAATGCTTTATGTTGTGTACAGTTACAGCAACTTTTCATTTACTTATGAAATCAAGGATGACTTCGCTTGGATTCGAACCAAAACTTTTAGATCACTAGTCAATGCTATTTAGTTTAAGGTAACTCATGATCAGGAACCTTAATATACCAAAAAATATTTATTTTCTTTTAAATCGAGTAGGCTCATTTGTTTAGTTGTATGATATAGTTTGATATAACCCGTCCACAAGAAAGTGAATTGGCGCCTTTCCTGCAATATCAAATAAACCCAGGACGGTGCATGGCAGAGCTGAAAAGATGAGACCCTAAACTCACTCCTTGATGATATAGGATTCGAACCCGCGAGTTATGTCCACGGGGATATCATGACAGACGTTCTATCTCCACACCACCCGACGGCCCTATCACAAATGTCCTGACAAGAACTAAACCCACAACTGCGCATGCCCCGAAGTAGCCTTTTCCGGGATTCAATGTGAGTCACCCCCAGACCAGGGCAGTGCTATGTTGACTCAACTGTACCAGCTGAGAAAACTTGACCAGGTCTAGAACAACATTAAGTCTTACCTACAGGCCCCAGGGGAGGTGAAAAAACATCTCGATTTTGTTAAGCCCTCACATCTTACCCGGCTCGACATTTTAGACATTGGTGAGATTCCACTGAACCGTTTCAAACCGCTCGATACGGTTCGGTGAGTTTAGACCAACTGAGGTCGAATCCAGTCACTGGGGAAAACCGATGTTTTTTTAACTCACAACAATGAGCGTTTTAACGGAGGTCATAGGTTAAGGCGCTCTATAATATTTTTATTTTTTCGTCGCCTAAATGTATGAAGCAGGTGATATGCAAATAGTTATCGAAGCACCGGATTTATTTTTGCTTATTACAAAGTAATTGTCCTCTTTGACAGTAAAGATTGCTGATAGAGCTCGTCTACTAAAAGATATAACTTGTTGTATTGTTTCTTCACAATTTTGGCTCTCCATGCTCAAGGCAATTCTAGTTTATCAGCCACCCAGTTTAGACTCTGAGATGGATTTAGAGATGCTCAACGGTGAAGACTGCTGATAAAGCTAGTTAAGTCTACTAAAGGATATAATTTGTTGTATTGTTTCTTCACAATTTTGGCTCTCCATGCTCAAGGCAATTCTAGTTTATCAGCCACCCAGTTTAAACTCTGAGATGGGTTTAGAGATGCTCAACGATTTAGAAGGGCACAGTTACCCGAATGTATTGCTTAACTGTCCTACTATGCTGTCCTTTGGTGCTCATCTTGATAGCCCCAGAGTTGTGTAAGGCGAAGAGTGACCGTGGACTTGCATGCACGATATTTCAAAGTTATTTTTTCTGGATAAAAGAAAAAAAAAGAAAAAGAAATGTTAAATGAGAAAAAAATTGTCAGAAAATAAGTAACATCAGCCAAGCGGGCATTAACATATCTCACTCATTCCCAGATTTCTTGATTCAAAAATTGAAGTTCTGGACTGAAAGGCACCGCTTGTTTTTAAACAACCCCAAATTTAGATATCCATGTGATGATTCCCTTTAGTTTTTACCTTTTTTTTCTATTCAAAACTCTCCTGCCACACAAGAGAATCTACACACTGCATTGCATGCTCTTCACCCTAATGACCTTAAAGTTGAACCATCCTACTAATAATTCCACCGGCTTAAAACTAAGTAGATTTTTTTTAATAACTTACTAAACATCTCCGAAAACTAGGTAGATTCTTTCTCAGAGCTCTACACAGAAACAGCCTGGCGCTAGGTCTAATATCATAAATCCAGAATAATATTCTAATCCCGTATTTTCCCACAGAGTACAGGCTAGGCACGTTGGATTATCACCACTTCTCATAATTCTATTCCTGCAGGACCCTTGAATGCTCGATCTTTGCAACGGTCACAGCCAACTCTGAAAGCTTATGAATGTACACTCCCCAAAAACTGTCGGTACTCATTGAACTATGACCTAGAAAAATTCTCAACACTGAAATGTCCGTGTGGGGAATGTATATAGGTCTAGTTCTAGTAAATTTAAACCACTCTTTCTTCCATACAAAATAGCCCAAAGTGGATAGCTGATTTTGGTATCTCACCCTTGAAGTATAAAAAGTGGATTAAAAGCACATTGTTGTGTACGAGCCATATCAACTGAAGCTCAAACAAGACATTTTTTCCATAAGTGGATAAACGGTCGGTTTTTTTTTAAATCGAGATTTGGATTGTCAAAATTTCGAAATTCATTATCCGATGACTCCTCAAGATCAAAATAAAAAAAAAAGGGAGAGAGAAAAAGTAACATAATATTTTGTCCTTTTTCTTAATATATCCTAGACATTATTTAAATGCTTTGGTTTTCTTAAAATCCTCTATAATTATAAATCCTTTTTGTTTTAGATTGCCCTGTTACAAACCTATTTTTTTGGAACCAAAATAAATGGATAGGAAAGGAATTTGCAGATCATGTTTATAGAAAACATGTCTAGCATTCGAAGAACGCCATGAAGTGCACCATTCTTAGTTTTGAAAAACTTCTCAATTTAGTTCTTGTATTAGAAGCATGATTTTGCAATAACATGATATGAAACGAACCTGCTCAACCTTGGTCCATGACGTCATTCGTTTTATCTTTTCTAACAAGCCAATGACTTTGCCGTAATCGCATCATATGGGGGGTATGATGACCTGATGAACAGATGTACCGGGATTTCCCGTTGCGCCAGGACTGGTACGCCCGATTGATTCTCGTCTGCTCTTTTCTTCGGGATTACATCTGCGAGAACGCGTCGGTTCAGAGCGAATAAGCGAGTCGGAGAAAGCGAAAGTAGAGGATCAGTTTCTCTTTTGAACAATACATCACAGACCGCTAACCGGATAATCCCGATAAGCCTTTCAGCTGCATCAACAAAGCCTTAGAATTACACGTTATGGACCTTTCCGACAAATCCAAGTTTGTGACGCAATCGTACAAGGCCTTGTTTTCAAAATAGCTGTAGACATACTAACACTCATGTCTAAATATAAATTCATGGTGAAGCTCTATGCGTCCTTGGATAGCGAGGTGAGAAAGGAGGGAAAACTTCGCGCGGATAGAGAGAAAGGGATGAAAAAAAACCTGAAGCGAGAAAAATAGCTGGATTATAGCTGGAGTCGCGTGAATTAGGATAAACATTGAAAGAGAAGAAAGAAAGTTTGTAGCGGAATGAGAAAGCAGATTAATAATGAGAAAGCAGATTAATAATGAGAAAGCAGATTAATAATGAGAAAGCAGATTAATAATGAGAAAGCAGATTAATAATGAGAAAGCAGATTAATAATGAGAAAGCAGATTAATAATGAGAAAGCAGATTAATTCCTACATAGAAGAGCAAAAAAAAAAAAAAAAAAAAAAGAAAAAAAATCTCGAAATACTTAAATGTCCAATTAACAATTTCGTGATCCAGTCGGGTGTATGCGATATCTTTTTGATGTTTCCCCGGTTGAAGACTGCTGGGCGGTTACTGACTTAGTTGGAAAATCTTTTCGCTTTTTTTAACAATGAAACAGGAGAGAGAGAGAAAAAGAGAGAGAGGGAGAGAAAGAGAGAGAAACAGAGAGAGAGACAGAGAGACAGAGAGAGACAGAGAGAAAGACAGAGAGAGACAGAGAGAGAGAGAGAGAGAGAGAGAGAGAGAGAGAGAGAGAGAGAGAGAGAGAGAGAGAGAGAGAGGCACCATTATTCCTTTAGATGAATGATATTTATAATGTTTTGCACAACACTCCATCGAGATGTTAAAAACCATGTATCGCGACGAGCTAAAATCCTAGTTGAATAGCACAGATTTCTCCGAAAGCAACTTTTGAAAATCTTCTGTGTAATGGACTGACGGACGTATGGGAGACTTGACCTGTTACAGATTACTGCATGATAGTGTCGTCAGCTTAAATATCTCTGACTTGATGTTAGGTCACGCCCAGGAAATAAGTACACGCTGTGGGTCTCACCATATCAGCCGAACTAAAATAGATTAGGGATCTTACTTCTCTTTATTTTGTTTTCCTCATGATGGGTTTACTGAAAATAGCCAGTTACGACAGAGATATTAAGCCTACAGTACCGCTCCAAGATTGATCGAGAGATAAGAGAAAATTGTAACAGACATCCTTAAAAACGGCTTTAATTTCATAGTCATGGGCTAAAAAGGCTAGAACAATTTCAGCTCATAACTTTGAACAACAAGAA
>JAWDGP010002523.1:100000-107500 GCA_033675545.1 Elysia crispata
GAGAGAGAGAGTGAGAAAGAGAGATAGACAGACAGAGAGACAGAAAGAAATAAAAGATATAAAGAGAGGTAGGAAGAAAATCATGCGTTGAAAAAGAAAAAAAGATAGAAAGAGAAACAAAGAGAGCAAGGAGAGAGAGAGAGAGAGAGAGAGAGAGAGAGAGAGAGAGAGAGAGAGAGAGAGAGAGAGAAAGAGACAGACAGACAGACAGACAAACAGACAGATAGAGAGACAGAAAGAAATAAAAGATATATAGAGAGGTAGGAAGAAAATCATGCGTTGAAAAAGAGAAAAAGATAGAAAGAGAAACAAAGAGAGCAAGGAAAGAGAGAGAGAGAGAGAGAGAGAGAGAGAGAGAGAGAGAGAGAGAGAGAGAGAGAGAGAGAGAGAGAGAGAGGCCAAGAAAGGTGATTAAGAGAGTATTAGAAGGAAAGACTAAGACCTGGTGTAAGAGGATAATTTAAGAAATATATATATAGAAAATAGAGAAACACAAAGAGAATAAGCGACATGGAGGGAGATCGGGAGAACAAAAGAGAGAGAGAAAGACATAAAGAGAGGTTGGGAGAGAAAGAGAGACAGACAGAGAGAAAGGAGTGAGCCAGAGAAAGAATAAACGATATAGAGAGAAAGACGCATATGAGAATATGGCACAGACAAATCGACGGACTAATCACAGACAAAGAAAATGACAGACAATCAGACATGCTCAGAAAGATATAGACTGACGAAATTAAAAAGATAACGTGAAAAAACAAAACAAAAAAAAAAAACGAACAATGAACGGCCCGAAACGAAAGAAGAAACAAAAACCAAACAAAAACCAAAACCAAAACAAAAGCTAATGTCTGACAACACAACCCCAGTCGAGCTACCTGTTTTAGAAGTGTAATCATCATCTGTGCTGGAAACCCCAGTCCTGGCCAGCGGTAATTAAAGAAAACACAGCGCACAACAGGGCACGCGACCAGGGTAAACAAAGTGGGGTCTCTCTCTGGCTCCCACGCAATTACGTGTGTCTGATGGGTGCCATGCGCCATACACCGGGCCACCGTGTGTCATGATGTCACCCAGGCCTGAGGTGCCGTGTGTCATGATGTCACCCAGGCCTGAGGTGCCGTGTGTCATGATGTCACCCAGGCCTGAGGTGCCGTGTGTCATGATGTCACCCAGGCCTGAGGTGCCGTGTGTCATGATGTCACCCAGGCCTGAGGTGCCGTGTGTCATGATGTCACCCAGGCCTGAGGGGTGTTCAGTACGCAGGGCGCGAAAGATCAGGTCAGTAAGACCAAAAGGAGTCTAGTTCTTGTGGGTCTAAATTTAATGTCAAACATCGTCGGGGAGTAAGTTTGGGGTCTCACTCTTTGGGATATGCCTTGTCTATATGCTTGACTTGATAAGGATAAATGAAAATACTCTCCTCAAACAAAGTTTTCTTCTTGTTCTTGTTCTTCTTCTTGTTCTTGTTCTTCTTCTTCTTCTTCTTCTTCTTCTTCTTCTTCTTCTTCTTCTTCTTCTTCTTCTTAGTTATTATTATTATTATTATTATTATTATTATTATTATTATTATTATTATTATTATTATTATTATTATTATTATTATTATTATTATTATTATTATTATCATTTTTCTTCCTTTGTAGACTGAAAGTTCTAGATTATTAAACCTTGACTCGAGCCAACTTTTTTCACAACAAAAAATCTGATTCGTATTGTAGTGCATAAAAAAATTTATTTCAACAGTACTGCATGAATAGTGCCGAATTCACGTAACCCACCAAAATAACTCACGAACTATTACAGCTTATTACCTATTTACGTGACGTGTGATCCGGAAGTGACCTAAACCAAGAAGTACTGCTATCTTTAGTGATATTGTTGGCAGGTGTTACTTTTCATAGTAATAAAGAAAGTGTTAAAGACTTGTAGTGATATCAAACCTTCAAACCTTGGACTGGGAGCGATGCTCTCTTACTAATGTGCCTGGATGGGGTTTTAAGCGTCAAAAGAGTTAAGAGAACAGACAATAATTTTAATATCAACTTGTGTTTGGCTGCTTGATTAACGTAACAGACCATAGGCGACAGGCTCACATTCCATCGCGGTTGGAAAGGAAGAAAAAAAAAAGAAAGAAAAACAAAAGAAAGGAAAATGTTTATCTCCAGATTGACAAAGTATTTGACACGAAACGAGAAAACGAAGACACGTTGTCTAGACTAAAAAGTTGCATAAAAAAATCTCTGTCTGTCTGTCTGTCTGTCTCTCTCTTTCTCTCTCTCTCTCTCTCTCTCTCTCTCTCTCTCTCTCTCTCTCTCTCTGCCTCTCTCTGTGTCTCTGTCTGTTTCTCTCTGTTTCTTTCTCTCTACCTCTCTCTATTTCTCTCTGACTCTCCGTCTCTCTCTGTGTCTCTCTCTGACTCCCCGCCTCTCTCTGTCTATCTCTTTCTATCTCAGTACCTCTCTCTATCTCTCTCTGACTCTCCGCCTCTCTCTGTCTCTCTCTCTGACTCCCCGCATCTCTCTCTCTGTCTCTCTGTCTCTCTCTCTCTTTTATCTCTCGCTCTTCGCCCTCTCTTCCTTTCATTCCTTTTCTGGAAAAACTTTATTTTCCTCTCCTTATAGAAACTACATTATTTTATAGAGCTAAGGACAAATTAGTTAATGTAAGTCCAGATATTTGTTTCTCTAGGACTTATTTTACTAGACCAGCCTACTGCAACAAGTTTCCTGACCAGATATCTTAAGACATTCTAATAACTTTCTTTCTTTCTGTTTTTTTCTCTGTCTTTTTTTTTTCCAGCGATCTGTGTATAATTATATAGCCTTACCCACAATAAAGTTCCACACTCCTTTTTTTTTTTCCCTCAGAGACATCAAAGTAGCCCTTGTCAAACAGTGTAGGGCGCAAAAGGTGAGACTTTACGGAAACGGCGTTTTCGAACCAATGATGATTGACCAATACAGACCCTCTACATCGGCCTTGATGACCTCAGGGCGGGACATCCAACCCCCGCTGGTCATCTCAGCGCCCCCCTCCCCCACCCAACCCTCCCTGAAAAATACGGGCGACTGGTTGATCTTGTCAATGCTGCGGTCAGCAATGTCCAGCCGTCCAGTTGTATAGAGAGAGGAGGAGGAGCGCTAGCCACGCCTGTGGTTGTCCACACCCCCCAGTGTCCGTGCCGTGGCTCGGGATGTCCAGCTTTGTGAGGACATTAACACCTCGGCTTGACAGGTGTGGACAATACACCCTGATGACCACCAGGACTCTGTGGGCGGCTAGACCTGGAGTTGTTAAGCACCTGGGGTCGGCCCGTACACAAATATCGTCTCCTAAGTTTTGATCACATTGGTTAGGCCATTACCGTGGGGTACGTGGGTGCAAAATACTATTTCGATGGCGCAAAGTGTTTCTTTATTTGTTTATTTATAATTTTTTTTACGACAAGTTTATTATCTCCTAAGTCGGAAAAAAGCTTGGCATTTTGTTCCCAGAAATCAATCGCTTTTGTGTGACATTTAAATCGTGTCCAAAGTTTTAAAAACCTTCATAGATTCTTGACTTTTCTTTCTTCCTAGACACGTTGAGAGTTCTGGAGGGGTTAATTTTATTCTACGTTATTAGATATAGTTGACAGTTATTCTAATTCTTTGCATATTTATTTTTTTTTTTCACAAGTCATGAGAATTACAAAACCAAAGATCTGAAAAACCCTCAAAGACATTAAATCAACCATTATTATTTTATTTTTCTTCTTTATTTTGCTCATCCAACCAGCGTGAACATATGTTACAACAAACCTACGAAATGTGAAATAACAACATTGAATTCAACTTCTGTTAGCTTTCTTGTCTAGCATTGCTTTTCCTTGGAATCATTTTGTTTTATTTATTTGCATGTACTCTGATATTACCCGTCCACAATGCGGTAAGCTAGCTCAGCTTTTTCGTTTGTTTGTTTTTTTCCTTTTGCATACCAAACTAAAGCCTCAGTCGTACAAGGTGGAACAACAAAAAAAAAAGATAAAATCTTACATTAACATTAACCAGATTAGCACGCCTGCGCCGATATATCGGTGCTCAAGTGAAAAGTACGAAAACGCCGAAATTTCGGCGTTCTGAAAACCGACTACTTTCATGACCAGAACACAATCATAATAGCAGCTTCCTAGGCTTTCCTGATTGAGAAGAGCAGCCATACTTTTTTCTTTGCTTCTGCTGTGTTTTGAATTGTTCTGTCAAAGTTTTTAGCTTAAAAGGCTCGAGATAGAGACGTGCTAAGAGCCCACGTTGTTAGGCTCGAACCTTCCAGGAAGATCTCTCTAGATATCATGACAGACGCTCTAACCCAACAGCCACCGGTGACCCCCTATAGGTAAAAAAAAAAAATATTAAAAAAATATATCAGTTTTCTATAAGCCGTGATAGACTGTTACTATTACGTAATACCTGAACGAGAAAATTACTTTTTCATTTCCACTGCGGAAAGGAACAGAACGCCAATGCCTGGTCCTCGTAGAACATCGTAAGGTCCTAAAATAGAACGTGGTTTTCCCGATAAACCTGGAGGTGTCGAGCGTTAATCCCTAATCAAACACGTCCAGGCAATATCCCAGGTGCTGTGGACAGGGTTCTCTTTCTCACAATTCACTCCCGCGTTTTAATAAATGGGTATTGACTTCTTCTTCTTGCCAGTGGAACGAATAAGGTTTATACATCCCTGTTTCTCTCTCTCTCTCTCTGTTTCTCTCTCTCTCTCTCTCTCTCTCTCTCTCTCTCTCTCTCTCTTTCTTTCCCTGTTTCTCTCTCTCTCTCTCTCTCTCTCTCTCTCTCTCTCTCTCTCTCTCTCTCTTTTTGTCTGTCTTTCTCTCTCTCTTTCTATGTCTTTATTTGTCTCTCTCTCTCTCTCTCTCTCTCTCTCTCTCTCTCTCTCTCTCTCTCTCTCTCTCTCTCTCTCTTTCTCTCCTCCTCTTTCTCTCGCTCTTTCTTCCCGCCCTCTTTGTCTGTCTTTCTCTTTTTATTCTCTCCCCCTCTCTTTCTGAAAGCTCTGCCTCCTACAGTTCCACACATTCTCCGAAACTCATGCGATTTTGCAATAATCCAGTTACATACAACAATTATATAGCAGTGTATAATAGGGTAAAGGCGGGTACCTGTTGCATTGTGTGTGACCATGACTGACCAATGTGCGGTTAGTTCCATATCTGCAGGTGGCTGATGGTCGTGATCACGAAATTAATAAAATCAAGGAATTCGTCATTTGGTACTGTACTGGTACATTGTCAAAATAGCACGGTAATACGTCATGATCAATTTCCAAAAAAAAAAAAAGATTACGCATATTGTAAAAGTTTCTATCATATCAATAACAAGACAGTCAAAAAACAAACTGTTCTATGGAATATGCTGATGGCTTTGCTGTGGTAGACACTGATGTCAGGGTCAAGGACATTAAGAGTATATTTCTAACTATGCATTAAAGACAGTGTGGAGTTTTATTTCTCCGAAGTACAAAAATATCTCGTTTGCACTTGTTCGAGAGTTTAGAAAGACGAGGAAGGAAAATTTATTGTATTACAATGACGAACGCGAAACCAAGCTTTTGCATAATTAAAAAAATAAATATTGCAAGATGAGGTCTAGGTTTTATCTTCGTACTTAGTCTGATAGGGCTCACATGGCTTTTAAGTGGACGGACTATATCAGCAATGATATTCACTAACAACTCTGGTCAACTATAAATATATAATGTATATTGCTCAAAGTATATCAAAATTCTATGACCAAGCAAGTAAGTAGATGTATGCTCATCAAAGTATATCAAGATTCTATGACCAAGCAAGTACGTAGATCTATGCTCATCAAAGTATATCAAGTTTCTATGACCACGCAAGTACATAGACCTATGCTCAAAGTATATGAAGATTCTATGACCAAGCAAGTACGTACATCTATGCTCAAAGTATATCAAGATTCTATGACCACGCAAGTACATAGACCTATGCTCAAAGTATATCAAGATTCTATGACCAAACAAGTACGTAGATCTATGCTCAAAGTATATGAAGATTCTATGACCAAGCAAGTACGTAGATCTATGCTCAAAGTATATCAAGATTCTATGACCACGCAAGTACGTAGATCTATGCTCAAGGTATATGAAGATTCTATGACCAAACAAGTACGTAGATCTATGCTCAAAGTATATCAAGATTCTATGACCACGCAAGTATAACAAGATTCCGCGACCAAGCGAGGATGTAGATCTGTTTCTCTGCTAGTAAGTCAGGAGCCGTAACTCCAGTTACCTCATGTCAGCCAGAATCTTGGATACAAAACAGGGGAACCTAACTCTGTCTGTATAGAAACACCAGGCTGGTCTTAAAGAAAGCATAGCAATACTTTCGTGGCTTCTCTTATCTCCCTTTTCTGGTCCACAAACACGAATAATTTCCCACCGCTCTTACCTAGATAAATCCATAATCTAAACAATGTCCGGTGGAGACTGAGCATTCAATGACCAGCGCGCTGATTACAAAGCTTTCTTTCCCAAGCCATATTTGACCACTGGACAATGTCCATGCCTTCTTTGATGTGGGCGGCATCACTTTCAGCTAAACCGATCTTCGCTTATGGTCACCAATGGATACTGTATTTCGCTCGGTTTTTTTTTGTCAACTCTTTGGTGTAACTGTCTTTATTTTCTCATTGTCATTACTTCACTTTCCATGATGATGTATTTCTTTTTCCTTCTCCACTTTCATATGCATCTCTATTTCTATTTTCATGTTCTCCATCTTGTTGTCCTCTTTTCTACCGTTTTTCGTGTTTATTTATCTTACTATCTATTGCTATTCTTGTCTATTTTGTTGTAAGTCTACTACTACTACTACTACTACTACTACTACTACTACTACTACTACTACTACTACTACTACTACTACTACTACTACTACTACTACTACTACTACTACTACTACTACTACTACTACTACTACTACTACTACTACTACTACTACTACTACTACTACTACTACTACCACTACTACTACTACTACTACTACTACTACTACTACTACTACTACTACTACTACTACTACTACTACTACTACAACTACTACTACTACTACTACAACAACTACTACAACTACTACTACTACTACTACTACTACTACTACTACTACTACTACTACTACTACTACTACTACTACTACTACTATTACAACTACCAACAACAGCAACAACAACAACAACAACAACAACAACAACAACAACAACAACAACACAATAAAACTACTATTGCTGCCTGACCCGAAAAACACACTAACACAATCTTGACCTTTTGTACTGTACTATGTCTTCCACAACCTGTGGCTCTGAACCAATTCCTTGTATTTACCAAAGATCTTATTCTCCTTGTTCTTCATCTCTACACTGTTGACTTTTAAGGGCGCCCCACTGTTTAAGACTACGAAGAAACTCTTAATGGACATAAACAATC
>JAWDGP010002523.1:112500-127500 GCA_033675545.1 Elysia crispata
GTTATTGCACTTAGGCGACTAAAGTCATGAGACCTGATTACATAAACAAAGAAAGTATTGCCTCTGTATAGAGGTCCTTATTGAGCTTAGGCGCCTTAAGTCATAGACATAATTATATGAAAAAAGAACGTATTGCCTTTATAACAGTAGTCTTTATTGAACTTAGGCGACTTAAGTCATGAGCAATGATAATATAAACAAAGTATTGCCTTGATGTAGAAGTAATTATTGAACTTAGGCGACTTAAGTCATGAGACATGATTATCTAAACAAAGAAAGTATTGGCTTTATATAAAGGTCCTTATTGAACTTAGGCGACTTAAGCCATGAACCATGATACTATAAACAAAGAAAGTATTGCCTTGATGTAGAAGTCTTTATTGAACTTAGGCGACTGAAGTCATGACACATGATTATATAAACAAAGAAAGTATTGCCTTGATGTAGAAGTCTTTATTGAACTTAGGACACGCAAAACTAAACAAAAAAAAATGTCTGCCATGGTAAAGAAGATAATTACAGCGACGTCAAGCTCAAGGTAGGCGTGGCCTAATAAAGGTTAACGTCCTTTTTTTTCTCTACATTAAGTTTTATATCGCCTAAGTCGCAAGAAATTTTCACCTTTAAAGCAAAATGACCTTGATTGTCAAAATTTATCATTTTGTCCTGTAACTAATTTTATTCTTGGAAGAATTTGATCCGATCCCCCCTCAAAGGTCAAAATTCTCGCCAGTAGCAGCTGAACTTAATTGAGTCATGAGCTTAGATCACTGCTACCGCTTGACCTATAAAGCAAAATGACCTTGATTATCAAAAATTATCATTTCGTCCTGTAACCAATTTTTCTTGGAAGAATTTACCCCCCCCCCCCCCCCCTCCTTCAAAAGTCAACATTCTCGCCAGTAGCAGCTGGACTTAATTGAGTCAAGAACTTAGATCACTGCTACTCCTCGACCTTCATTTTGTTGAGAGCGTGTTTTCGCAAAGAACGGCTGGTCACCTTCTCAAAACATTTTGTTGCTTTCAGTTCGACTCCCCTGAAAACACCGATTTTCCACGCATTTTATGCGGTACTTAACACACGGAATTATTCTTTTTGCAATGCTTAAGGGGCGACAATTTGATGGCTACTGAAAAGGGAGGTAAGCGATACGTTTGGAGTATCAAAGGGCAGTCACTCCTTGCATGCTGTGCTGGAATGTGTCTAAATATTTTCTTGTGGCTCTGGCTGTCCGCGGGTCTGTTTATGTTTAATCTGACCTTTGTAAGGTGAGTAAACAAACAGAGCTGTTGGCTCGGTGGTCGCTCTGTTCTTCCATGTCTTCCATTTTGTCGCTCTCTCTATCCTGCCACGTGTGTGTCTGTCTGTCTGTATGTCTCTTCTTTAATCTCAATTCCTGGCTAAGCTGTGGCTATTCCTCTTTGGAAATATTTCCTCTTTGATCCCGCCACTTGGTTCCCTATCTTTCTCCACTCTGCCTCTTCACCCCTTTCTCTCTTCTCTTTCCTTTCCCACAATTCTCTCCCTCCAAAATTTACATGTATGTCGGTATTCATAATACTGAATTTTCTAGCCAGTTAAGAATGTTTGCCTGTGTGTCTGCTTGCAGTATCTCTCAGTGTATCACTAATTATCTCTATCTATCCTGTATCGATGTCATTATCGATGACATTATCGATGTCATTATCGATGTCTAACCATCCTGTATCGATGTCATTATTCATAAATGTAACAGACTGTGTCAAGTCAATGATCTTTTCACCTCCTTTAATGTTTTGTATTTATGCAAATGTCAGAGTAAAATCATCTCTATTCTAAAAGATAATACGCACCCTCTCAGCAGCCTAGTTGGTTTCTCTGAAGGCTCTGGTAAACCCCTAGTTATAAAATGTAGGCTTGAGCGGTACCGAAATTCTTTTTTGCCTACAGCAGTTAAACTTCCATAATAAAATGTTTAATTTAGGTTTACCTTAGATTTATTTTTCCACCATACATGTTATTATAAAGGTCTGTCATGCATATCCTTATATAAGATTTTGTTCTGTTTATGTACCCTGATCTCGTGCTGCATGTAAAACCACCACAATGTGCCTATGAAGGACAATACAAGTATATCTTATCTTATCTTATCTTATCTTATCTTATCTTATCTTATCTTATCTTATCTTATCTCGTCTTATCTTATCTTATCTTATCTCATCTCATCTCATCTCATCTCATCTCATCTCATCTCATCTTATCTTATCTTATCTTATCTTATCTTATCTTATCTTATCTTATCTTATCTTATCTTATCTTATCTTATCTTATCTTATCTTATCTCATCTCATCTCATCTCATCTTATCTTATCTTATCTTATCTTATCTTATCTTATCTTATCTTATCTTATCTAATCTTAATCATAAACCGATCACCTCCTCGTATTCAGGCCAACGATCTACCTACTGAACCAACCCAGGTTCTGTACAATGTTCATTATCAAAATACAAATTTATTTTCTCTCTCATCTCTTCAAAACAATTTTATAACGAGATGTAGAACAAAACTGTGTCCTCCAACAGGAGGCCAGTCTTCATCACGTCTGGTCAGACGCATAAATTAAGATCACGTGGTGCGTTGAACTTGTAATATATGACACACCCATTCAGAAAAAAAAGTTATCTTTAGTCGTTAGTACCTTTTCAATACACTTGGGCCACTTTAGCTCCTGGATAAAGATAAACTTAAATTAAATTGTGTTCAATGCCACTACCTAAACTTGGTTAAGAAGAAATGACGTCATGATTATTAAATATTTTCTCCGTATTCCGATAATTTGATAGACTAGAATTAATGGCTGGAAGGCAGTATAAGAATTCGCTTCTGAATATTGATGATACCTTTGTTTCCAGGAAGTCTAGGTTCAAATCCTTGCTATAACTGAGATTGGCGTAGCTCATTTTTCGCAATCATGATTTTCTCGTAAAAATCCTGAGTTATCAGCCCTTGACTTATCACAAGAGTTATGCCCCTTTTGATGGTGTTGATCCTTCAGGCGTTCAGCAAAGCATAGTAGATGGAGTAATTTCCTAAGCACTTTTGTTCTTCTTTCGTCCTTTCTCCCTCTATCTTTCTCTCTTTTTTTTTCTTTTATACTTCACGTCTCTCCCCCTAACGCACTCACTTTCACGGCAATCTTTTTTCTCCATTTGTCTCTGTAAGTTGCCTCTTCATTTTATCTAACTAAACTCTCCACTCTGCAATGCTCCTCTTTGTCGCTCTCTCTATCTCTCTCTTGTGTCTGTCTGTCTGTCTCTCTCTCTGTCTCTGTCTGTTGGTTCAGTCTGTCTGTTTTTCTGTCTGTCTTTCTGCCTGTCTCTCTCTCTCCTTCTCTCTCTCTATCTGTCTGTCTGTCTGTCTGTCTCTGTCTCTGTCTCTGTCTCTCTCTCTCTCTCTCTCTCTCTCTCTCTCTCTCTCTCTCTCTTTCTCTCTCACTTACTCTTTCTCATCTTTCCTCTTTATTTATCCTGCCAACAGTGTTTATTTTTTCAAAACCCTATCTCTTATCTCTCGCCTTTGGTTTTTTTTTCCTCAGTAAAATAAACTCCAACTTTCCTCTTTCTCCTCCATTTTCTCTGTTTCCTCACTGCATTTGCTCTCCATCTTTGTCACTTCTCTCTCTCTCTCTCTCTCTCTCTCTCTCTCTCTCTCTCTCTCTCTCTCTCTCTCTCTCTCTCTCTCTCTCTCTCTCCCTGTCTCTATCTCTGTCTCTCTCTCTCTGTCTCTATCTCTGTCTCTGTCTCTGTCTCTCTGTCTGTCTGACTCTTTCTCCCTCTCTCTCTCCCTCTCTCTCTCTTTCTATCTCCCTAACTTTCTCTCCTCCCTCCCTTTCATGCCGTGCTTGTCCCACCAATCCACATCGAGTTCAAACATCAATTTGTTAAGGCTGACCCCACTTGACCCCGTGATTTCATCCTCTTTGATATCCAGAGTTTTATCCTTGCCTCGCCCTGTTGAACACGCGCCAGTTGTCATAACCGCTCTATTCTGCTCAAGACAGGCAGAGCTTCAC
Organism: Elysia crispata; assembly: GCA_033675545.1. Taxonomy (NCBI): domain Eukaryota; kingdom Metazoa; phylum Mollusca; class Gastropoda; family Plakobranchidae; genus Elysia; species Elysia crispata. The sequence goes on from JAWDGP010002523.1 coordinate 116,554, forward strand.
GCTAGGTGAGCTAGGTATGAGAGACACATTCTACGGGCATGACGCATACATACATCCAACAAACAGGCTCTTTGATAGGCCTAGAGGGTTGTGTCCGGTGTCCAGAGAGAGAGAGAGAGAGAGAGAGAGAGAGAGAGAGAGAGAGAGAGAGAGAGAGACAGACAGACAGACAGACAGACAGACAGAGAGAAAGAAGAAAAACAGAGAAAGGGAGAGATAGATAAAGAAGAAAGAGAGAGAGAGACAGAAAAAGAGAGAGAGAAATAGAGAGGGAGAGAGAGAGAGAGAGAGAGAGAGAGAGAGAGAGAGAGACAGACAGACAGACAGACAGACAGACAGAGAGAAAGAAGAAAAACAGAGAAAGGGAGAGATAGATAAAGAAGAAAGAGAGAGAGAGACAGAAAAAGAGAGAGAGAAATAGAGAGGGAGAGAGAGAGAGAGAGAGAGAGAGAGAGAGAGAGAGAGAGAGAGAGAGAGAGAGAACAAACACAGAGAAAGGGAGAGATAGATGAAGAAGGAAGAGAGAGAGAGAGATAGAAAAAGAGAGAGAGAAAGAGAGAGAGAGGGAGAGGGAGACACACAGAGACACACACACACACACAGAGAGAGAGAGAGAGAGAGAGAGAGAGAGAGAGAGAGAGAGAGAGAACAAACACAGAGAAAGGGAGAGATAGATGAAGAAGGAGATAGAGAAAGGGGAGAGAAACAAAGAAAGGAAGATAGACAGAAGGATGAAGATAATAAGAAATAGAGAGAGAGAGCGCAAGAGAGAAATAGAGACAGAGGGATGAACGGAGAGTCATAAGGAAGGACAGAAATCTTTAGATAGAAAGATGTCTGAATATCAAGGAGGACAGTCAAGTTATCCTAATTATTCGCCTGATTGGTTCGTTAAACTATTTGACGGTCATTTCTTTTTGCCATATTTTTCCTCACTTCTCCTTATAACCCTTTGCTTGAAACTGACTGAAAAGTTTTGTTTTTAAAGTTGAGGGGCGACGCTGGCTGAGGGGGTAGAATGTAAACCCTGCTATCCACAGCAATAGAGTTCTCGAGTTCGAGTCCATCACTGTCGGCGGGTGAGATTTGGCCCTCGATTTTTTAATTTTCGCCATGCCCGACGGAGGCTTTTTGGTATGCAAATCCCAGTTTGAGACCCTCTTGTTATGAACGGGCTATGTCAAATAATCACAGAAAACAAGCACTCGAAAAAATATAACGTTTAAATCAAAACGTTGTCACTCTGTCAAGTCCCTACTTCCAACTGAGAGTACAACACACGTTTCAAATATCTGTCGCATTAAAATTTGAATAGAAGAAATTGTTTGATTCAATCTGAAATCTGTTGAGAGAATAAAGTGCTAGATATTACCTTTTGGCATAGTGAATGTTTTTCAACACCAGGTGGAGAATTTCGGAGAAGACGGATTACAAACTAAAACTTTCTCATTCGAGAAACAGTACGTACGGTCATGTGGAAGGGAAACTTAGCTTTTACGGTTTGTTGGGAACAGCACCTAGGTTCGAACTCACGCCGTCTTGCTGTGGTAGCCAACCAACTACCACAGCACTACAACTTGTCACTATATAAAGATTGCTTGAACATGAAAAAACTACAATCATGATTGTCATTACTAGTTGGTCACAAGATAAAGCATTCATACTGAAGAATGCAAGATTGCACCTGTGGGCTTGAATTGTTTTCTTTGACTTAACAACCATGGAGCCTCGCCTTATTGATTATGCCATGCATGGAGGATATTGTTTAATATGCTCCGAAATTATTTAATCTACAGCCCAGGAGTCACGCTTGAGGTGAATTATTGATGTGCTATCAAGGTGATGATGATGATGATGATGATGATGATGATGATGATGATGATGATGATGATGATGATGATGATGATGATGATGATGATGATGATGATGATGATGATGATGATGATGGTGATGAGGATGATATGATGATGGTGATGAGGATGATATGATGACGATAATATTGATGATAAATAATGATGATGATGATGATGATGATGATGACGATGATGGTGATGATGATAATAATAATAATAATAATAATAATAATAATAATAATAATAATAATAGTAGTAGTAGTAGTAGTAGTAGTAGTAGTAGTAGTAGTAGTAGTAGTAGTAGTAGTAGTAGTAGTAGTAGTAGTAGTAATAATAATAATAATAATAATAATAATAATAATAATACTACTACTACTACTACTACTACTGCTGCTGCTACTACTGCTGCTGCTACTACTGCTGCTGCTACTACTGCTGCTGCTGCTGCCACTGCTGCCACTGCTGCCGCTGCTGCCACTGCTGCTGCCGCTGCTGCTGCTGCTGCTAATAATGATAATAATAATAATAATAATAATAATAATAATAATAATAATAATAATAATAATAATAATAATAATAATAATAATAATAATAATAATAATAATAATAATAATAATAATAATAATAATAATAATAATAATAATAATAATAATAATAATAATAATAATAATAATAATAATAATGATAATAGTAATAATAACTTAATAAAGTTTTCTTGCCCTTGACAGGTTTACAAAATAATTTTCTCGCCCTTATCGCCCCTTTAACAGCGTCCCGTTTACAAGAAAACCCTTTAAGCGAACAATATAACTTCTATGAATAGCCTGGCCGTAATGGTCATTAAAAAATACTAGAATCCAATAGTGACCACCGGGTACAAAAGTCGAGCGTTGGATCTGGTATACTTCCGGACATTGGCCAGTTTTCACGGAAGCTAGAGCGAGGTTCTGTGGTCACTTAAACCATAACAGCAATCTGACCCAACCATAAAACAGCCTTGCTGGCCAAAATTAATAATAATAATAATAATAAAAAAAAAAAAGGCTCGACCTGATCAGGCCGAAAACTTATTCTTCCTTAAAATTTGGCCTTTTATAAAGATTCTTTGCTCGGTAAGTCCAAGCCTTAGCGACTGGGGGGGGGGGGGGGGGGGGTTTTAAGGATAATCTCAACGGCTTAATGTGCTAATATTGTGCTCTATCGTGCTGGTGTGGCGTGCGTGTTCAGGTGTTAATAGACATTGCAAGGGGAGAGATGATCGTAAACCGGGGTTAAAGGTCATCCAGGTAGAAAAGCACCGTGTAACGGTTATTGCCTGTGATATCAAAAGGGCGCATGCGCGCAGGTTGGAGATTTAGTTCTGCATCAGATAGCTCGGTTATGCCGTGACCACGGTTCTAGATTCCTTACACTGTTTTTTACGTCGCCTAAGTTGGGCTCGGCTTTTCTTCAAAGAGGTCTTGATTAATTGTATTTTATGGCGTTGTATTTTCTTTATTGGGCTTTGGAACTTAGGAGACGGACAAATTATGTAGATAAACCAGTCCAGCCCTAAATTCCTGAAGTTTTTCCAAAGAGGCTTATATTGTATGATGTTGGCTCGACTTTCCGACTTTCTGATAGTCTAAGTGAGGGGATTAGTTTTGTCTCGGCGTCTGGGATTTGTTGGTCTGGGAGGAATAGGGAAAGAAGAAGAAGAAGAAGAAGAAGAAGAAGAAGAAGAAGAAGAAGAAGAAGAAGAAGAAGAAGAAGAAGAAGAAGAAGAAGAAGAAGAAGAAGAAGAAGAAGAAGAAGAAGAAGAAAAGATGAGGATGGAGGAAGATTTGTTCTTATGAGATTGGTTAATAAGTCTAGAGGATTACAAGAAGAGGTACGGCTGGTAGAATCACAGGTTTGGCGTGTTTGTTATACAGAGGGACTATGTGGTGGTTTGCCGCTTGGTTCAAAGAAAATGAAAGCTAATTGAATAGAGAGATAGGGAGAGAGAGAGAGAGAGAGAGAGAGAGAGAGAGAGAGAGAGAGAGAGAGAGAGAGAGAGAGTATGGAAGAGAAAATAGACTGAGATGGGTTATGTGGTGGTTTGCCGCTTGGTTCAAAGAAAATGAAAGCTGATTGAATAGAGAGATAGGGAGAGAGAGAGAGAGAGAGAGAGAGAGAGAGAGAGAGAGAGAGAGAGAGAGAGAGAGAGAGAGTATGGAAGAGAAAATAGACTGAGATGGGTTATGTGGTTGTTTGACGTTTGGTTCAAAGAAAATGGAAGCTGATTGGATAGAGAGAGAGAGAGAGAGAGAGAGAGAGAGAGAGAGAGAGAGAGAGAGAGAGAGAGAGAGAGAGAGTATGGAAGAGAAAATAGACTGAGATGGGTTATGTGGTGGTTTGACGTTTGGTTCAAAGAAAATGGAAGCTGATTGGATAGAGAGATAGGGAGAGAGAGAGAGAGAGAGAGAGAGAGAGAGAGAGAGAGAGAGAGAGAGAGAGAGAGAGAGTATGGAAGAGAAAATAAATTGAGATGGGTTATATGGTGGTTTGACGTTTGGTTCAAAGAAAATGGAAGCTGATTGGATAGAGAGATAGGGAGAGAGAGAGAGAGAGAGAGAGAGAGAGAGAGAGAGAGAGAGAGAGAGAGAGAGAGGGATGGAAAGAGCAAGTATGGAAGAAAAAATAAACTGAGATGGGTTATGTGGTGGTTTGACGTTTGGTTCAAAGAAAATAGAAGCTCATTGGATAGAGAGATGGGGAGAGAGAGTGAGAGGGATGGAAAGAGCGAGTAGGGAGGATGAATAGACTGAGATGGTTCATAAGCCTTTTTTTTTGTTCTGAAATCATTCAAGTTGGTTTCCAAATCCCCTTTATGTAGCCATTAGAGATATATGAATGTTTTCTGAATCTGCAAGTCCAGTTTCTTATAAAAAAAAAAACCCAGAAGAAAATGATATATAAAAAGAAAAAAAAAAAAAAAAAAAAACAACAGCATATCTTTCTTAGTTTTAAAAAATATAATTTTTCCTCCGTTTGAAATCAGGGTAATACTGTTGCTTTGGGATGAAGATCTTCAATGAAAAATTGAAAAAAAAAAAGAGAATAACAAAAAGTGCTGCAAAAGGGGGAGGGGAAAGGGGTTGGGGGGGGGGCATGACAGCACAGTAATTCTGAGGCTCTTCTCTAAATGTCTGACATTCTGAACAATTTAGGCGCATTTCACCTAAATTGATTGTTGAGGATCTGAATATTGAGACATTGTTTCTTCCTGAGGTTCTCAGTTTTTGAAAATTATCAAAGCTCTCAGAGAAAAAAATTTTAATACTATTATCGCTTTTGAAATAAAAATAAAAGGACGAGTAAAATATTTTTATTTTCGATACATCTGGCTCTTTGGGGCTGGACTTAAGACAAAATTCATGGTTGTAAGTAAAACTATAATTTCAATCAAGACAGCGTAACTCTTTGCGAAAATGCGTTTTCTACAAGTCCGATAAGATTTATTTTTAGCAAGAGCCTTTACCACAAGAATATCTCTTATAATAACTTTTGATGTGATTGTGGTTACTGTTAGACAAAGTCTCTCAAGCCATGGAAAAGTCCAAAGTTGTAAGATATTCCTCTATAACTTTCTTGAGAGACTGATAAAACTTATCTTTGGAGAAGTCAAAATCTCCACTTGTATTTGATTTTTCTAGGGTGTGTGACAACTGCAACACAACTGATATGAGAAACACATTTCTATGATATTATTATGACCTTTAAGGTGACAAAACCACTGGATAGCGTCGTTGGTATAAGTATACCTCTTCATGTATCATTCCTTTTGTCAAAAAAGAATTATGATGATATCTTATAACATCAACCATTATTGTGAAAAATACTAAATCATTATTTATGGCTGGACTTACATCTGTTGACCATTTCACCATTTTTCATAAAATATCCCAAGATATTCAAGTCAAGTGGACTTAGATTCTTGATAGTCTGAGCATGGCACCTACTAACCAAATCAGTAAATGCAGAGCCATATATCGCCGTGAATCAGTAAAGGTGTACAAAGCCCTTGTAGCTGCCCCCACGATAAACCGGCCGTATTCTTACCATAAACACCGTAAGTACACTACTTTGTCCGGGTTTTAGGCGTTATTTTATTACGGGGTACAACAATATGTTAAGTGTCCCGCAACTCACAATAGACTCAGTGAAGGATGTGCACGCGGTATGCGCTCTGCGGTACACCGAGTTGATGAACCGCCAGTCTCCGATATGAGGTGTGACGTTAGCGTTAGTTCTGGTCCATTAACTTACAGGCATTTTAGTTTCTGGGAAGCAGAGTGCGAAACACTAGCGAATCTAACACTGTAAAAGATAAAAAAAAAATATCCCATTTTAGTGACAAGCTATGATTGTGTTCGAGCAAGGCTCGCATTATCTCTTAGACGCTAGAATAATAGGAAATAAGCTATTTCTGAACTTTCCTTCTATATTTTAATACATTTAAAAGCGTATTTAGAAGTGTAAACTTTGATTCCGGATCAACTGGGAAGAATAACATTACATGAATTATTTTTTTTTAAAAAGATCTGTATAATGATTTAAAAATGGAGTAGAGGATAGATATCGATATTTTTGTTGGTTTCAAAAATGTGTCGACAAGTTTTATAAAGAATATTTGGCTAAATTAGTAAAAATCCAAATCTATTTATAGATCCTATTAAACATGCATGAAAATGAAGATTAAAAGAAATGCGCGCTCATAAATTCCCACAAGGCAATGCGTCTCTAGATCTAAGCGCTTTTGAGCGAAATCTTTGTCTTCTCATAGCCGTTTCGTTCGAAGGGTTTTTAAAAAAGGTAGAAAATAAATGGTAAGCTGATTTCCGATATAGAGCATCGATACAGATTAAATGTTAATAAAAAAAAATGATGCTAATAACGAGTAGACAATCATTTGATTGAATTAAGTATTTGACTTTCATAACAAAAATATTTAATTTAACATTAACTCTCATTAAAAATCTTTATTTCAAGTATATATATATAAATTTTATAAAATTTAAAAATTTACACGAGAGGGCAATATTATTATTTTTTCAAATTTGTCTTTTAGTCTTAAACCATAAAAATCGCACCATCAAATGAAAAAAAAAAAGAACCATAAATAGAACAAAAAAACAAAAAAACAAAACAAAACAAAACAAAACAAAAACAACTTTAGACAATAGTAACATAATGTTTTTTTTTTACCTGCAATTTGATGCATTGTATCCGTAAAGTTATTACGCATTTCGAAATGCACACATTGCAAACATTAAAAAAGGTCTCCCCCCAAACCATAACAGAAAAAAAAACAACAATAAACAAACAGACATAAAATTAGACCCGTTTGAAACTGTGACCTCTTTCAATCTTCGCTCGAATTATATTATATTATATTTGCAACATAAAAGACCTTAGAATGATATTGTGTGCTATTGCCTCGGGCAATTTCTTAGAACTCTTCCTAATTTCCAGGAATTATGAGAAATATTCCTACAAAAACCTGTACCTATTCTGGAGGGCCCGAATCCTACACAGTTATTGAGACTTCAAAGAGGTTGGAAGCTAAAGAACCTTATCAGGATTTCATTTTATTCAAAACATCAGATCCTTGATATTTTCAGGTAGAATGACATTTTGTTTTAATAGTTGTTTGATGGTAACAGTCTCCAATAAAAATAATAATAATAATAATAATAATAATAATAATAATAATAATAATAATAATAATAATAATAATAATAATATAATAATGATAATAATAATAATAATAATAATATAATAATGATAATAATAATAATAATAATAATAATAATAATAATAATAATAATAATAATAATAATAATAATAATAATAATAATAATAATAAACAAACAAACAAATAAATAAATAAAAAAATACTACTACTACTTGCTACTACTACTACTACTATTACTACTACTACTACTACTACTACTACTACTACTACTACTACTACTACTACTACTACTACTACTGCTACTACTACTACTACTACTACTACTGCTGCTGCTGCTACTACTACTACTACTACTACTACTACTACTACTACTACTACTACTACTACTACTACTACTGCTGCTGCTGCTGCTGCTGCTGCTACTACTACTTCTACTACTAATAACAGCAACAACATATTGATTGATTGATTGATTGATTGATTGATCTATTGATTTTGAGGTTTTATCTAATACATTTGTGTATTGAAAGGTTTTTGTTGATTGATTGATTGATTGATTGATTGATTGTTTGATTGATCTATTGATTTTGCCGTTTTACCTAATACATTTGTGTATTGAAAAGGTTTTTGTCGATTGATTGATCGCTTGATTTGATTGGTTTAGATTATTTATTGATTGATAATTTATCATTTTATTTTATTTATAGATTTTGTTTTAAGTATGGACTGATTCATAACTTGCTGTTTAGTTCATCGACTGATTCATAGAAAAGTTTTGATTGGTTGATTGAAAAATTATTTGATGATTGATCAGTTAGTTGATAAGAATTGACCATTAACTTATTACTTGACAAGTTATGATTTGTTGAATTGCTTAGTAATTAATTCCTATTATTCAACAACCTTCAGACACTCTTTTCTTCTGTAATTTTGTTTCAGCCTGAAAGATAAAACGCTTTCCTGGTCGATATTTCGGGATTGTGATACTATACTTGATTATTATCATTAACACTATAACTCTGAATGGCGCTTTGAGGCTCACAGTGCCATGAGAATATTTATCATAAAAAAGTAATACAAGTACAAAAAACTACATTGATAACTATGTTGCTATGCCAACAAGCTTCCGCCTGCGAAGGAGAAATCAATATTTAACGTTTTATTTTTGATTTTTGTCCATCTTCAAACATAATAAACGGTAAACAGAGAGCAGGAAAGAAATCATTGATCACTAATTTTCAGTGGCGTAACTATAGTCTATGAAGAAAGGAAAAAGAAATTCGCACGTACGGGTGACTTATTTACCTACTCCACCCTGAATGGATCCCAAACAATTAATAAGTTGCGAAACGATCAATATGGATCTGAAATACCAAGATCGCCGTCCATGCTGGACTGGGCTTGAAAACACATAGCACCAATACGTCGGTTATACCATTTATAAAATGATACAAGTTTTGTTAAAGCGAATTTTTTTTTTTCTGGTACAAACTATGCTTCAACGAACTGCGACTGGGATTCGAACCTTCAACCGTCCATCCTCACCTCTAACACTCAATCAACATACCCCATAATTATTCAGTAGCCATAATGTTTTTTTTGCTTGATATTTGTGTCATCGAAATCCGATAGGAAGATGGCGGCTTGCCGAAAACAATTGAGTCAAGATTAGGGCTTGTTAAATTTGACCTTACCCTTTGCCAAAATAACCCAAAAATGGATCGAACCCAAACTTCCTTGTAACACACGTAGCGCTCGCTCTACCCTCTGAGCTATTTTGGCGCCCAACTTTTTCCACGACCAGACTTCCACACTTGTTTTATTTAAGAATACCCAGTACACGTATACCATGGCACCAGCGCTACACACCGCCTTATCAAACGAGCTCTTGTCGCAGCGGGTTTTCCCGCAATATGACAGCCAATTAAATTGTCCCTTATCAGCCGTGCAGCCAATAAGATTGGATTACGGCTGTCAGGCGCTCTATTGGCACCGAAGCCGCTGCATTATGCCAAAACGAGGCTGAATAAACCGGAGTAATTTATTGGTCTTTACAATTTTCTGCTTGACACTCGCGCAATGTTGATAGAAGGATATTGGACACACGTAGCAGCTTAGGCGACGTTAACAAACAATCATTCCTGGTGCTTCGTATTCTTTTTCTTTTACGTTCAATGAATTTATTCGGACTCCAGATCTCCAGAAAATAAAATTGAGTGGCGTTAAAAGAACATAATTAATTACAGCAATGAAACAAACAAAACAACAACAACAAAAAAAAAATAGCAAGCAAAACGAAACAAATTGTTGATATTACAAAATAGGAGTAGAAAAAAGGAAAATTGGATGTAAAAACAAAATTTCGAAAAATATTGAACAAACAAAAGCATATGCTAAAATAACTTTCGTATCTGCCAAATCAGAATTTCACGAAAAAGACGTATTATCGCCACTATGCGCTGCCATCTTCTAGGTAAACTCTCCGATTTAGACCATAGCGTGCAAGCCGAGAAATCAATCTATGGGTTTTCTTTATCCAACCCTTTCTGTATGAAATGATTGAATGATTAGTTTGATATAGCTTGGCCACAAAGAAATGATTAGTTTGATATAGCTTGGCCACAAAGAAATGATTAGTTTGATATAGCTTGGCCACAAAGAAATGATTAGTTTGATATAGCTTGGCCACAAAGAAATGATTAGTTTGATATAGCTTGGCCACAAAGAAATGATTAGTTTGATATAGCTTGGCCACAAAGAAATGATCGAGGTTAATTAAAAAGCTAAAATCATTATGAACCACTAAATATTCACCTCATTAATGCCACTATCAGAACCATTAATTAGATTCCAAAAATTTATCGCTCTAAACCATATCTGGGTATAAATACTTGGAAAATGATTGAAAAAACAAAACATCATTATTCTTTTGCTCCCGGAGGGGAAAATTTTTCTAATCCAGGCGTATTATTTTGAGGTACAATTCGAGTTCCTAACTTTCTAACCATGCACTGCTTGAGTAGAGCGCTTGGAAACAAGAGAATAAAAAGCAGGAGTGATACTCTCTCCACCCCTATCTCTCTATATCCCCTCTCTCTTTCTCTATCCTTCTCTTCCTCTACCCTACTGTCTTTAGTCTCTTTGCCTCATTATACATCTCTCTCTCTCTCTCTCTCTCTCTCTCTCTTACCCTTCGCCTCTCTCTTTCTCTCTCTCTCTCTCTCTCTCTCTCTTACCCTTCGCCTCTCTCTTTCTCTCTCTCTCTCGCCTCTCATTCTCTCTAGAACCCTTTCTCTCTCTCTCTGTTTCTGTCTCTCTTTCTCTCTCTCGCCTCTCATTCTCTCTAGAACCCTCTCTCTCTCTCTCTCTGTTTCT
>JAWDGP010002523.1:135000-150000 GCA_033675545.1 Elysia crispata
CTCTCTCTCCGTTTCTCTCTCTCACTCTCCATCTCTCTCTCCTCTCCCTCTCTCTCTCTCTCTCTCTCTCTCTCTCTCTCTCTCTCTCTCTCTCTTTCTCGCTCTACCACTCTACCCCTCTCTCTCTCCCTCTTCTTCATCGCTCTCTCTCTCTCTTACCCTCTCTCTCTCACTCTCTCCCTCTTCCTCTCTCTCTCACTCTCTCCCTCTCTCTCTCACTCTCTCCCTCTCTTACCCTCTCTGTCTCCCTCTCCCTCTCTCTCTCACTCTCTCCCTCTCCCTCTCTCTCACTCTCTCTCTTTTTCGCTCTCCCACTCTACCCCTCTTGGTCTCTCCCTCTCTCTCTCTCTCTCTCTCTCTCTCTCTCTCTCTCTCTCTCTCTCTCTTTCTCTCTCTCTTCCTCATTTTTCTCCTATTCTACCCATCTTTTTTTCACACAGAGAATATTCCTATACAAGATAGCCCTGAAAGAAATAAATCAGATTATACAAATTTCCCATCTTTTTCGGAATATTATTTCCACACCAAAACACTCATTTTAGCATCAGTTAATGGCTAATAGACAGAAAAACTCGTGTTTTACTTCCAGATACAAATAAAATAACTTTAGTTTCCAACAAAACTCAAACAAAACAGACTGTAAACAAGCCAAGAAAATCTGGGGATTCGAACCACAACTCTCTACCTATTGTTGATGCTCTGTGTATACAAGCACGCCGACCACATCTATGGTGTATTCAAGTATAATAAGAAGCAACTTGAAATAAAATATTATTAACTTAAATGGCGTGCAACAATATATAGACTGCATTCCGATATCCTTTATCATCAATAATGCTACAAATTACTGTAATGAAAAGGTTTATGGACACAGGGCAATCTTGCTTTGAAAGGAAGTCATGGTTTGTTAAAAACTCTGACTAGATTTACTATGTTTTGCTGATTGGAGGAGGTATAGTCTGTCCACTAGAGTCCGCAGATCGTTTAAAAGAATCAGTGATATAACGAAATTCCCGCTATAATGGAACTCCCCGGTTTCCAAATCTTGAAGAATAGTAAACGAATGACATGTTTTGTTTGGTGCAATTAAAGTGAACAGAAATTCTCAAAAAAGGAAAAAACAAAATCAAACAAGAAATCATGAGATGTTTGGAATAGCTGGACTCTAGAATTGATTAACAAGGAAGTCGGCAGACAATAAGAATGGACAGAGAACAAAAGTCGGCAAAACAATAAGAATTACAGGCAACAAAAGTCAGCAGACAATAAGAGTCGACAGACAACAAAAGTTGGCAGACAATAAGAGTAGACAAACAACAATTTTTAAAGTGGACAGACAATACGGTTAGACAGACCACAAAAGTCGACAGACAATAAGAGTTGTCAGACAACAGATTAAGTAAGCAGACAATAAGATTAGCCAGACAACGAACTAATTAGGCAGACAATAAGAGTAGACAGACAACAAATTTTAAAATCGGCGGATAATAAGAGTAGACAGACAACAAAAGTCAGCAGACAATGATATAAACTTTTCATGAAAAACCTTAGCTGTCAATTAACTTGTGTACTACAAGCGCTGATCACACTAACTTGAACAAACGTAACAACACAATTTATCTCAAACCTCACAAAAGGAATTCAAAAGTATTTTTTATCGAAACTGTCATAAGAAAAAGAAAAAAAAAAGAGAAGAAGCGGCAACAACTGTAATTTATTAAAATTGCACAAAAACAAAGAAACTTGTCGGAAAAAAACATAGTTGACAGGTACAATCGATCGAGAAATAATTGTGTAATATGAACTATAATTAAAAAAAAAATCTCTTTATTCAAATATCCCAGAGGAAATTCGAAGTGGCAAATCGATTTTCACTAAAATTACCACTAACAAAAGAAGGAAAAAAAAAACTTGACCCCAACAATTATTAAACTTTTACAAAAAAAAAAAACACCTATAAAATAATGAGCTGTCGCTATTGAAACAATAGCGAAAGATCTTCGAGTATTTGTGACGGCTTTTGCGGTTTTTTCCGGTATTTAAACGACGTAATGCGGTAATTTCCGGTAAAATGTCGAGCTCGTAATAAACCGCGATATCACGAAGGCTTTAAGGAAATGTCCCGGGTTTAGATCTAAAAAAATCTCTGAGATCCAAACCTCATTCACGACAAGGAGATTTCCTCGTTGTCAACACGCGACGAGTCCTCTTGAGCGGTCTTTCTCTCCCCCCCCCCCCAGCTCCTGATAGATGGCGCTACTGAAGAAAAGGGGGGGCAATCCAAACTTCAGCCAAGATCTGTGTAAACAAAAGGGACATCACTCCAAAGATATTACTACCGGCTCATAGTGTCCTCGCATGTTTGCGCATGCGCTATCTGGCACTACCGGTGATAGCAGATAGCGTTAAGACCAGAAAAGATTGATTTCAAATTGGCTGTAGCGAGAAAAACTAATTTGTGACGTCATTTTAAAGGTTTCAGACGTGCTCAACTTCATAATTCTTTTTTATAGACGTTTTCACCTTGGCCCTATAAATTATCCTTCTCAAAACTAATCTGTGATATCCATTAACAAATTAAAAAAAAAAAGCTCGACTTTATAATCCCTTGCTGACATTTTCACCTTCGCGCTATATATAGTCCTACTCACCATTCCACAAAAACAGGACACCGACGTATAGGATTCTTTGGAATCCCCGTGTAAGACTCCGAGACAGTCTCCTGGGATAAGAGATATTTGAGAGAAGTACCTGCACAAGATAAGCCAGATGTATGGCTGAAATTCGGAGAATTCTAGATAGAAGAACAAACAATACCGAAATTGTGGAACGGTGTTTAGTCTGTGTCTAGATACGATTGTGACAATAAAGAGATAATCAGATTTAGCCACTTGAATTGTTAGAACGTTTCACAGATTGTGACAATAAAGAGATTATCAGATTTAGCCACTTGAATTGTTAGAACGTTTCTCAGTAGCGAAGACAATATCCGAATGTTTCTGTTATTGGGTCATCTTGCTCCTCTTCCTCTCCTCTCCTTATTTCTCTATCTCCCTCTCCCCCCTCTCTCTCACACACACTATCTCTCTTTCCCTCCCCCTTCTCTTTCTGTGTCCGCCCCCACCCCCACCCCCTCCCACTCTCTACCCTAAAGTATTCTCAATGACTGAAGTATTTTAGTACTTGGTCTCCACATATAGATATCAACACTAAAGAGTTCTAAACATTGATTTTCACAAATAACTAATATCTAACTAAACTCTAACTTAAATATGATTAAAAGAACTTACTTGAGCGAATTAAATTTATATATTTTCAAATAAGCAATGTTTGATAATGAAATATTATATCCTCTTTATCGATATTAAAGCAATGATGATTTAAAACAAAGAGTTTTGTTTCATAACCATCATCTCTTAGAGCGAGAAAGCGTTGCACATTTCAATATCTGATTCTGTCTTTTCATAAACTAAAATTCTTGTCTGTTCTTTTAGGTCATTTCAAACGTTTACTGTGCACCTTTTCATAAACGTAAACTGTCTGTCGTTTTCTGCACTTTTATTCTAAACCTTTACATAACTGATACTGTCTGTAATTTTCGGTCATAATTCTATAGTCCCTCTCTCTCTAACACCCCCCCCCCCACACACACACACAAACACACTCAATTTACATCTTTCTTACACAATAACCTCCACAATCACCGTATTTTAATAATACTCTCTTATCTTCGCCAGATGTAAGTTTAATTTCGAAATCTTAGGCGCGAAATAATTATTTTGCTTGTGACATTGTCATTTCTCAAACTGCTTCCCTTTCAGCTCCATGACATGCGCAATCCATGGTCTAAAGTCAGAATCTTTATTGAAAACTTCCGTTCATCTTGACCCGACGACTCCCAGGATGTGTTCAATACCGTGAGAATTAAGGTAACAATATCGGGGAAGCCCGTTTAGTGGTGCGTTCGCCATTCATGGTGTATTGTGAAGAAGAGTCGCCGCCAGGTTTATAATAAACTTTGTGACACCGCAGACTTATGTGACACATTCCAACTTAGCTATGTACAGGACATGAGAAACAGACTTAGGAGATATGGAAGATATAGATTTTTTTTGGGGGGGGAGGCTTGTCTGAACTTTACAGACGTTTTGATGTCAGTAAGTAAGGGGAGGTAAGTGAAAGCAGCTGACATAATTGAATTGAGTTAAGTGATTTCTCCATGTCAGGGCAGACGGAATGCCGTTATCACAGCTCTTGGAGACGATATCTTCTTGAGGCCGACGAATTCTAATTGCTGTTATTCTGGATATCATTGTCGGACCTGTCCAAAGAGGGAGAGAAAAAGATAGAAGGGATGAGAGAGACAGACAGACAGACCAACAGACAAAAATATAGTAGGGAAGAGAGAGAGAGAGAGAGAGAGAGAGAGAGAGAGAGAGAGAGAGAGAGAGAGAGAGAGAGAGAGAGAGAGAGAGAGAGAGAGAGAGAGAGAGAGAGAAAGACAAAACCGCCGTACGACATGCCCCAGACAGATCTAAAGCCGGGCTATAACTCTCCGACAATGTTATCTTTCTAATAAAAGATTGCGGGATATGCGAGGGTAAACTGCGGTTCATCTGGATATACTTGGGCGTCCGTTAAGTTTTAGCCCTGATTTTGGGGGGGGGGGGGTGCAGGTTGCTTTGGGTCAGGAGTAGGGGCATCGGGAGGGCGTAGAAGATTGAGAATAGAAGGAAATAATGGAGAGGTTGGGGATAAGGGGGAGGGAGGAAGAGGGGTGGGGGTGAGGGGGTTAAAATGTGGCTTATTTTCGTAAGTTTTAGAGGTGATTGCATTTTTGTTATTTTTGTTTTTTGCATGTGAGATAAGTTTTGTTGAAGTTGGGATTTTTATTTGAAAGGGGATGGGGGTTGGCGGTTGGAGAAGGAGAAGATGGATTGGGGGAGGGGAGAGAAAGAGAGAGAGAGAGAGAGAGAGAGAGAGAGAGAGAGAGAGAGAGAGAGAGAGAGAGAGAGAGACAGACAGACAGACAGACAGACAGACAGACAGACAGACAGACAGACAGACAGAGAGAGAGAGAGAGAGGGAAAGAGAAAGACAGACAGATAGACAGACAGCCACTTAAACAAAATAAACAGTTCGATAGATCAGTAGAAGGACCTAATAAGGATATTTAAGCTTATATATAGAAAGAAAATAAGAAGGAGGAAAAAAAAACAAAAGAATGAGATAAAGAAAGAGCAAGGCGAGAGAGAGTAAGATCAGAGAGCGAGACACAGAGAGAGAGAGAGAGAGACACACACACAGATAGACAGAAAGACAGATAGAGAGGGATACAATACATGAAGACGTGACTTTACCTCTACTCCGACCGGCTCTTTATCTCCTATGATTCTAGATAAGACGAGATAAGAAAGTGTCAAGGTCTGCCAAATCGATATCCGTGTATCTCAAGATTTACGAGGTTATCACTCTTCATCTTATAACTCAGGACTTAGGTGTTTAGCTATAATATGTAAGTAAGGAGAGATCAGAAATGTTACTACCTCAAATGTCAAAGCCTGTGTATCGCTGTCAAATGGATATCCATGTATCTCAAGATTTACGAGGTTCTCGCTCTCAATCGTATAACTCATGACTTAGGTGTTTAGCTATATATGTAGATAAAGCGAGATCGGAAATGTAACTATCTCAAGTGTCAAGGCCTGTGTGCCGGTGACAAATCGATATCCGTGTATCTCAAGATTTACAAGGTTCTGGCTCTCAATCGTATAACTCAGAACTTAGGTGTTTAGCTATATATGTAGATAAGGCGAGATCGGAAATGTAACTATCTCAAGTGTCAAGGCCTGTGTGCCGGTGACAAATCGATATCCGTGTATCTCAAGATTTACAAGGTTCTGGCTCTCAATCGTTTAACTCAGGACCTAGGTGTTTAGCTATATATGTAGATAAAGCGAGATCGGAAATGTTACTACCTCAAGTGTCAAGGTCTGTGTGCCGCTGTCAAATCGATATCCGTGTATTACGAGGTTTTCGCGCTCAGTCGCTTCAGCTGTTCGTATGACTCAGGACTTAGGAGTTTTGCTGGATACTTAGATAAGGCGTCGTCTAAAAGCTCAGAGAGTAGAGCATTTGTCTTTTAATAAAAAGCATGGGTTCACCCTATATTCTCTCTAGCAAAAAAGATTTTCAGGACCTGAACTGAATCCTAAAGAATCGGAATGCAAGTGCTCGTTTTTAATCTCACAGACAGCGACAAAGTGCAGTGTGGCTTTAACCTCTATAGCCACAGAGACTATTAAGCCCCCGTCAAGCATTAGAATATGGCTGGCTTGATGAGATCAGACCCCACCACCTGACAGCGCAGATCAGGATTCGAACTCCGGACCTCTGCATTGTCAGTCCGGCGCTCTACCGCCTGAGCTATGAGGCGCCATAATAAACAGGTGACAGGATTCATTTCGTGGATGGAACAGTAACTGGTATTCGGATAGATCTAGTGTAACCCATAGAGCTATAGATAACTAAATACCTCCGTTAGTCTAACCAAACATTTTCTTGACTCTGCGGAAAGCAATCGGATTTTTTTAGGATATTTAAAGGATGTTGAACTAAAGAAATAGATGTAGATATATGGGACGGGTTAACAGTGTCGTAAATGTTTTACCTGCATGAACAAAATATTAATGTGTATTTATGTGAAAATATGCTGAATAGAGGGCTTAGCAAACTCATGAAATGTATTTTAAAAAGTTGCTCACAGATATATCACAGAGTCACCCAAGGGCAACTGGAAAACTCACAATACATATCTCTAGAAGCGGGGCACTATATCCGTAATTCAAACGAACTAAATAGATTTTAAACAACGTTTAGATGACACCTTTCTTTGAGATGAAGTTAGGGATAACTCAAACTTCAAATTTCAGCCAACTGGTTGGTGACCTCAGAAAATGGTTAGCTCCAGTAACAGTTACTGAAGCGTAAACACTAATGTACTTAGTATGAGGTCCACAGAGCGCTTACTAAAAAAGTAAAGGAGGAGGAGGATGAGGAGAAGTAGAAGGAGAAGGGGGAGGACGAGAAGAAGAAGAAGAAGAAGAAGAAGAAGAAGAAGAAGAAGAAGAAGAAGAAGAAGAAGAAGAAGAAGAAGAAGAAGAAGAAGAAGAAGAAGAAGAAGAAGAACAACAACAACAACAACAACAACAAGAACAACAACAAGAACAACAACAAGAACAACAACAAGAACAAGAACAAGAACAAGAACAACAAGAAGAAGAACAAGAAGAAGAAGAACAACAACAAGAACAACAAGAAGAAGACCAACAACAAGAACAACAAGAAGAAGAACAACAGCAACAAGAACAACAAGAACAATAACAAGAACAAGAACAAGAACAACAAGAAGAAGATCAAGAAGAACAATAACAAGAAGAACAGGAACAAGAAGAAAAAGAAGAAGAAGAAGAAGAAGAAGAAGAAGAAGAAGAAGAAGAAGAAGAAGAAGAAGAAGCAGAAGAAGAAGAAGAAGAAGAAGAAGAAGAAGAAGAAGAAGAAGAAGAAGAAAGAAGAAGAAGAAGAACAAGAAGAAGAAGAAGAAGAAGAAGAAGAAGAAGAAGAAGAAGAAGAAGAAGAAGAAGAAGAAGAAGAAGAAGAACAAAAAGAAGAAGAAGAAGCAGAAGAAGAAGAAGAAGAAGAAGAAGAAGAAGAAGAAGAAGAAGAAGAAGAAGAAGAAGAAGAAGAAGAAGAAGAAGAAGAAGAAGAAGAAGAAGAAGAAGAAGAAGAAGAAGAAGAAGAAGAAGAAGAAGAAGAAGAAGAAGAAGAAGAAGAAGAAGAAGAAGAAGAAGAAGAAGAACAACAACAACAACAACAACAACAACAACAACAACATCAACAACAACAATAACAAAAACTCGAAAAATATTTTATACAATAATGAATGATGCATAAAATGATTATACTGATGATATTGTTTAGTTTTATGCCAAAATAAATATGATCAACGTGATGGTATGGGTGATCAAATTAGATTTACAACATGCATACGAACAAAATAAAAAAATAAAAAAAAAGGCAACAACAAACAAATGTAAAACAAACAAAAAAAAACAAAAACAAAGAGAAATCATGAAAATAAACTGAATGCCAAATAAGACTGCGTCACATTCAGTAGTAATATTCATTCTGAGACGCTTTATTCCGACTCATAATTTATGCTTTATCCAATGCAAACATTGCTGGCATTGACTCGGCTAGACCAATACTTGTTTCATACCACTTAGGACATTTTGCACACGACCCCAATTTAAGGTTAAGGTACATACAACGTTTTGTCTTAGAAAGTTTAACAAAATATGCCAAAAAAAAAACCAAAAGCCAAAAAAAAGGACTTTACGTGGCCAAATTTAAACACATTTATTAAATGGTGCGCGTACCAAACGGAAGGCCAAAGCACAATTGACCCATCAACAAAATACGCCCTAGAAAAACGGCGATTATACCTGGTTCAAATTACACCTGAACACGCAATCAATATCACTATCATGCTATTATTTCAATCGGGTTTAAAAACAATTAAGAACTTAACCGGTAAACAAAAGTGTAAAACAGAGACATTGGGCTAGAAAAAATCTCTTGATATCTTCTCTTAAACATCTCGTTAAGAGTTTTCTGCTGTTTACATCGATACTTTTTTTTTTTAATCTTTTCAGACGTAGTTGTTCCTTTCAAAAAGCTTTACTTCTCCTTAATTTTGCCCACAAAAAAAACAACAAAAAAACAAAAAAAAAAAAAACAAAACCAACGTGCACGGGCCTCCGTCAAGCCAGGTATAGGGGCGTGTTGGGTGAGGTCCGCGTCCAAGCTAAGGGGATCAAACCCAAGTCCATTCAACTTTCATTCCAACATTCTTCCTACTGAGCTAAATTGCGCCTTTTAAAGAAAAGTTTTCGATATCGAGGAGAAATCGTGTCATTTCTATATGATGAGGATGGTGACAAAAGGAATTGGAATGTAAAGGATCCCGATTTTCCTCTCCATGCTGAAATCGTGACTGCTTTTATTTCTTTCAAACTATAAATTCTCTTCCATTTGCGCTATAGTTGTAGATAATAGTTATGGGAAAATGTTGCCAAATTTACACCGCATGCCCTTCTCTTTACATCTTTAACTTTTAAGGTTGTTAATCATTATTTACTGTGCTTTATTTCAAGATTATATACACAAGTTACAATTGATATTATTCTCACACTTAACAAGATACCATCTGCACAATTTTATATGAAATGGTTGAGCTTTTGTGAACTTGTTTACTGAAGTTGAACATAGTACATTCAACGAGTGACATATATTGATTGATGCATTGGTCCTTAAACTGATGGATACGTTTATGTATTAAGGTGCAGATGTATGCATGTATTCTTGTATTGAAAAATTGATTGATGTATTGCCCTACTGCTGTATTCGTTGAGAATATTGTGAGTAAAATGATATATCGATATTAATATATCGATAAAGAGTAAGTCGATCACTTTCCTTGTTTCAGATGTTATGTTTTGTCTTAGTCTTCGGCAAGAAGTGGCGGGTTTTTGAATGTTCCGCCAAGTCCCTGTATTCAAAATAAATAAAATAATGTACAAATTTGTAGCATTTTCACACCTTTTGTGCTGCTAGCAGGGAAAAATCATTCCAAAAACAAGCGTTGGTTCTGAATGTGTGTGTGTGTGTTGCCTGTGTGATGTGTAAATCAATAGTCTAGTGATGAAATATGGTCGCAATCTTTGGCCTAGCAAAACGAAGAGTCATACATTGATGCACAGTCACGTGACCTCTTAACAGTGTACACACCCCTTGGGTAAAGCTTGTTGTAATAATTCCTAATCAAGGATGATATTTTTTTTCTTTCGCCTGTGGCCTTGTAGAGCTTTCCTGATTTTTTTTTTTAGAATTTAAAGCAAATTGTTGGAAGGGAAAAATCGCCTTATCCCAAGTCAACTTTACCATAAACAGTGTTTCTGCAAATGGTATTGATGGTCCGTTACAAAAAGTAAGAGATGAAATTCTGCAGCCTGCCCAAGGGGTTTGGTTACTCGTGACAACCTTCGAATGTCTAGTGAAGGTCAAGGTCTCCAGATTTTCAACGAGAACACAACTTCAAAATTGTATAAGAAACAAAACGCAATCTTTGTTGTTTCCAAAAAAACAGCTGGAAATAGAATGAAAGGTAAAACATGAAATCAAGTATTAAACAAATAAAACGTGCGCCGACCACTGGTTGCCTCTGAGGTGGTCCTTAACACGCAATTACGGCCTCTACGATGGCCTATACCACGCATTTAAGGCCTATGGAAGTATATACCACGCATTAAAGGCATCTTAGGTGGTCTATACCACGCATTTAAGGCCTATGGAAGTATATACCACGCATTAAAGGCATCTTAGGTGGTCTATACCACGCATGTAAGGCCTATGAAAGTATATACCACGCCTTTAAAGGCATCTTAGGTGGTCTATACCACGCATTTAAGGTCTATGGAAGTATATACCACGCACTAAAGGCCTCTTAGATGGTCTATACCAAACACTTAGGTCCTCTATGGATGGGCATATTACGCACCTCAAGGTCTCTGCTAAGGTATAATTATACCTTGCAATTCAAGGTATTTACAGAGATACACACTATAAAACCTAAGGTATCTACCTAGATACATACCACGCTACTTAAGATATATATATATATATATATATATATATATAAAGACCTATGGAGATATATACCGCGCAACTCAAGGTATATATGTAGGTATATATAAAGACCTCGCAACTCTAGGTATCTGTCGAGATACAAACGAAGAAAGTCTAAGCACCTAAGGAGGTCAATACCACGTAACTCATGATATCTACGCAACTCAATACCAGGTAACCCAAGATCTTCAAGGAAGTACATACCACGCAACTCAAGGTACTTATGGAAGTACACACCACACAACTAACTGTATCTGATATAATCTACCGAGATACAAAACATCCAACTCAACGTATCTATGGAGATACGTAACACGCACCTAAATGTATCTGATATAATCTACCGAGATACAAAACACCCAACTCAACGTATCTATGGAGATACGTAACACGCAACTAAATGTATCTGATATAATCTACCGAGATACAAACCACCCAACTCAACGTATCTATGGAGATACCAAACACGCAGCTCCAGTTGCCTTCTAAGTACATACGACGCAACTCAAGGCATCTATGGAGGCATATCCATGTAACGCAAGATACCTAGAGAGATTTAAACCAAGTTACTCAAAGTATCTACGAAGATATTTACCACGCACCTCAAGGCATGCTTGGAAATACATTCCACGCAACTCCAGAGCGTCTATCGAGGCACATATCGCTCAATTCAAGATCTTTCAGCACTTCAAGCTATGCCGCATATATAAAACAATCCAACGCTTGTTTAGCGGTATAATATGTCAAGTAACTCAACACGCCTGGTCCCGTTGCAACGGCTGTGACCCCTGCAACTTTCACGGTCATGGCGCTATCCCAGTTACATCGTGG
This sequence comes from Elysia crispata, assembly GCA_033675545.1. Lineage (NCBI taxonomy): Eukaryota > Metazoa > Mollusca > Gastropoda > Plakobranchidae > Elysia > Elysia crispata. The sequence continues at coordinate 146,578 of JAWDGP010002523.1, forward strand.
TTAAGGTCATTGCCTAGTGAAAGTCCATCATTTTTCTGGATCAAAGTCACCCCATGTTTTGTCTACGCTAACCCTAATACGAACTCTTTGTCGCTCTTTTCAGTTTCATGTCACGTGATCTGGTCACCAAGATCGGTTGTCCAAAACATTGCTTAAGGGGTTTTATAGTCCGTGTCTCTCTACGTTTTCCCCGATATGTCCTTCGCGTATCCTAAGAATCGCTCCAATTTCACATTCCTCTAGTGAACAAGAAGGGTGTCGATATAATCGAGCACGAATATGTAAGGGACACCTGGCATAGTTATTAAGTAATCAAATATTCATTCTTTGAGGGACATCGGATCGAACCTTTTGAAGAAGTCGAATATTTATTCTACGAAATTCACTAATACCGGCGGTAACTCAAGAAAGAACTACAATTAATCCAAGAAGTGAAAAAGTATATTACTTTAAAAAGAGAATGATGCCATCCATTTATAAGGTGAGTTTCAATCCATCTGACAAGCTTTGACAATTCTGTCCCAAGGATACATGGATTTAAAAAGGGACACTAGCAGGAATGCCGTTCCTCAAAACGTCCTTAGACCAAGGTTTCCCAAGAGGTGATGACACATTACATCTTAGAGTTGTGAAAATCGTGTGAAAGTTAAAGCAATTAGAAACATCTTAGGCATTGCTCAGAATTATGGCTCATTAATCACTGGATATGAATTTTGTTTTAAAGAAAAACCAAAAGAAAAAGAAAACAACCCAAAAAACAACGCTTCAATAAGCTTATCGAAAGCAAAACAATTCACATGAAAGTATACAAAGCATACCCCAAAGTATACCCACGCTAAACATAATTTTTTTTTCTCTCGGGTTTTGGGGTGTAATTTTCTTTCTGTGGATTCGCCACAAGACTATTTGGAGAAAAATTGTGGACGTCTAACGATATTCAGAACATTCATGAAGAAAAAAAAAGGAAACAATTTTTGTCCTAGGTGGTTATCACCTATGGGATAATTGCTTTGAGTTATGCCCAAAATATTACCTCTACGAGTGAGAAGGATAATAAGACAATTCATATACCTGAAGTATTCTTCTGTGTATAGCTCGGTTATGCCTGTGAGGGTTACCAAGACCATGTGCATGGGATATACCAGGAATGGTCCGCTTCAGTATATCAAGTAACACGGATACCATAATTATACATGGGAATTAAATGTTGAAGCACTTCCTGTATGAATACACATGCTGTTTGACATGCATGGACCCAAAGATTACTCTTGAGGTATTATCTATGGTATCCTATTATGTATACCATAACTTTACATTTTAGGTATACAATGTTTAATAATGAACCGCAAAAGAAGAGGCTGCCAAATACCCAATAAAAACTCCTCATATCCAAGATTTCAACACCGCACCATAGCCCTAGACTTTTCTAGCACGTGACCCGTTGATCAAACTCTAGAAGGTTAAGGAATTGAAAGTTTCCTTGAGGCAAATTAAGGTGAAACATTGTCGGGATGTAAAAAGAGAGAGACCCGTTCCAGTTTTGCACCATACGGAAATGTACTGACCTTTCTTTAAAAAACAAAAAACAACAAAACACAATTCTCCAGCTGTTATTCGGCTTGAGATCAATACATTTTCGTAAGTAAAGAGTTAAACTAGAGAATGATGCACAATATGTGGTAAAAATCCTCGATAGATCTAAGTTTAAAGAAAGTCAGCAAAATACAATCGAACGCCTGAGTGCGTAAGTTTTCTACTTTGTTCCTTCGTAATTAATTTTCAACGCCCACCTTTCTCGTGTCTGATATTTACAATATTATTCCGATGTTTTGAATGGTATTTTTGTGGAAATTCAAAATGCTATAGACGAAGCTTAAAATAAATAATTTTGTGAATATTATTTTTTTCTCGATGAAACAATTTTGTGCTTAATATCTTACTAGGTTGCTCTATTGTATACATAGCTAGCTGTGGATCTGCCTGTAAGGCACCGCCTAAAGATAAATTCAGTAACGATATTTCGCTTATCTATAACATCGTCCAGCAGTTACAATTTGAAAAGCGCTTAGGATGAAGGGATGGGAGCTATCGACTAGACATGGTAACAAAGATGTAAATGAGTGGGTCATTTCGGGCCATTATTTTGCGTTTTACGAAGAGCGCACAGTAATTTGCAAACAGGTCAAAATATAAATTTGGCTTTGGAGCACCAGTCCTGTGACCTATACGCGGGATAGAGCACAATTTCAATATGGCGCGCCGGACAAAAGGTCAGGGTCGAAGTCGGGTGAAGGTCAAGGTCAAGGTCTTATGGCAGTTCAAGGATGACGGGGTAGAGGTCGGGTGAAGGTCAAGGTCAAGGTCTTATGGCAGTTCAAGGATGACGGGGTAGAGGTCATCCTTCGTGTCCTTGGCGCGCGGCTCGTTCAGGCAGTCTGTCCTCTCGTGGGTGTACTGGTTCCGCACTGCCAGGGGGGTCTTGTTTTTCAGGTTGTCCATGAACCTTGAACAGGGGATGGGGGGTGGTCCAGGATGTATCAAGGTTAAGGTTTAGAAAAGTCAGAAGTCGTTAGATGGATGAAGAACAGAAAACTTGTGCGGAGGAAACACAATACAAAAACATTACCCCACAGCAACACACACACACAAACACAACATACACACCCTTAAAATAAACCACCTGGATTAAATATTTTCTTAGGGGACAGTTTCGTACATAGCAGTTAAAACATTGAATTAAATGTAATCATTAAGGTGATCATTCATTCTTTCAATGTTGCGTTTATAGGTACAAACGGTAAGAATATTTTTTAATGAAAATGGAGATAGTAAGGATAATAATGAAAATGACAATGATGACAGCCATGCTGTTTCTAGTGTTAATTTGTCTGATAATATTATGAAGTGGGTAGTGATGATAATAGTAATGATAAGGATGTTGATGATGATAATGGTGGTGGTCGTGATGATGATGATGATGATGATGATGATGATGATGATGACGATGACTTAAGATAAAAATGACGATGAGAATATTGAAAATAATGATGATGATGATAATGATGATGTAATTATAATAATAATAATAATAATAATAATAATAATAATAATAATAATAATAATAATAATAATAATAATAATAATAATAATAATAATAAGAAGAAGAAGAAGAAGAAGAAGAAGAAGAAGAAGAAGAAGAAGAAGAAGAAGAAGAAGAAGAAGAAGAAGAAGAAGAAGAAGAAGAAGAAGAAGAAGAATAATAAGAACAATAATAAGAAAAAGAAAAAGAAGAAGTAGAAGAAGAAGAAGAAGAAGAAGAAGAAGAAGGAGAACGAGAAGGAGTAGGAGAAGAAGAAGAACAAGAAGAAGAAGAAGAAGAAGAAGAAGAAGAAGAAGAAGAAGAGAAGAAGAAGAAGAAGAAGA
>JAWDGP010002523.1:180000-190000 GCA_033675545.1 Elysia crispata
TCTGTCTTGCTTCCCTGTTCTTCTCTACTATGTTCTCACTTTATGTCTTCTCTCTTTCTCTGTCTCTGTCTCTCTATCGCTTTCTCTTTTTCTCTCTCTTTCTTTCACTCTCTTCTCTCTCTCCCCCCTCTCTCTCTTCTCTCTGTGTGTGTCTCTCTCTGTCTCTCTCTCCCTCTCTCTCTCTCTTCTCTCTCTGTCTTTCTCTCCATCTCCCTCTCTCTCTTCTCTCTCTGTCTTTCTGTCTCTCTGCCTCTCCCGCTCCCTCTCTCTCTGTCTCTCTCTTCTCTCTCTGTCTCTGTCTGTCTGTCTGTCTCTCTCTCTTACTCTCTCTCTCTGCTCTCTCTCTCTCGTCCCCAGCCCATATCTCACATTTTTCTGTATTTAGCATTCTCCCTCTCTCTCTCTCTCTCTCTCTCTCTCTCTCTCTCTCTCTCTCTCTCCCCTTCTTTCTCAAATCTATCTATCTATCTATGTACCTATCTATCTGTCTATCTATCTATCTATCTATCTATCTATCTATCTATCTATCTATCTATCTGTCTATCTACCTAGCTATCATTCTATCTATGTACCTATCTATCTGTCTATCTACCTATCTATCTATCTACCTTTTTATCTGCCTACCTAGCTATCATTCTATCTATCTATATGCCTATTTATCTGTCTATCTACCTATCTATCTTTCATTCTACCTATCATTCTATCTATCTATCTAGCCATCTATCTATCTATCTATCTATCTATCTATCTATCTATCTATCTATCTATCTCTCTATCTATTTATCTATCTGTCTATCTCTCCCTCTATCTATCTCCCCTGTGTAAAAATTTGGCCAACTTGAACACTAAAGCCCCCACCAGCCATAAATTCCAAACCCATGAATCCCTAGATCTAGATTTTGGCAGTAAAGTTACAAGTTCCTACAAGTTACAAGATCAAAGAAAGCAGACTTTAGCTTATGTCACGAATATTTACAACAAGGGAGACATTTTTTTTTTTTTACAAGCCCTTAAAGTTAAAACGAAAATATCAACAGAGACCTCTAGATAACACTCATGCTTTCATTTACAAGGGGAATCGATCTTTCGAGAAAGAGGAGGATTCTTTTTTTTTTCGGGCTTAGTTCGAATATCATCATTCACTGGTTGTTGAGGACTGACGGGGGTCAAATACAACAGGATTGTGCATTCTGGGTGAAATCACTGCATACTAAATCAGATATTTAGAGAGAGAAAAGGATAGTTGTATATATTTATATATATATATATATATATATATATATATATATATATATATATGAAATGCTCCCATAATTGAGCGCTTTTATCAATTATTCCAACTTATCTTCGAACTAAATATATAATTGTATATCTTTTTTGAAAATGATTTGGAAAAAAAAAAAACTTGGATTTTTTATATCCTGATGTCCTTCTTTTAATCGTAGGTAAGTTTGGTTTCTGGAATAACATAATTATATTGATAATAATAATAATAATAATAATAATAATAATAATAATAATAATAATAATAATAATAATAATAATAATAATAATAATAATAATAAATAGACTAGTTAACACATGACCTGGAGTCCTGAAATTACCGTAAGTGGTGGACTGGGCATCTGAACTTCAATCAATCAATCAATCTTTTATTCACCAGTGACTAAGTTTGAGTCTGACGTTCAGAACCATGCCTTTTTGATCCGTGCACGTGCATTTGTTATGACTTGGATATACTCTCGGTGTCCTCTGTGTTTTACCTCCCTTTCTTATAGCGGAAATGTGACTTAACTGGTCAAACAAAAGTTCTTTCTTTCAAACGGTGTTTTAGCCTGGAGTCTCTGTTTAGTCAGAGCATGAGGCCCCAGTTAGTAATACACGCCTTACAATGGAAAACGCGTGGACTCCTATTAGTCATTATAAAAGCGCCATCTTTACAAACATTTGGAATTTGTCTTCATCGTAAATCATCAACACAGGTCTAAAAAAAAACAAAAACAAAAAAACAAAAAATAAAAAAAAAAACGAAAAAAAAAAAAGAAAAAGAAAAGGGATATTTTACGTATTCTTAAGTCCCCTAAGCCTCTCTGAAGGCCAATAGACAAAGAATCACCGCAGAGCGTCCCATGAATGCCACCCGTGTACACAATGTAAACCTCTATAACAGACTTAATAGAGCCAAACGCTTCAATCTCTCGACCCACTTATCCGAATTTCCCCAAGAAAAAGAACTCCCATATCCCCCCCTCCCCTTTTTTTCTTCTTCTAATTTTCCAATTGAACCATCAACTATACGATCTAATTTCTCCGTAATTTCCCTACAACCGAGATGTTTATCCCAATCAAACCGCCCACTTTCTCCTCCAGCTACAGAACCCAGCCTCATTGACTGCTAGGTCTAAGCGTACGGTAAAACGGTCAAAAATAAAAATAAAAACTGTACACTTTCTATGGCGGTCAGGGGAGACAATACGAGCTAAGCGTGTGAACCTTTTAACCGATTCGAGAAAAGTTGCTTCGTGGATACAAAAGAAAGCGACACGATTCAATTAAGGGTTTTCTTCTTTGGTTCTAAAGCAATAGTAGTACTTAAAGCTTTTCACTGAATCTAATTCACTTAGAGTTTAATTCCATGTTTTAATTGAAAACGTACAGGAACAAGAAAAGAAAGGCCTCGGTTAATTAAATCTGGGGTAAAAGAAATACATTCTTGAAAAGGGTTAAATGATTCTGTTTTTAAAAGCCTCAAACGGAAATCAAGGGCAGATTATTGTAAGGGTACTTAACGCTGATAATAGTTCGTGTTAATGGGAAGTTATTTGATGCATTATTTTCCGCGACTCGTGTCTATGTATTGCTTTGCAACTAATCTTACTACATGTAGTAAAACTTTAAGATAAAACTTTTACCACTTTACGCGTGAGCTAAACAGGACTACGCTGTGTGGTTTTGTAAAATACTGCATCAATATAAAACAAGAAAAGAATTCCTCCACTCTGCCTCCCCTCTCAATTCCTCTTCTGCAGCTGATAAAAATTAACACAAATTGAAAGAAGCAAAGTGTACATGTGTAAAACATTGGAAAAAAAAAAAGATGCAAGAAATAGCTATGAAGATCATTCTGGTAAGAATATGCCTAGTCATGATATCAGTAGTAGAAGTAGAAGTAGTTACTGTTGTAGTAGTAGTAGTAGTAGTAGTAGTAGTAGTAGTAGTAGTAGTAGTAGTAGTAGTAGTAGTAGTAGTAGTAGTAGTAGTAGTAGTAGTAGTAGTAGTAGCAGTAGTAGTAGTAGTAGTAGCAGTAGTAGTAGTAGTAGTAGTAGTAGTAGTAGTAGTAGTAGTAGTAGTAGTAGTAGTAGTAGTAGTAGTAGTAGTAGTAGTAGTAGTAGTAGTAGTAGTAGTAGTAGTAGTAGTAGTAGTAGTAGTAGTAGTAGTAGTAGTAGTAGTAGTAGTAGTAGTAGTAGTCGTCGTCGTCGTAGTAGTAGTAGTAGTAGTAGTAGTAGTAGTAGTAGTAGTAGTAGTAGTAGTAGTAGTAGTAGTAGTAGCAGTAGTAGTAGTAGTCGAAATAGTTAAAGTAGTGGTGATGTTTATGGTAGAAGGAGAGAAAAACGAAGAAAAACAAATAGATTATACGAAAACAGGAGAGCAAAAATATGGCGTCTGATTTTGTTCACTATCATAATTCTTTCTTGTTCAAGGCCGGAAAAATACGACTGCCTTTGAGACAGAGAGAGAGAGAGAGGGAGATAGATAGATAGATAGATAGAGAGAGAGAGAGAGAGAGAGAGAGAGAGAGAGAGAGAGAGAGAAAGAGAGAGAGAGAGAGAGAGAGAGAGAGAGAGAGAGAGAGAGAGACACACACACAGAGAGAGAGAGAGAGAGAGAGAGAGAGAGAGAGAGAGAGAGAGAGAGAGAGAGAGAGAGAGAGAGAGAGAGAGAGAGAGAGAGAGAGAGAGAGAGAGAGAGACAGAGAGAGGCGGAGAAGAATTAGAAGACAGTAGTACTTACTTCTAATTATTTCACCTGTACAATAACGTCTTTACCTCCCAAGACAAGGTAAACTCTATCATTACCTCCCCTTTCTCCCAAACGAGCACCTGACACAAGTAATTACCTCCCCTTGCCCTCGCAACTCCTGACATGCAAACAATATTAGGTCACGTGATAAGGAGTGATTATGCCAGAACCGCCAAAGTGTGGCAGCTGAGTCCAAACACAGAATACGTATAAGACGGACGTTTCATAAATACAGAGGATCCCTTAGACATCGCGGGTAAACATGGTGTTATGTCACGTGATAAGGTACCTTTACCAGGTGTTAAGTGAGCAGACGTCAAGATGTTTACCCTGCCCTGGCGGAGTCCTCAACAGCCCTCAGGGGTAGCAAACGTGGCCTAGAGAGCAGAGATCGTGCCGTGAGATCTGAAGTGGTTTTTATGAGATTGGGTTCGAAACTTGAAGTGTTTGGACTGTTTTAGTCTTTCTCTGCAGACTTTTGGATTTAGACATTTAGGTCTGTCGCTCATAGACCTCTAGATCTATACATCCAAGACATTTAAAAAACTTCTAATTTCTAAATATTACATAGAGCCGGGTCTCCAAAATGCCGCATAGTAGCATTCGACAAAATTTAACGCCATCTACTGTTTTTAGTCTTTCTCTGCAGACATCTATACATTCAAACCATTTCAAAAATTCTAATTTCTAAATATTACATAGAGCCGGGTCTCCAAAGTGTAGCATACTAGCATTCGACAAAATTTAACGCCATCTACTTTTTTTAGTCTTGCATCCATTTAACACACTGGAAAAATGTCTTCCCTACGAAAAGTACACTATAATAATATTATTATATTATAGTACAGGATGGAACCCACAACGTCTGTGTCATGGGCTGGTTGCGTTAACCACTGGACCACCTTTGCACTTCTCCGCATACCCACTTCTTAAACTTCTTGACATGTGGCCATCAGGAGAAAAACTCTGATGTCCGATTTCGTCCAATACAATACTAGGATGAGTAGCCGCCATGATCCTCGCCTCTGACCCTCAGCCAATGTCAGATCCAGTAGGAAATAAAAAAATGTATTGTGACATGATCAATCCCTGAGTACGAGGATATAATTATGTCCTGAATCTTTTTATGTTTTTTTTTTTCAATAAGATTTTGGAAATTGCGCCGTTGAGGAATGCTAAAACATAAGCTGTTAGGAACCAACCAGTTAGCCTTATAAAAGGAAAGTGACGTCATGACCTCTTCTCCCTTTGAAGACCAGCCCGAGCTTGATCAGTGACTTCACCAGAGAAGGAGTGACAACAAAGAGAACCAGGGTTCGGTTCCCAACTGGGTCATCTGGTGATAGGGTTGGGTCACATCTTGCCAGATGTATTACTGGATTCCCGGAAACCGGTCATCTCTGAGTAGGATTTCTCGGAAAATTGGATGAAAAGTTCCAAGAATCTGCGGATTTTTCCGCACAAGGTTGCTGATTTCTAACCCTTGGTTCCTTGAGATAGACAGATGGGTAGATATAGAAAGATTGAAAGGTGGATAATAGGGGCCAGGGGGAGGGAGAAGAGAGAAACAGAGAGAGGGGAGAGGAAAAGAGAGAGAGAGAGAGAGAGAGAGAGAGAGAGACAGACAGACAGACAGACAGACAGACAGACAGACAGACAGACAGACAGACAAACAGACAAACAGAGACAGGAGGTGACAGAGAGGGTGAAAAGCAAGAAATAAAGAGACAGAGGAAAATATGAAATAGGACAAATCATGAAATAAAGTGTAAAAAAATATATAAATAAATAAAACAAAGAAGAGGGAAAGAGAGGCTAGACAATAAACAGACAATCAATGAGATAATTCAAAATGGAATTCTTTACAAATCAATAAAAGTGACGCATGTAGAAAACCCCAAAGTTTAAGAATTTTCCAGTCAGCGAGATATAATATGAGACAGCCATCTTGCCTAAAACCTCAGACAAGGTTTTATGACTATTTGCTTTGTCCTTGCAACAGTTTTATGACTTATTTACCTAAAGAAGAGATAGATACAACCCGTTGTGTTTGGATAACAGCAGTCTGGGCCTGTAGCAGCGGCTGGAAAAGGTGGGTGTTTGTCACTCCTTGAAATATTTCCAGGAGAAGAGGATATGATAGGAGCAAAACGGCATATTTGAGGTTTGGCAAGGTTTGTGTTTGAAAGATATTACTTGATTTTTGCAACGGGCAAATAAAAGAAAGTCAGTTTTAGTTTTCTCTTTGTTCTCCTTTCCCCTCCCCCAAATAAATCTCTCTTTTTCTATTTCTCTTTCTATCCCTCACTCATTCATTTTCCTTATCTCTTTAATGACTTCTGTCTCTATCACACTTACTTACTGTTTCAGGTTCGTCCGTCTCTCTCTCTCTCTCTCTCTCTCTCTCTCTCTCTCTCTCTCTCTCTCTCTCTCTCTCTCTCTCTCTCTCTCTCTCTCTTTCTTTCTCTCTCTCTCTCTCTCTTTCTTTCTCTCTCTCTCTCTCTCTCTCTCTCTCTCTCTTTCTTTCTCTCTCTCTCTCTCTCTTTCTCTCTCTCTCTCTCTCTCTCTCTCTCTCTCTCTCTTTCTCTCTCTCTCTCTCTCTCTCTCTCTCTCTCTCTCTCTCTCTCTCTCTCTCTCTCTCTCTCTCTCTCTCTCTCTCTGCCTCACTTATACATCCACTCATTCATTTTCCTTTTCTCTTTCACATAAGTATATGCTTTCTGTTTCTCTCACACTCACTCTCTCAGGTCCGTCTCTCTCTATCTTTCTATCTCTCTCTATCTCTCGCTCTTTCTCTCTATCTCTCAATCTCTCTCTCTCTCTCTCTCTGTGCCTCACTCATTCACCGTCTCATTCATTTTCCTTTTCTCTTTCAAATAAGTATATGCTTTCTGTTTCTCTCACACTCACTTGCTCTCTCAGCCCTGTTTCTCTCTCTCTCTCTCTCTCTCTCTCTCTCTCTCTCTCTCTCTCTCTCTCTCTCTCTCTCTCTCTCTCTCTCTCTTTTCTCTCTCTCACACTTTCTCTTTTTTAGTCTTTCTATCTTTTTCACTCACCTACTCACTCTCCCTGTCTCTCTTTTCTCTCTACATCCTCTCCCTCCCACACACTCACACTCACAACACACCTTTCCACCCTCCCCTCCACATAGCATTTACTTGGTACATTGGAGCAATTACAACTCGTGTTTCTCATTTCTTTGTTTTCTTTCCATCTAAGTGCATGCTGCTAACAGCTCAATGTAATTATTTTCAGGCCCAGAAATGACTTCTAACAGGACAGCAAACTCAAACAGCTGCGCTCTGGGAGAAAATACAAGCGAATCCGGGACTAAAAGGGGCAAAATTTTATATTGACTTTGCTTCGATATCACCCCGAGATGGCGGAATTCTAAAGCGGGTGCGCTACTGACTGAGCCAAAGTTGGCCTTTTTTATGGTAATTTAGTTAATTTTCTGTCTCCTTGGGTATTTTCGAAAAAATCTGCCTATCTTTCCCTGAAAGAGAGGCTTCGTGTCAAGGCAGGATAGAGCTGGTACGGCGAGATCCCAACCCTACTACCAGATGGCTTCACGAGGTGAGATTGTTACAGATCAGTCTTGAGGTGGTAATAGTATATGTGCTGTTGGAGAGAAAAAAAGAGAAAACAAAAAGAAAACAAAACACAGAAACAATAGTGGGAAAGTAAAACGATAGGAACACAGAGATTTAAATATTAAGTGGTAGAGAGAGAGAGAGAGAGAGAGAGAGAGAGAGAGAGAGAGAGAGAGAGAGAGAGAGAGAGAGAGAGAGAGAGAGAGAGAGAGAGAGAGAGAGAGAGAGAGAGAGAGAGAGAGAGAGAGAGAGAGAGAGAGAGAGAGAGGGGGGGGGGGGAGGGAAAGAAGAAGAAGAATTTGGGCGGGGTAAGCAACAAGAATTATTTCACGCGTGGTTTCAGATGTTTTCGGAATGGAAACGCACTCACTTTACGCATGCGTGGCTGCATGTTCCTCTTTTCTTTTTTCCGGTCACGTGATGCAGGTTCTTGCTACAAATTAAATAGCTGTCCTTAATTTCATGGTTCTGCTTTCAATCAATCTGTGTCATAGCTGATTATTTTTTTTTCCACATGCTTTTTTGTTTCGCTTTGTTTTGTTTTTTTAGGGAGGAGAGGTCCTTTTTGCTTCTGCTATGGTGCTTTTTTTTTTTTTTTTTTTTTTTTTTGGGGGGGGGGTTATTTTCATTCCCTTTTGATTTATAAGCGATGATAAATACAGAAGAAAGATATATTAATAAAAATGGGTAAATAATTTTAACAAGGAAACAATTATGCATGAATAGAAACTCAATCAATAGAAAAATAAAATGATGAAAAATTAATCGCTCATGTGGCCTAAAATTAGGGAGAAAAAACCATGACGGGCCTACGAGTAAATCATACATTAAGCAAATCTGTCAACCAGCTCACCAGGATAGTCCACTCTCTCCCCATCACCCTTAGGTTGAACAATATATTTTGTTTTGGTATCAAGAACAAATAATAAAAAAGAAAAAAACGAAAAAAAAAAAAACCGAAAGAGGAACTAAAAGATATAGAGCCTTGGAACAATAAGCAAAACAAAAACAGTAACATTATTGTAGTAATAGTGGTAGTAGTTAGTAGTAGTAGTAGTAGTAGTAGCAGCAGCAGCAGCAGCAGCAGTAGTAGTAGTAGTAGTAGTAGTAGTAGTAGTAGTAGTAGTAGTAGTAGTAGTAGTAGTAGTAGTAGTAGTAGTAATAGTAGTAGTAGTAGAAGTAGAAGTAAAAGTAGAAGTGGTAGTAGTAGTGGTAGTAGTGGTAGTAGTAGTAGTAGTAGTAGTAGTAGTAGTAGTAGTAGTAGTAGTAGTAGTAGTAGTAGTAGTAGTAGTAGTAGTAGTAGTAGTAGTAGTAGTAGTAGTAGTAGTAGTAGTAGTAGTAGTAGTAGTAGTAGTAATAATAGTAGTAGTAGTAGTAGTAGTAGTAATAATAATAATAATAATAATAATAATAATAATAATAATAATAATAATAATAATAATAATAATAATAATAATAATAATAATAATAATAATAATAATAATAATAATAATAATAATAATAATAACATAAAAAATAACAAGAGCAATTTTAACAACAATCAATGACAACAACAATAACAACAACAACAACAACAACAACAACAACAACAACAACAACAACAACAACAACAACAACAACAACAACAACAACAACAACAACAACAACAACAACAACAACAACAACAACAACAACAACAACAACAACAACAACAACAAAAGTATCAAAAACAACAAGATCATTGATATAATCATGTTCAAAGATTCAGATAGAAACAGTAGCACATCTTCTTCGCTTAATTGATTCCTTTCTCATAACAAAAGAACGAGAAAAGGTTAAAGTTGACTAGCAATCTTCACTGTTCAACTTCTCATTAAAAAAAAACATTCATTATCCAGGTATTTGGAAATTCAGTTCTAAGAATAAAGTTCATTTCGCGTGTACATGATAACATAACTAATTTCTCATTTCGAGCCAATTTTGGCGCTTTCGAAATCACTAGGATGGAAACATTGAAAGAAATAGAAGAGCTACCACAGAAAATACTCAATGGCTTTGATTTCATTATTGCCACCACTAGTTCCGCTTCCTCGATTCTAACGCATGCGCAGTATTATCCTCACGTGACTTCCGGTCTATTCAGCAAGCCAGCATTATTAGGACCATTATTGGCCAGAATTACCATATCGAATGTCCGCAAGTTCCATGTTGCCACATTGTCCGCCGTGGGTGGCCAAAATTGGAAATTGATGTTTTCACGATTTGTTCCCGTTTTTTTTTTTTTTTTTTTTTTTAATCTTTTTTTATTTTATTTTTTTTAGTGCCAATGCAAAACAAAACAAAAAAATATGTATAAGTTTATGGCAATCGTAGAAATTGTTCTCCATTAAGATCAAATTGCCAAAGTG
>JAWDGP010002523.1:195000-197500 GCA_033675545.1 Elysia crispata
GGAAGGGGAGTGGGCAATCAGATAGAAAGTCAGACGAACAAAATTGGCTTATCTTCTTGAGAGAGAAAGACAGAGAGAGAGAGAGAGAGAGAGAGAGAGAGAGAGAGAGAGAGAAAGACAGAGAGAGAGAAATCGACAGATAAATAGATAGATAGATAGGTAGAGAGAGAGAGTAGAGAGAGAGAGAGAGAGCAGAGAGAGAGGGAGAGAGAGAAAGAGAGAGAGAGAAAGAGAGAGACAGAGACAGACAAAGAGAGAGAGTGAGAGAGAGGAAGGTTGCATAGGAGATAGAAATCTTATAGAAAGACAGATAAACAAATAATACGGGGTTTATTTTCTTGACAGTGTGTGCGTGAGAGAGAGAGAGAGAGAGAGAGAGAGAGAGAGAGAGAGAGAGAGAGAGAGAGAGAGAGAGAGAGAGAGAGAGCGTGAGAGATAGAGATAGAGAAAGATCTAGAAAGAGAAATAAAGCAGAAATTAAGACTGTCAGCCTGTGACATGTCTCAACCCGTCTCAACCCGTGATTATTACCATGTGTCTCGAGATTGTCCGAGGTTGCAGGAGGTCAAGGTTCACACTATACTGTCGATACACACCACACACTGTTCAATCAGAGTTTCCATCTTGAGATCACAGAGGTGACACACATGTGAGCCCCCGTCAAGCAAGGAACTGGGTAACAGGATTCTAATGTGGAGATAAAAGTACAAGGTATTAAGAAAGGCAATATCATGTTTGTATTGAAAACTGGGAAGTCCGAAAAGTTTATAGTGCAAGCTCCATCCCTCCCCCCTCCTCTTTTCATCTTCCTCTCTGACTCTGTCTGTCTCTGTCTCTGTTTGTCTGTCTGTCTGCCTGTCTGTCTGTCTTGTCTCTCTCTCTCTCTCTCTCTCTCTCTCTCTCTCTCTCTCTCTCTCTCTCTGTCTCTCTCTCTCCCCCCCCTCTCTCTCTCTTTCTCTCATTCTCTCTATGCTCTGTCTCTCCCTCTCTTCTCGTTCTCTATCAGTCCTTTCTCTTTAAAATTATTATTTTTTTTCTCAAGGAAATCTAGACTATCCTTCAATATACACAGTCCATAACATAATACTATCGAGATTTTTCTCAAACCCCAATTCAGCCCCCGTCGGGCAGACTAATGTAACAAGAACCGAGACCCTAATTCGAGATGATAATATAACTATAAGTCTGAGCTGGAAAAACATATAAACAAAAAAACATCTCATTCTATATTAAAATATTTATGGAAAGTTTTTACGCTGTGTTAGCACTGTGTAGTCCTGGTGTGTAGAGAGTCATGCAAAGTTTTTAAGCTGTGTTAGCACTGTGTAGTCCTGGTGTGTAGAGAGTCGTGCAAAGTTCCATGTTTACTCTCTTAGATTTATTATGCTCTAACTCTTATTCAAAAAGTTACCTCAGGTAGATCAATATCATAGCACCATTGTCATCTTTTGTTGTTCTCCTGGAACTCATGATTTTCTATAAGATCGAAGAGCACAAGTGGCTGTGGTGTTAGAGCGTTCACTCGCTCTGATATCTAAAGGGAATTTCTTACCGGGTTCGAGTCCCTTACCTTTGGGAAGTTAAGCTAAGGGCCTCGTCTTTTTAGTTTCCCTTGCCCGACGGGGGCTTAAGCTTGGTAGTCGTAGAGGCGCTGTAAGAAATGGTAAACACAGAATTTATGAGAAATGTTTACCTAAATTGATTGCTGAGACGGTAGCATATGCTGATCAAGAGTGGGAAAAAACCATGTCGTAACAAAGCTTAAGCAAAGTTTCTGACTACTAGACAACTCCGGCTACCGCATGACAATGCCATCCATAGAAAATAGAGAGAGAGAAAGAGAGAGAGGGAGAGAGAGAGGGGGGAGAGGGAGAGAGGGAGAGAGAGAGGGAGAGAGAGAGAAAGAGAGAGAAAGAGAGAGAGGGAAAGAGAGAGAAAGAGAGAGAAGGAGAGAGAAACAGGGAGAGAGAGAGGGATAGAGAGAGAGCGAGAAAGAGAGAGAGAGAGCGCGAGCGAGCGAGAAAGAGAGAGAGAGAGGGGGGGAAAGAAAGAAAGAGAGAGAGAGAAAGTTAGAAAGAGAGAGGCAAGAGACCGAGAGAAAGAGACAGAGAGAGACAGAGACAGAGAAAGGGAGAGAAGAGAGAAAACAGTGTTAGAGACAGATAGAGTAATAAAGAAAAAGACTGGGGAAAACGAGACGAGTGGGAGAAAGAGAAAGAGAGAGAAAGAAAGAAAGAAAGAAAGAAAGAGACAGACAGAGAGAGAACGAGAGAGAGAGAGAGAGAGAGAGAGAGAGAGAGAGAGAGAGAGAGGGAGAGAGAGAGAGGTAGAAGACGTTTTTTTTCATCCGCCGCATCCTATCACATACATTATTCGATCACCCAGTATCGATTTTGCCAATATTTTTACTCCTTGCTATAATTTCTTTTTCCACGACTAAACTTCCCTTTGTTTTCAATATAGACATACTAACAATATAGCGCCCTTATCCTACCAGCTT
>JAWDGP010002523.1:202500-217500 GCA_033675545.1 Elysia crispata
AATTGCATAAATTAATTAGATAAATAAAAGCAAAACAAAGTGAACAATTAGAGAAAGAAAGCAATGAAAGACATTTTAAAAGAATTAAAAAAAAAAAGAAACAAATAAACAAACAAACAAGAGATCAAATTATAAAAGAGCTCTCTAAATAATGAGACATATAAAATGCAAATCGCTAAATCCAATTTGCTTGGCACACAAATTAATGACCCAAATGTTAAGAATCGTGAGTTATACCAAAATCATGGAACAGTTAAACATGGACTTAACTTTCCCAAGCTCGATTGAATTGAAGGAATATAACATTTTTTTTACCAACCCTCCCCCCCCCCCCTCTCTCTCTCTCTCTCTCTCTCTCTCTCTCTCTCTCTCTCTCTCTCTCTCTCTCTCTGTCTCTGTCTCTCTCTCTCTCTGTGTCTCTATCTGTTTCTCTCTGCCTCTCTCTCTTTTTCTCCCTATCTCTCTACTTGTTTCCCTCCCACCCATTTCTCTCTTTCTCTCTTTCTCTCTCTCCCTCTCTCTCTCTCTTCCTCTCTCTCTCTCTTTCTCTCTGTCTCTCTCTCTCTCCCTGCCTCCCTCCCCCCAATTCCCACCAACTTTAATTGCATGCATGCGCTAAGACCATTATTCCACCACATTGATCTAGAAATATACCGCGTATCTACGCTCGTACAACGCCCTCTATAGGGCTAGTCGGTCAAGATCAGACAGGCTGTTCAAACTTGATAGAATGAAAAGAGCCGTGATGGAGTTCAATACAGGTGGTTTAACCGTGGCAAGAATAGCTGTACGTCGGGGGGGGGGGGGGAAGCCTTGACAAAAACAATTTAAAAAAAAATTAAAAGAGGAATAATTATATAGCAGGGTCCTTATAGGCAAGGACAAAAAAATATGACGCATGAAAAATGACGCGTGAATCGTGACGCAAGTCAAATGAATGCCGCGTTGAAGATTACTTGAAGATCAATGAAATGAACCAAAAAAAAAATATTGATTGACAACTAGTTTTGGTTGACTAATCACTGTCAGGTGAAATTGCAAGTTAGCACAATAAACTTGTTGCAATTTTTCTGTTTCAATTTCAGTTGCGTAGGAGTATTAATTTACAAAAAGTACAAATTTATCAACTGGATCTAAGCAGCTGGTAGCCTTATATTGTTGTAGAGAGAAAGACACTTTCACTGTCTCTCTTAGCTTTCTTGAATAATGACAAAAATTCATGAAAGTTCAATATAATTATAATTATGTAGATCTACATGCCCGTATGAACTCATCAAACTTAGGCCACGTCAAACCGAAACTACAATCTAGATCTAAACCTGGACGAGTCTCGATCAATAAAACAAATAGACAAGTCAAGATCCGACGTTGAACGATAATTTTATCCGTGAGCGTGTCCTGCTGTGACCTGTCTAATCCTTGCACGGCACCATAGCGCACTACTTTGTACTGGTGCGGCAGCAGCGGTGCCACAAGCCTGGTGACCCGTGCCGCAACAAGTCTTGCGGTTTGGGCGTCCCTAGCAACCACTCCTGCCAAGAATGAAATAGTAGACCCAGCGCCGATATATAAAAGATCGGAGCTTGCTTCGGGAAATAAACAAAATCGGGGATCTATAGGCTGATTGTTGTAACTCTAGCGGCTGCTGCTGTAACAGCAGCAGTTGCTGCAGCTGCTGCAGCTGTCTGCAGTTGCTGTGGTGGTGGTAGTAGTAGTAGTTGTAGTGGCATGTAGAAGAAAAGGATGGCGGCGGGCATGTTTAGGGAGGTAATATTTTTCCCCTCATTGGCTGAAAAATGCAAAGATAGGTACGTACAGCTAATACCAATCAGATATAATTTATTGTGTTCACGCAACTTTGAACTGATATGCACTTAGTTCTTGGACCGAAATTTGTACTTAAGAATTGATTTACGTAACTTTCGGCTACGGTAAGTTTCAGGTTTATAAAAGTTAATATCTAGAGAATGATAGTAATTAATTTATCAACAGCTCTTTCAAAATTAAAGCCTCTTTAGACTACTCGTAGTATGTATTTTCAATTATAATAATATAAGCAGTTTGCATGATAATTTATTTATTACTGATTGCATTATTACTTATCATTTCATCCATAATAATTATGTTTGTCTCTGACGTTATGTAGAAATTAAAGCTGCTGATAAAGAGCTGTCTTGCATCTTTTTGAAAGAATAATATTTAATATTCAATTTATACTATAATTTTAATTTAAAATTACTCAAATCAAATCACTAATCTATAACAAAATAATCTCGTTCATAGCGGTGCCATTAAGACAGAGAATTATTCAATTTCTTCTCAAAGTATACTTATTTACGCGTAACATTCTAGATTTATTTATTTTTTTTTTTAATTTTAATTTTAATTTTACTTTTTACTTTTTATTTTTTTTTTATTTTATTTATTTTTTTTTTACTGTTTAATTGAAGAACACGTTGCTTTTTTTTTTTTTTTTTTTTGTTTACTTGTTGCAACTCTAATTTTGTTATATATTTATTTATTTGATTTTAGCTTTTACTTGAATAAACACTTTAAATCATGAGCATTTTGAGCGCTTTATGTTCTTGTTGATATAAAAAAAAAAAAAATGATTTTGCTAAAAACCTCTTTTTAATTAATTGATTTTTTTTTTCAGATGTGAAATCAAATATTCGAAAATCTTCCTGCCAAAGGAAAAAAAATTAAGAAAAAACGAAAAAACGAAAAGAAAACAAAAACTGAACAACTACATTGGCCGCACATGTGTGGATTTACTTCTCTCCCTTTGGTAAGGTAAGTTTTTGATGTTTTTATCCAGAAAATGTATTCATTTATCGTTTAATCTTTTTTTCCCTTTCTTTGCCCCCCTCTTCCCCCCTTCCCCCTCTGTGTGTGTGTGTGTGTGTGTGTGTGTCTCTCTCTCTCTCTCTTTCTCCATCTATCCTTCGATCTATCTATCTATCTATCTATTTAACTATATCTGTGTGTTTCTCTTTTTCTGCCTGTCTGTCTGTCTGTCTGTCTGTCTGTCTGTCTGTCTGTCTCTCTGTCTCTCTCTCACTCTCTCTCTCTCTCTCTCTCTCTCTTTTTTCTGTCTCCCCTTTGTTTTGATCATTATGTGTCTGTCTGTCTGTCTGTCTCTCTCTCTCTCTCTCTCTCTCTCTCTCTCTCTCTCTCTCTCTCTCTCTCTCTCTCTCTCTTTTTTCTGTCTCCCCTTTGTTTTGATCATTATGTGTCTGTCTGTCTGTCTGTCTGTCTGTCTCTCTCTCTCTCTCTCTCTTTTCTGTCTCCCCTTTGTTTTGATCATTATGTGTCTGTCTGTCTGTCTGTCTGTCTGTCTCTCTCTCTCTCTCTCTCTCCCTCTCTCTCTCTTTTCTGTCTCCCCTTTGTTTTGATCATTATGTGTCTGTCTGTCTGTCTGTCTGTCTGTCTCTCTCTCTCTCTCTCTCTCTCTCTCTCTCTCTCTCTCTCTCTCTCTCTCTCTCTCTCTCTCTCTCTCTCTTTTCTGTCTCCCCTTTGTTTTGATCATTATGTGTCTGTCTGTCTGTCTGTCTGTCTGTCTGTCTGTCTGTCTCTCTCTCTCTCTCTCTCTCTCTCTCTCTCTCTCTCTCCCTCTCTCTCTCTCTTTTCTGTCTCCCCTTTGATCATTATGTGCCTTTCTCTCCTATCTCTTTCTTTCATCGTTCACTTTTCCTAAGGTTACTATCCTCTATATTTATAATGTCTTTCTTTCCATTCCTCACTCTTTCTCTTCACCCACCCCCTCAAAAAAAAAAAAAAAGCAAAAAAAAAAAAAACTAAAAAAGTCCCAAAAAACATCCACTACCACTTTTATCACTGCCTTTACGTACCAACAACAAAAGCAAAAAAAAAAAAGCAATTAAAACAAACAGAACAATAAAAAATAAAAAATAAAAAATGTTTTCATTAACCGCTGAAAATCTTACCATCATATTATGTACACAGTATTTACAAGTCTATTTCTCCCGAAGGATCAGATTTTGGCAGATTTTCGCCTGACAATGTAAACACTCCTAATCGGTTAAAGTCCTATCTCTAGAAATATCACTACTTCAACAACTACCACAATCTAAGTCAAGATAAATTACCCGCCGGACAGCGTTTCCAATGACAGAAATTCTCGAAGGCTTGTTGAGAAAATTAGCTATCATTTAGATTGACGATGACACATTCTCTCTGACACTGTAAACTTCTCTATAAAGTTTCAACTGTTTTTTTTTTTTTTTGGCACATCCTTGTCTATAAAATGTCACCTGTTTTGTCTTGTGACACATCCTTGTCTATAAAATGTCACCTGTTCTGTCTTGTGACACATCCTTGTCTATAAAATGTCACCTGTTTTGTCTTGTGACACATCCTTGTCTATAAAATGTCACCTGTTTTGTCTTGTGACACATCCTTGTCTATAAAATGTCACCTGTTTTGTCTTGTGACACATTCTTGAATATAAAATTTCAACTGTTTTTTCTTGCGACATGCTCTCTCTAAGTTTGTAACCATGTCTATAAAATTCCACCTGTTTTTTCTTTCGTCATGTTCTCTCTAAGACTGTATCCTTGTCTATACAATTTCACCTGTTTGATTGTATTTTTTCCGCTTTCCTCGTGGTAGATGGGTTAGTTTTGGTAGCTCTAGATCTCTAACTGTTCCATTCCTTCCATAAATACCTGACGGGGGCATGTTTGAGAAAGCCCGATAGCACATTCATGTGAATCAGATTATTATTAAAAAAAAAGTACGAAGCAAATAATAAATGGCTAAAGGAAGATGGAACTAGGTTTAATAATAGCGTTTGTAAATATTTGAATACGTATTCGGTGAAATGAAAGAATTGTGTTTTTCATTTAAAGTAGCTTCATGTGCAGAAATTTAGAAGCATGAAAAAAACAAAAAAAAACAAAAAAAAAAAAATAACTGCTGAGGAGACAAACAATCAAAAAATCACCAGTTTGCCACGTAATAAGAATTTCATACAACCCAATAATAACTGACAACGAAACATAAAAATAAAGAAGGTCGTGGTTCATTTTTCTTTACTATAATTGACCACGGAATAATAATCGTTGGGACAACTTAGGCGACAATTTCATTGTTTATTATAATAAAAAACAAATCTGACAATTATTCTTGGTCAACTTAGGAGACGAAGAATTTCACACTATCCAATAAATACTGACAACTTAACAAAAAGTATTGGGATAACTTAGGAGACGAATAAATTTCACACTATCCAATAATAACTGACAACGTAACAATAAGTCTTGGGACAGCTTAGGAGACGAACAATTTCATGCAATCCAATTATTACTGACAACGTAAAAATAAGTCTTGAAAAACTTAAGAGACGAACAAATTTCACACTATCCAATAATAACTGACAACGTAACAATAAGTCTTGGAACAACTTAGGAGACGAACAATTTCATGCAATCCAATTATTACTGACAACGTAAAAATAAGTCTTGAAAAACTTAAGAGACGAACAAATTTCACACTATCCAATAATAACTGACAACGTAACAATAAGTCTTGGAACAACTTAGGAGACGAACAATTTCATGCAATCCAATTATTACTGACAACGTAACAATAAGTCTTGGGACAACTTAGGAGACAAATAATATCATATTATTCCCCCCCCCCACACACACACACACACAAAATAATAATAATAATAATAATAATAATAATAATAATAATAATAATAATAATAATAATAATAATAATAATAATAATAATAATAATAATAATAATAAAGTAACAACAAACAAACAATTCGCGGTTAACTTAGGCGACGAAGATTTCCACACAATCCAATATTCAAAATCCACAAAATTTAAAAAAAAATAAAGCTTGAACGACTTAGGAGACGATGAAAACAGTAGAAGGAATCGTGTCGCCCGCCGAAGTGCCGCGGAAGAACCGTTATTTTTTTCTCGCGTCACGCATGACCGGCCAGCCAGCTAGCTAGCGACGTGCTGTACCCGGCTTTACTGCATGCGGCACCGACACCCGTCGCAAGCAGGAGGGGAGAGGAGAGGGGGGGGGGGAGGGGGGGGAGGGGGGGGGTAACACTTGACTTGGCAAGGAGGGGGGCCAATGGGAGCGTGCGAGGGAGGAAGAGGAGGAGGAGGAGGAGGAGGAGGAGGGGGTGTGGCAGAGATTACAACGGGGCACCGTTATGGGTCTCTATAGGACCTGGCTGTGGTGATATATCGCGGGAAGATCATGCGTGGCCAGTGAGGCGTGACGGGGCTGTGGGATTACCCTTACCTTTGCATATCGTTCTGTAATGATTCCATTTACTGAGTGTCCTGTGCTCTCTCTCTCTCTCTCTATCTCCTTTTTCTCTCGTTCTTTCTCCTTTCTCTCTATCTCTTTGTCTCTCTCTCTCTCTCTCTCTCTCTCTCTCTCTCTCTCTCTCTCTCTCTTTATCTATCTTATCTATCTCTCTTGTAGCAAAACATTTTTTTTTTGGAATATATTTGAGTTATTAAATTAAATTCAGATAGATATATAGATATATAGATAAATAGATAGATATATTGATAGAAAGATAGATAAATAGATAGATATATTGATAGAAAGATAGATAGATAGATAGACAGATAGATAGATAGAAAGATAGATAGAGAGATAGATAGATAGATGAATAAGCAGATTATATAGATAAATAGATAGATAGATAGATAGATAGATAGACAGATAAATAGATAGACAGATAAATAGATAGATAGATAGATAAAAGAATAAAAATCCTGATGTAGCCATGGATCGATTCCGAATCAAAAAGCCCCTGAATGCTAGAGCCCTATAACTCAACAACTAAAATTCACAAGTTTCGAGCATGAACGGAGAACCAATATGATAAGTGCCCTATCAAGAGACCACCCAAACCTGCCTCTATAACTTCAACATTCACAGAACCCACACCCCCACACACACACACACTGTAATTTCTCGGCCTTTTCTTTTTCCGCCGTAACACGTCCATAGAAGAAGACTTCGTCAATAACTTTTCGCATGGGTCATTAACTTCGTCATGACAGCGAAATCTGAGAGAAGTGATATTAATTGATTATAAATTTCGCTTTCAATTGGAAAAAAAAAAAAATTAAAAAAACTTGTAAAAGGATTTAAGAGCAACGGCCGATCAATTGATAGTAATGTGTTTTGTTCTTTTCTCTTCCTTTCTCTTCGTCTGTCTATCAGCGTGTTTGTTACTGTGTGTTTGCATCGGTCAATTTTTTTAATGCTTGTCAATAATTACTTCTATTATTGTGCGCGTTTATTTAATATGTCTATTCTGCAAATCAATTTTTCTTTTCTTGTTTTTGTTCGTTCTTGTTTTCATTACTTGTTATCTATCTATCTATCTATCTATCTATCTATCTATCTATCTATCTATCTATCTATCTATCTATCTATCTATCTATCTATCTATCTATCTATCTATCTATCTATCTATCTATCTATCTATCTATCTATCTATCTATCTATCTATCTATCTATCTATCTATCTATCTATCTAAATGTCTGTTTCTCTGTCTATCTATCTATTTATCTATCCATCTATCTATCTGTCTATCGACATGACTTTAGAAGCGTATCTCCAAATCTGTTTCTCTACCAGTTTCTTTCCTAGATAGTAGGTTCACCGTGTCTATCTGTAGCTATGCTTTTCTGTCTATCTTTGTGTCTCTCCTCCTGCCTTTTTTGCGTCTCCCTCTCTCTGTATTTCTCTTCCTCTCTCTTTCTCTCTCTTTCTCTCTCTCACTCTCTCTCTATATTTCTCTGTCTCTCTCTGTCTCTTTCTCTCTCTCTCCCTCTCTCTCTATTTCTCTACCTCTCTCTTTCTCTCTCTCTCTGTCTCTTTCTCTGTCTCTCTCTTTCTCTGTCTCTCTCTCTCTGTCTTTCTGTCTCTCTCTTTCTCTTTCTCTCTCTCTCTTTCTCTCTCTCTCTATCTCTCTCACTCTCTCTCTATCTATCTATCTCACTCTCTCTCTATCTCTCTCACTCTCTCTCTCTATCTATCTCACTCTCTCTCTATCTCTCTCTATCTCTATCTATCTCTCTCTCACTCTCTCTTTCCCTCTCTCTCTCTTACGCTTCAGTCTGCCGGTTTATTCGCATAGCTGAAGGCGTGTCTTTCTTTCTCTCTCTCTCTCTCTCTCTCTCTCTCTCTGTTTAATGCTTCAGTCTGCTGGTTTATTCGCATGGCTGACGGCGTGTCTTTCTCTCTCTCTCTCTCTCTCTCTCTCTCTCTCTCTCTCTCTCTCTCTCTCTCTCTCTCTCTCTCTCTCTCTCTGTTAAATGCTTCAGTCTGCCGGTTTATTCGCATGGCTGACGGCGTGTCTTTCTTTCTTTCTCTCTCTCTCTCTCTCTCTCTCTCTCTCTCTCTCTCTCTCTCTCTCTCTCTCTCTCTCTCTCTCTCTCTGTTTAATGCTTCAGTCTGCTGGTTTATTCGCATGGCTGACGGCGTGTCTTTCTTTCTTTCTCTCTCTCTCTCTCTCTCTCTCTCTCTCTCTCTCTCTCTCTCTCTCTCTCTCTCTCTGTGAAATGCTTCAGTCTGCCGGTTTATTCGCATGGCTGACGGCGTGTCTTTCTCTTCTTATGTCTCTCTCTCTCTCTCTCTCTCTCTCTCTCTCTCTCTCTCTCTCTCTCTCTCTCTCTCTCTCTGTTTAATGCCTCAGTTTACCGGTTTCTTCGCATGGCTGACCTCGTGTCTTTCTCTTCTTATTTCAATCTGTCTGAGTATGCATCTGTTTGTCGATTTCTCATTGCTATGTCTCTTTTCATTCCTTTTTCATGCCTTCGCGGGAAAAAAAAAAAACAGAAAAAGAAAAAGAGAAAAAGCAAGGAGAAAAATAAAATCACATACACTTTTAATCTCTCTCTCTCTCTCTGTCTCTCTCTCTCTCTCTGTCTCTCTGTCTCTCTCTCTCTCTGTCTCTCTCTCTGTCTCTCTCTCCCTCTCTCTCTCTCTCTGTCTCTGGCTCTGTCTCTCTGTATGTCTGTCTGTCTGTCTGTCTCTCTTTTTTTCTCTTTCTCTCTCTCTGTATATATATATATATTTCTCAGTCTCTGTCTCTCTCTTTCTCTATGTAATATTTTTCTTCCTGTTTAAAGGCTAAATTTGAAGCACAATACAGACATGAACGGATACATAAAGTTGCATATAATAAAACAAAAAAAATGTGCACTTTTAAAATGCACTTTTAGAGCAAACAAACTTCCAAGTGTTTATCAATGCAAAGCAATTTACACTATAGCCCTGTTCTTTCTTTTGATATTTTCCATTTAGTTTCCTTTCATCTTTCTTCAATTAATATATTTGTCTTTTACATTATTAAAGATTTTTTTTTAACCAATTGAAATAAACAAAATATAATTATAGTGTAGATAATGCAATTGGAAATTTTTTACTTTTACTACGGTCAAAGGAGTAACGTTAGTTTTTAATGAAACCTGTGCTAATTTACGATGATTCATTCTAAACAAGTGGATTAACTTTGTTAAATCCATCCATTGAAAGAATCTGTCTAAGAAAAGAAGATTTGATGATTTTTTAACAGAATTTGATTTTTGTCGGAAAGTTTGATTGATGAAAGTTACTGTATGTCGTTTGATTCGTTATTTTATTTCCAGTATTCAAGATTTTCTATGAAGAAAATCTGAAGCAGATCGGTCTAGACTGGTAAGAAAATAATAATGAAAAAAAAAAAATAAATAAAATAAGCAAGAATTGACAAAGCAGATACATGCTTTACGGGTATTCATAACTTGCAATTTAAGTTCTATTCATACAATAAGATTAAAAAAAAAAAGAGCTGTACAATGGATTTCTAAATAGACCGGTGTATTACAAAATATTTTAACATCCTTTATATTTTTTACTATGAGTAAAATACCATGAATACCCCCCCCCCCCCCCCCTTTTCCCTTCCCCCTTTAAAAGGGCCCAAATGTTCACTGTCTTGTTGGAATTCTAAGCTTAGATGCGTAGCAATGTAAACCTATATAAATCTTAACAATAAATTCGATTTTCACAAGATTAGCTAATTATACGTATTCTTTTAATACTTTGGGATTTCCCGTATGGCGTCAATTCCCTCATCTGGTTAGATGCAATACAGATTCCCATAGCACGGCGCAGTGTAGTGAGGGTTTTTTGTGGATTATCCAGTAGGCTGGAGATTAACCGCTGGATTAGCTGCTCTGGTTTAGACTAGGTGACCTGAAAGATTTGGGGATGTTAGAGTTCGACAGCAGGTGACGAAAAGTTTGTGGGTATTTGTTTGAGTAGATGAGTGAGAGAGAGAGAGAGAGAGAGAGAGAGAGAGAGAGAGAGAGAGAGAGAGAGAGAGAGAGAGAGAGAGAGAGAGAGAGAGAGAGAGAGAGAGAGAGAGAGAGAGAGAGAGAGAGAGAGGGATAAAGAGAGAGAGAGAGAGAGGGAGAGAGAGAGAGAGAGAGAGAGAGAGAGAGAGAGAGAGAGAGAGAGAGAGAGAGAGAGAGAGAGAGAGAGAGAGACGTAAAGAGTTAAACGCTAAGAGATATGGATATAGAAAGAGGTGCAAGCACAGAAAAAGAGAAAGAGATAGATAGATAGATAGATAGATAGATAGATAGATAGATAGATAGATAGATAGATAGAGAAAGGGATATACAAAATATCTCAATAAAATCGTGGCTTTTTATTAAGTTCATTGCATCCAATTATGAAAGCCACATATTGTTTTGCTATCATATTTTACTTATAAACAAGTAAGACACGATCATCAAAATACTAGAGTAAGAAACTCATTATATTCAACCAGTAGAGTTTTGATCAATACAATAGAACGAAAATCAAACAAATTAATTTTTTATTTGAAAGTAGCACCAGCTGTGCTGGGAAAAAAAAAGTTGAGATTCTCTTCGGGAATTCCAAAACCGATGGACGAAACCTTGGCGACATAATCCAGGTACCTCAACCCTAGCGGATCTGGATTAACTGTCTGTAACAGTTGCTGCACCCCCATGTCTCTAGCAGGATTATCCTAATCCTGGATTAAAAGCTGCAGCAGTTGACAGAATGATGGAGCTAGAAGTAACGGTCTAGTAATGTTACAGATTTTTACGAAATACATGTAGTTCGTTAGCAAAAGTCTCCGCCATCATTGGTATCACTTGGTATGCTTTGTGTTTTCATTGTCTTTTTTCTTTTTCCTTTTTTTTCGTTTCTTTTCAGGTCTAAACATTGCTCAGTTTTAAGTATTTCTTTTTCCTTACAAAGAACAGTCCGGGAGATAGTTATGCTTAAGGAGGTAGAAAATAGAGAACTGGTGAATTAGAAAAAAAATGTGAAAAATTTCGAAAAAAAAACACTGATCAAAATTATGAATCGATGAAAAAGAAAAAAAAAATAGATGAAATTTTAAGTTCAAATACTTGCAAGAATGGATATCTTAACAAATTATCTGCTATATCATAATTTTACTTTTATCCAGCAACACCCCCCCCCCCCCTTTTAAAAAGAAAAAAAAAAGAAAGAGAGGAAAAAGAAAAAAAGAAAACAACAATAATATATAAATCAAATGCGAGGGGCCATTTGAATATATTTCAAACTCGATCCAAAATAATTCGTTTTATAAAAAGCAAAGCTAGAATGACAATATTTTCAGAAAATATGGAATTCAGATTTCAAAAGGAGTTTTAAGGAGTTTAGTTCTACAAGGATACGACTCAAAAGACATAGCTATATGCCACTTATAACCCATTCAACAAAACACGTTTTTTTTTTTTTCGACATGTGATTTATTTTCGATTTGAAAAGAGGCGCGCGTTTGCAACTCTAGCGTCCGGTAAATTCTATTGACGGTTTGATCTCTGAGAGTTATCGCCCTTCAAGTGTCTCGTTTTGACAGCTCTACCTACATTAATTTGATTCTTCCGTCTGCCAAAATGAGGTCAATGTTATGAAACTATGACGTACCTGAATGCGTTGCGGTTTGGGAAATCCCCAAAGTCATAGAATCTGATGGTGCGTGAAGATTTGAATGGGAAAAGGATAAAAATATAAAGATATTGAACAAGCCAGTTTCTGCTGGCTATGCGATAGGACAAAAATAGTTTGAATTTAGCTCATTATGTTTGAAAAAAAAAAAGGGGTCAAGATGTTTGTGTGTGTTTTTTTTTTCTTTTTGCACTCATTATTTTTGCTCAGTTGAATTACAAAAAGCAATTATAAACAAAAAAAAAATAAAATAAAATAAAATAAAAAACCGTAAAATTTGTCTGCATGTTGCATTACTTTGAATTTTCTATTTTATTTCTTTATAATTTTTTTTTTGACTCTTCAAAAAGAAAGAATATAATAATAAAAAATATATACACACACACATATATATGTGTGTGTTAAACAAAAACAAAACAAAGAAACTTTAGTTGGGACGAAGAAGGCAATGAAAGTTTCAATGGGAAAGGTTTACCAAAAAAAAAAAAAAATGACTATAATGGTGGCACATTTGTTAGAATGGCTTTCCGACTTCTTAAACTTTGGTAAAAAAAATCTTATCATAATAAATTATAGTTCACACTTAACAAAACCTTCCTCTCCTTTCCTCGAGTCATGGAATCTTTGCACGATACAGAATCCCAGGTGTGTCCTATACTTGTCGTCCGTCAACTTGGAAACCACCCTTTAATCGCCCGTTGCGGTGACGGGAAAAAAAAAATCCTCGTTTCATTCAAAGACAAGAAAAATGAAGGAAAAAAAAAAAGACGCCAGTACTATAAGGAAATCTGTTCTCAAAGGTTTTAACCCTGGTAGTGCGCACCATTTTATATTTAAGCTTTGCGCTGACGATAAGATTGCACATGTCACCCACAAATGCCACTACGGAAAGTCACACTGTAATACCACACACACAGCAAGATATCCACACATTAGGGTGGTTGGTTTAGGGATGGTTTCCAAGCGCCTGTGGTTTTTCAAAATGTTTCTGAGAAGGTCTGATATTTGGAAGATTTTATAAGATCTAAATGATATTGCGGCCTACATACAATTTAATAATCTCTCTGTGGAATTTCAAACTGTCATTCTTAGTACGTTGTCCTTTTGAAAAGGTACAAGTTGCAATTTTTTTCTTTTGGAATTTATAACCGTCATTTCTAGTACTTAAGAAAATAAATAAAAGTTACCGTTCTTTTGACAGGAAATATGACCGCCCATGCGCAATGCGAGTCTTCTGAGGGCAGCGGAATAAATCTGACATTAATTACCGGAGACAAACGCCGAGAAAAGAAAACTCTCAAAGGCAAAAGAATAAGCTAGTACGTAGGGGCACGAAACTAACCGAAGGAAATCAAAAAAAAAAAAAAAATTATGTGAATAGAAAACTGGCCGAAGTGTTTATCTTAATTGATTGACTTTTATTCAAGCACATTTTACAGAAACGTTGATGGCAAAGCTCGACATTTTTTATTAAATGTGAAAAAACAAAACAAAAAACAAAAAAAAAACTTGAATATAATAATATTATTATAAACTAGAGAGAGATGGCCGAGGAGGAGGGATATCCGATACAGTGAGAAAAAGACAGAAAGAGAGAGAGAGAGAGAGAGAGAGAGAGAGAGAGAGAGAGAGAGAGAGAGAGAGAGAGAGAGAGAGAGAGAGTGATAGATGGAGAAAGAGAGAGAGAGACAGAAAAGAGAGAGCGAGAGCGAGAGAGAGAAAGAGAGTGATAGATGGAGAAAGAGAGAGAGAGAGAGAAAGAAAGAGAAAGAGAGAGAAAGAGAGAGAGAGAAAGAGAAAGGGAGAGAGTGAGAGAGAGAGAAAGAGAGAGATATAGATAGATAGAAAAGAGAGAGCGAGAGCGAGAGAGAGAGAAAGAGAGTGATAGGTAGATAGAGAGAGAGACAGAGAGAGAGAGAGAGAGAGAGAGAGAAAGAGAGTGATAGATAGATAGAGAGAGAGAGAGAAAGACAATGAGAAAAGAGAGAGCGAGAGCGAGAGAGAGAAAGAGAGAGATAGATAGATAGATAGAGAGAGAGACAGAGAAAGACAGAGAGAGAGACAGATAGAGAGAAAGAGAGAGAGATGGATAGATAGATAGAGAGAGACAGAGAGAGACAGAGAGAGCGAGACAGAGCGAGACAGAGAGACATAGAGAGGTAAAGGGAGAGACACAGAGAGAGAGAGAGAGAGAGAGAGAGAGAGAGAGAGAGAGAGAGAGAGAGAGAGAGAGAGAGAGAGAGAGAATGAGATAGGCAGACAAACAGACCGATCACCAAACTGACCCCATAGTCCGCGGTTAGAAAACTGATAGGACACGCTCCATAATTACTTGCACTCTATCTTCGAACCATCTAGTTATTTATTTGAAGGTATCGGGTCAACCTGTCTACACAACGGAGCCGAAGCGCGCCAACCAAACCCTTGATCGATGACGTCATAACAAATATCACATGCCATGGACCTATTGGAATAATTTTTCTCCAGGTACCGATAGATTATAAAAGAGCAGAAGGACGTGGCAGAAGGCAGTCAGTGCAACACGACATGCCAGGCCTGAAGGCTTCGTGTCTTGAGGTTCAGTCACTGACAGAATTAGGTCTGTACCTTCACTGATCGTCCTTACATTGGTTCTAAACTGAGCCTTTTGTTCTTACTCTCTATGTTTTCTGTTAATATTCCAGAATTGAGCTTATTGTTCTTATGTTCTATGTTTTCTGTTATCATTTCCGAATTGAGCCTATTGTTCATATGTTCTATGTTTCCTGTTCTTATTTCCGAAAGGAGCCTATCGTTTTTATGTTCTATGTTTTCTGTTCTTATTTCCCAAATAAGCTTATTGTTCTTATGTTCTATGTTTTTCTTCTTTCAGAATTGAACCTATTGTTCTAATGTTCTATGTTTTCTGTTATTATTTTCGAAATGAGCCTATTGTTCTTATGCTCTATGTTTACTGTTGTTCTTCTTTCAGAACTGAGCCTATT
>JAWDGP010002523.1:220000-222500 GCA_033675545.1 Elysia crispata
CACTCCTATATATCTGACTTGCTTGTAACTTGTATTTTTTTCCCCTCTAAATCCACCCCTGTCCTTCCATTATTTTCTCGCCTGCCTCCAACAAATCGCCCGGTTCAAAACCAGCTCCACAACCATTAATTATTCCTTCTGTTTTAACCTCAAATCCGCTGAATAAGTCACCCTGCTTTTGCCCATTATCTCAACACAATGCTCTGAGAGGGAACAATGCGCTATCGTTTGAGAACCATTGGGGCTCAAAGTGTCAGAAGGAAGACAAAAGTCTGCAGGCAAACCTTTTGTTTCTTAATGTAACACGAGGCTATTAATTTTTGAACGGTTAAATATTTCCAGAGGTCCACCATTTTTTTCTCCGTTAAGCATTACTCTAACGTCGATATATATATATACATATATATTGTTGACATGCTCTCTCTGACGTTACTGTTATCATCTGGAAAGAAAAAAAAATTGTTTCGGAACTTCTTGCCCCAAGGCGCGTTGTTTTTAATGCGTCTTTAAAGCAAAAATTCAACATTCCGTCTTATTTATTATTTTTTTTAAAAATAAATTGAAAAAAAAAAAAAAAAAAAAAAAAAAAATTTAAAAATAATCATAAGCGATTTTGTCCTTAACCGATATTACAGTGTATTCAGTTGGAAACAAAAATTAATGTTTCAAATTTCACAACCCAAATTTCCAAAGAACCCTCCCTTTTTTTTATCTGCAGATATCACATTTTAGTTTACGACTGTAAATATTTGCGGCTAACTTTATGAAAAAAAAGGTCAACCGAACAAGCTCCGATCTATCTGCTTGGTTAATATTTTAATCTTTTTACAGCCAATTCACTAAGTAATTCAATCTTCTGCTATTCTTGTAATCTTTTCCCCTTGTGTCGCAAAGAAAAATAAAAAAAAAAATAATGTGGAAGATCAAAAGAAAAGAATTATCATTGTTGTGAAACTGTTTAATCTTACGTTTGATTTACAACTCGTGAGGGATTTTGTTAAATGGGAACAGGCAGTAAAACGCTCTATAAAATCGAGTATAGAAAATAATATGACCGACATTATTATAATACGCTGTTGTTTTTGTTTTGTTAGATACAGCCGGCAGTAACCGCCCGAAACAAAAAACAAAAAACAAAACAAAACAAAAAAAGCAAAAACAAAACGAAAACAAAAACAAAGGGAAGAAAAAACATAACGATATAAAGCCTTTGCTTCATATCCAACAAACCTCGGGCAAGCAGGGTTAGGCCCAAAACGGCGTGGCCCCAAACTTATCCA
The DNA here is from genome assembly GCA_033675545.1 of Elysia crispata. Taxonomy (NCBI): domain Eukaryota; kingdom Metazoa; phylum Mollusca; class Gastropoda; family Plakobranchidae; genus Elysia; species Elysia crispata. Next base: position 221,281 of record JAWDGP010002523.1, read on the forward strand.
CTGACGCCAGTGTGAGTATGTTGGTCAAACATCAAAGATTGATCCCTGGTCGTACACGTATCGTGGCACACGGGCTAACTTCTTAGCCACCAGCGATCCTTCAACAAATTCAGCATCAGCGATCAGCTCGATGGGTTCACGTATTGAAGGAATTTGGAAATTAAAATAAAATTTACTACTACTACTACTACTACTACTACTACTACTACTACTACTACTACTACTACTACTACTACTACTACTACTACTACTACTAATACTACTACCACTACTACTACTACTACTACTACTACTACTACTACTACTACTACTACTACTACTACTACTACTACTACTACTACTACTACTACCACTACTGCTACTAATAATACTACTTTTACCGCTGCTGCTGCTGTTGCTGTAAGTAGTAATACTTACTTGATAATTAGAATAATAATAATAACAACAACAACAAAAACAGAGCAAAAATAAAAATAAAATAACGCCCAAAGAAATGACGTAGATATATGGGAAATTTTTTTTTTTACGATTATAACTAATCTAAATGTCACCGCCATAACAACTTTTATCACCATATCGATATCCCCATTGATTTTACTCAAGATCCTCTTACAAATAATTATATCGATATTACGCAATATCGCTCTAAAATCCCTTCCAATACCCCCCCCCCCCCTTTTTTTTTTTTTTCTTTCACCCATGCCACAGCACCCAGACTGAGCTTCAATTAATCGCACTCACGACTCTTACAGCTCGGTACTACTTTATCCGCAGGCGCTAGGCCAGTAGTCGCCCAATCAATATTTCAAGAATCGCCCTATTGTTCTACTTGTTTGGCCGGTATCGCCGCCATTGTTTCTGGCCGTCCCGCCGGTATGCGCAAGGTGAAAAGAGGCGTCGGGCATTACCGCGTTGGCGGGACACGGACGAGTGGTTTTGAATTGAAGATTGAAAGAAAATGCGTTTGCGTTATTACAAGATCGATATTAAAACAGGAGAAAAAAGTAGGGAATAAATTTAAAAAAGAAATAAATAAATAAAAGAAGTAATAGAAATAGCCATTGCACTAGTCTTTAGCCTAAAGGGTTTAAACAAAAAATAAAGATCACAGAGCCCACAGAGATAAAGGGTTCGTTACAAAAGTTGAAACTGGTGCAGTTTGAGAGAATTCTGACTTGAAATTGTGCCGTAGCGTGCGTTTGGTCCTGAGTTTGACCTGA
>JAWDGP010002523.1:227500-230000 GCA_033675545.1 Elysia crispata
ATGATAATACTCGAATATATGAACCAAAGTTTGGAAAAGAAAACAAAAACACAAGACAAAACAAAAAATAAAAATAAAAACCGGCCAAATAAATAAGAGAGTCTCTCTCTCTCACACACACACACACACACACACACACAAAGATGAAGAAAAATTCTACGCTTTTACTTTGTATATTTCATAGGATTTCTTATTGTTTTCTTTCTTTGTGTTATTTTTTTTTTGGTTGCAGCCATTCTTTTTGAATAAAAATAATTTAAAATAATTTATGCGAATGCATGATCAAAGAATTAAATTGTGATCAACAAGAAAAATTGAAACAGAAGTTTGGCAGTCATAATTATATTATAAGAGGTTTATAAAAAAAGGAAGACAATAAAGAGTGGTAAATAATGTTGGAGGAAAAAAAATAACAACGTATTTAACTCTGGGTAGAAATAACACGAAGGCAAAGGCACAGGGTCAAAATTAAGATGAAATTGGAGTTTAAAAAAGGTAAAAGATAGATAAGCAAGTATATAATTGCACTGGCTATGTGGTAAAACACACGCCTCTCTCTCAGAGGAGTGACGTGAGAGCCAACACAACCACATAATTATGTTGATGGGTTCGAGTGCCATATTGGACAAACATAAGATTATTGTTGGCCATTTGCATTAAAAATGATAATGATAATAATAATAATAATAATAATAATAATAATAATAATAATAATAATAATAATAATAATAATAATAATAATAATAATAATAATAATAGTAATAACAATGATAATAATAATAATAATAATAATAATAATAATAATAATAATAATAATAATAATAATAATAATAATAATAATAATAATAATAATGACAAAAAAAAACAATAATAAAATGAATAATAATAAGAACAATAAAAACAATAATAAAATAATAATGATGATGGAGTGCGCTCCCCTTGAAATTATCTTTTTTAATAGTGAGCTACTTCACTAGCTGACTGTATAGATAGATATATTGACAGGTAGATAAAGAATTGAGAGAAAACGGGAGCCGGGGAAGTGATAAAGAGACCAAATGAAAAAACAATTTTAGTGGAAAGAAAAGTACAGGTAGTATAATTGACACAGAAATTCCTAGATCAGACAGTTATGCATTCAACATTTTCGAAACGAAACGATAGCATAAACTATAAAAACGGCAACATAAATATAATGGATTGATCAATACAATGCGAGAATAATTATGCATTCAATTTTTTTTTTAAATGAAGCGATAGCATAAACTATAAAAATGGCGACATAAATGTAATGTAAATACGAAAATAATTATATATTCATTTTTTTTTAAACGAGTGATAAAATAATGTCCACAGTGGGGCAATATAAATAAAATCATATTTTTCAATACAAATTATCGTAAAAAGATATTACCAAGAGGAGCGCACTCTACCCGCTTGGCAGCCAGACGATCAATCGAGAAATTTATTTTTACGTCCTCAACCGTCCGTAAAAAGTGCGCCGCTCGATCAAAAAGCGGGTTTCTTTACGGGTCTGTGGTTGTGCGGTATAAAAACCGTTAACCTTTCTGATTGAAAGAAACTTTCTCTTTCAAGATTAATGACAGTTTGAAAGCCCCCCACTGCGTTGAAAGTTTACACAGAATTTGAAAAGAGAGAAAGGAACATACGTCAGGGACCGGCGTCTTTGAGGAAGGAGCTTCTAAAGAAAGTTTTGATCCATACCGAAATGTATACTAGCTCCCCTATTGGAAGATGGTGCTCAATAGAGGGTTAAATGTTTTTTTTTTTCTTTTTTTTTTTTTTTTTTTGCTGTGTGTATGTATATGGCCTGTTAGTTTTGAAGATTAGGTATAGAGGTACCGCGGTGGAATAGTTTAAATACAGATTTATCTATTAATTTGTCGAGAAGACGGCTATAGGCGACCGTAAAACGTTTGGCTTATAGTTAAGTTTATATTTATCAGATTGAAGAGGGAAATTGAGATATAATAGGAAATAGATAGAGGTAGAAAGAGAGAGACAGATAGATGGATGGATAGATAGACATACAGATAGGAATATGAAGAGATACATAGATAGAGAGAAAGACAGAGAGAGAAAGGAGAAAGAGGGAGAGTGAGAGAGTGAGAGAAAGAGTGACATTTACACTGCCTTCTCTTCTGTCTGTCTTTCTTTATTGTCTTTTGAGTGAGAGAAAGAGGGAGAGAGAAAGAGAGAGAGAGAGAGAGAGAGAGAGAGAGAGAGAGAGATAGAGAGAGAGACAGAGAAAGAGACAGAGAGAAATAGAGAGGATGGCATTTGCACTGCCTTCTCTTCTGTCTATCTTTCATTTGTGCCTCTAGTTCTCCCGGTCTTTCTCTATCTCTGCCATGGTTATTTTTTTCTGTCTGTCTATCTATCGAAAATCCACAACATCTTTCATTATTATGATCATTAAAATAATACTTCTCCTATCATTAATTTTAAACACACATAAAAAACAAAAAACAAAAAAAAA
>JAWDGP010002523.1:232500-245000 GCA_033675545.1 Elysia crispata
CGAGAGAGAGAGAGAGAGAGAGAGAGAGAGAGAGAGAGAGAGAGAGAGAGAGAGAGAGAGAGAGAGACACACACACAGAGACAGAGTCGGAAAGATACAGATATACAGAACGAGAGAGAGACAGAAAAATAGACAATCATGAAAAGAGAGAAAAAAAAATGAGAAAGATAGAGACCCAGAGAGGGATAAAAGTAAAGAGAGATAAGAAAAGAGATGGAAAGAGAGAGATATACAGATAGAGACACGGTGAGACAAAAAGACAATCATGGCTGGAAGAAAAAGAGACAGACTGAGAGACAGAGAGAGATAAAAAGAAAGAGACAGAGACAGATAGAAAGAGAGATATATAGAGATAGAGAAAGGGAAAGACAGAGACAGAGAGATAAAGGACAAAGAAAGAGAGAGAGACAGGAAAATATAGGACAGAGAGAGAGAGACAGAGAGAGGCAGAAAGAGAGAGAGAGAGAGAGAGAGAGAGAGAGAGACAGAGAGAGAGACAGAGACAGAAACAGAGAGACAGAGAGACAGAGAGAGAGAGAGAGACAGAGAGAGACAGACAGACAGACAGACAGACAGACAGAGAAGAGACAGAGAAAAGAAAGACACGATGTCATAGCGATTTGTGTGTACCTAGGTGCGTCTAATTCCCATCTATAACGGAATGTAAATCGTGATCTACAGAGATTGAACTTGAAGACAATCGGGCACTTGTGTGTAGGGAGGGACGCGACCTCGAACCAAAACCTGCCCGGTCCTGCTTTAGTTTCACGTTCCCACACTGGTTCTTAGCCCCGCCGCACAAAAGAGCGACCCTTTCCGGAACTGAGCGAGTCGACTTAGGCGACGATCTTACTGTGACGAATATGGCTTGGCGGGTAGATTACAGCGCTAAAATGTATTTACGAAATCTAAAGAGGATTTTGAGTTTGCTTGTAGACAGTTTTTTGATTTTATGGATCGGATATTCTATTTTTTTTTTTTTACAATATACTCTCTCTCTCTCTCTCCATCTCTCTCTCTTTGGTCTTTTCCCTTTTTTATTCATTTTCTTTTTATTTTGCCCATCAATATGAGTCTCTTTCTATCTGTCAATGTTATTATACCTCGTTTTCAGTTTTTTTTTCCTTTCCATTTCGGTTAGTCTATCTCAGTGTTTCTTTTTGTTTGTCTGCACATCTGTCAGTCTTCTCCCGTTCCTTGTCCTCTTTATCAAATCATTATCTTACTATATCTATTCTTTGCTCAAGGTCTCCCTCTCCCTCTCCCTCTCCTCCTCAATGATCTTCCTCTATCTTTCCTGTTCCATCTTGCCCAAACTGGACTGTATACCTCCATGGACCTTAAGGTCGGTGACCTTTGTGCGGTTCTCAGTCATTCTTTCAATAACTCCTCACTCTTTTATCTCCCCCCGCTTACCCCTTAACCGTGAGTCCTTTCTTATGCCGACACATCGAATCAGTGGTTATTTCCCTTTTTTTCATTTTTCCTTTCTTTCTTCATCTCTCTCTCTGTCTCTCTCTGTCTCTCTCTCTTTCCTCTCTCACTCTCCCTCTTTGTTTTTCTCCGTTTTCATCCTAGGTACCATCCTCTCCTTCTTAATACCTCTTTCACCTCCTTGTTTATCTGTCTCTTCTGTCTTCCTCCTTCTCCTTTCCGTTCTCTCTCTTCTTCTCCCCTTTTCCCTCTTTTTCCTCTTCATTTTCAATATTCTATCCCTTCCATCTATTCCCATTTATGTTTATACATGTATTATTTCAAACAAAATATTCCAACACCTAGTTTGGAAGAAAAGGGACTATTATCAAAATGTTAAATTTCTCTGGGATCCTATTATCTAGCCGCAAAATTCAATACCAAGACTAAGATTAATTCTAACTCTAGATCTAGTTGGGACACGTCTAGAACTCATAACCAATTCTGAAAGAAAACCACAAAAATTCGTTCTATTAAACTCACTACCGTCTTTCTTATTTACTCTTCGACAAAAAAGCTTTCTCTGACGTCATTTGTTGAACCCACGTTCGTTTTCCTCTGTAGACAGATTCACTCTTTTTTCCATAAATAACCTGAACAACTACATAAAAGCAAGAACCCTCTCATGCCGTAACGGCTTCTCTCGTATTGTCCGATATGGTAATGACGCCAGTATACGACTGCTAAACTACCTTAGGCGACGTCAAATAAATAATAATAATAATAATAATAATAATAATAATAATAATAATAATAATAATAATAATAATAATAATAATAATAATGATAATAATAATAATGTATTACAACTGCTATTGATGTTATAAGTTACAGGAATAGTGCGTGACCTTACTTAAATCCACGCCCAGATTTATGACATACGCCGAGAAAGAAAAAAGAATGGAAAAGAAAAGATTTCACTTTACGGACAATAAAAAGTACTCAACGGAATACTGAATTTTTTTTTCTCTGTGGGAGAAGAGAAACCATGAGAGAATGCGTCATTGTGCGGTGTGGTGTGGTGTGGTGTGGTGTGGTGCGGTGCGGTGTGGTGTGGTGTGGTGTGGCGCGGTGTGGTGTGTGTGGTGTGGTGGAAGAGAAACCGTGAGAGAATGCGTCGTTGTGTGGTGCGGTGCGGTGTGGTGCGGTGTGGTGTGGTGTGGTGTGGCGCTGTGTGGTGTGTTGTGGTGTGGTGTGGTGTGTTGTGGTGTGGTGTGGTGTGGTGTGGTGTGGTGTGGTGTGGTGCGGTGCGGTTTGGTGCGGTGTGGTGTGGAATGGTGTGGTGGAAGAGAAACCGTGAGAGAATGCGTCGTTGTGCGGTGCGGTGTGGTGTGGTTCGGTGTGATGTGGTATGGTGTGACGCGGTGTGGTGTGGTGTGGTACGGTGCGGTGTGGTGTGGTACGGTGCGATGTGGTGTGGTGTGATGGAAGAGAAACCGTGAGAGAATGCATCGTTGTGCGGTGTGGTGTGGTGTGGTACGGTGCGATGTGGTGTGGTGTGGTCTGGTGTGGTCTGGTGTGATGCGGTGCGGTGTGGTGCGGTGCGGACTGCTATGACATAATGATATGACATATTTTGAGGTTCTAAGTCCAAGATGGCTGACTCACTTTCCCGTGATCGTCAATAGATATTCGGCCCCGTATGATAGCGGCTGATATATATTACCCTTAATCCAATACATTTTTGTTTTTTGTTCTTTTTAAGTATAAGGGAGGGGGGGGGGAGGAAAGAAAGAAAAAAGGGTAGCAAGAGGTATATTGGGTAGATAGGAGAGGGGTAGGGTTGGTTGGGGGTTTAAAAAGCAGAAAATGCATTTGGATAATAAGGGGCAGATCCCAAAAATCATGGACCTCTTTCACTCACAACCTCTCACATCTCTCTCTCTCTCTCTCTCTCTCTCTCTCTCTCTCTCTCTCTTTCTTTCTTTCTCTCTCTCTTTCTCTCTCTCTCTTTTTCTTTCTCTCTCTTTCTCTCTCTCTCTCTGCCTCTTCGAGCTCCTCCCTCTACCTTCCTCTCTGTCTATCCCTATAACCCCCAGTTTCTCCTTCTTCAATCTCCCTCATTACCCCCCCCCCTCCCCCCTCCACATACTCATCTCCACCCGTGCGATCGCCAAACCCTCCCTGTAAGCACCCACCCCCCTTCCTCGCCTTTCCCAAATCCAGAACTCCTAAAAACGCATAATCATACGTCGCCTTACCGGATTCGACCCTTACCGACCGATCATACCGCTACACGCATGCGCAAAAAAAAAACAAAACAAAACAACAAACACTTCCTTCTGGTATATCTAGAATTATACCTTCCTTTACGGGTTAATAGAAGTACGCTCGTGAAAAAAATATGAAAAAGAAAAAAAAAAATACAAGCCAAAGAGCGACGCGGTTGTGTATAGAGCACGTACTGACTTCACGAACCGTGGTATCTATGACACAGGCAGACGCCGGGGAAAGTCGTCTGCTGGAGACCCCAGGAGTGTGGGAATATTTGTTCGGACCTGCATAACCTGGGGCTGGGAGACAAAAGGAAAGGGAAGAGAATTATAACAAAAAAAAATTTGGAAGGAAAATGGTTTATATAATAAAAAATGGGGAAATAGGGGTAGATTAAAGATATGCGCGGGGAATTTAAGATGTTTGGGAAATGCGTTATTATTATTATTATTATTATTATTATTATTATTATTATTATTATTATTATTATTATTATTATTATTATTATTATTATTATTAGTAGTAGTAGTAGTAGTAGTAGTAGTAGTAGTAGTAGTAGTAGTAGTAGTAGTAGTAGTAGTAGTAGTAGTAGTAGTAGTAGTAGTAGTAGTAGTAGTAGTAGCAGCAGTAGTAGTAGTAGTAGTAGTAGTAGTAGTAGTAGTAGTAGTAGTAGTAGTAGTAGTAGTAGTAGTAGTAGTAGTAGTAGTAGTAGTAGTAGTAGTAGTATTGTTGTTGTTGATGTTTTTTGTTAAAAATTTTTTATGTTTTTTTAAATTAAAACGTTGCCAAACTTATGTCCCTTGCTAGGTGGCGATGCAAGGTCAGAGCGTTTAAGGTGGTAGCCTTTTCAATGGTTCGATCGTTACTGTCTACAAATCAAACAAAAAGCGTGGAAATAGCACACAAAAAAAGATTAAAATATTGAAGAGTTTGAGTGAAGATAAAGAGCGAAAGACAGGTTTTGACGAGGTAAGAGAGAGAGAGAGAGAGAGAGAGAGAGAGAGAGAGAGAGAGAGAGAGAGAGAGAGAGAGAGAGAGAGAGAGAGAGAGAGAGAGAGAGAGAGAGAAAGGGAGAGAGAGAGAGAGAGACGAAAATGACAAAAAATTCAAGAGAAATTACAATATCTTTTAATTTGAAAACTACGTTGATGACTAAAGTTATTGCCATTTTCAACTTCTTTACTCTACAGTTCCATAAGAAGTTGAGAAGAAATGAATAAAAAAAAGGAGGGCTATAACTGCAGTCTCCCCATTAAAATTTTAGTTCGTGTCTTTTCTTCCTCAACGCTCAATAGTTTTATATACTCCTCCATCATAATTATGGTCCGCCAAATCAATCACGAAACTATGGACAGAACTTCTGTGCTAGACGCGTTCGAGGGGTATAGATCTCGGCGAAAGGTCTTTGGTATAGTGGAGATAAAATCTCCATAAGACTAAATCTCTTTCAACTCGATCTCTCTCTCTCTCTCTCTCTCTCTCTCTCTCTCTCTCTCTCTCTCTCTCTCTCTCTCTCTCTCTCTCTCTCTCTCTCTCTGTGCTTTATTCTATATTTACCTCTCGACCTCTCCACTCTCTCTGTTTCTTTCCTTTCTTTCTCCCTCCCTCTCTCTCTCTCTCTCTCTCTCTCTCTTTCTCTCTCTGTCTATCTCGATCTATCCATATATCTATTTATCATATTTACCCCTCGCCCATAATATCTACCTCTTTGTCTCTTCAGCTCTAGCACACTCTCTCTCTCCTTTCTTTCTCAACCTCCACCTCCATCATAACCTTTCTCTTTTTTTTTCTCCCTCTTTCTATATATCTATCTCCATGTTTAGACCTGTCATCAAATATTCTCTTTTTCTTTTTCATGTGTGTGTAATGTTTTGTTTGTTTTTGTTTGGGGGGAGGGGGGGGGGGGAAAGTCAACATATCAAAATTCTTTCAACAAGCAAAAAGAATAATTCAAATGTAAACAACATTCTTTCAAAACACAGCAACAACTGGTTGGATAGTTTTTATTAAAGAAAAACCGTACTATTTCCTTAGCAAATAGAAATATTTTTACTGGGAGAACCTAGTTCAATAACAAAGAATTGATACTCGCCCAATTTCTTTAGGCGTAAGTCCTACAAAAAAAACCATCATATCTATGGCTCGCACACACACGCACACACACAAACGAACGGGAGTCTCTATTCACCTCTAGCTTTATCTTGTTGAGGGTCACATCTTAAACGTCCTGGCGTGGCAATGTTTCTTTACTGGTGTGAAAGTGAAAGTATCATAGTTTGCGGTTCTGTTTTGAATAGATAGAGGTCAGAACGTAGGTCTTTTGAGTTTTGATAGAATAGCTGTTGTGTTTGTTTGTAGGTGTGGTGGGTATAATATGCGAGGAGAAAAATAGGGTAAAAAAGGTGGAGGTGAACGAGGAAAAAGTTGAGTTAGAGAGATGGAGGGAGGGAGGGAGAGAGAGAGAGAGAGAGAGAGAGAGAGAGAGAGAGAGAGAGAGAGAGAGAGAGAGAGAGAGAGAGAGGGAGGGAGAGAGGGTGAGAGAGAGGGAGAGAGAGAGGGAGAGAGGGAGAGAGGGTGAGAGAGAGTGAGAGAGAAAGAGGGAGGGAGAGAGGGTGAGAGAGAGGGAGAGAGAGAAAGAGGGTGAGAGAGAGAGAGGGTGAGAGAGAAAGGGAGAGAGAGAGAGAGAGAGAGAGAGAGAGAGAGAGAGAGAGAGAGAGAGAGAGAGAGACAGAGAGAGAGAGAGGGAGAGAGAGAGGGAGAGAGAGAGGGAGAGAGGGAGAGAGGGTGAGAGAGAGTGAGAGAGAAAGAGGGAGGGAGAGAGGGTGAGAGAGAGGGAGAGAGAGAGAGAAAGAGGGTGAGAGAGAGAGGGTGAGAGAGAAAGGGAGAGAGAGAGAGAGAGAGAGAGAGAGACAGAGACAGAGAGAGGAAGAGAGAGAGAGGCAGACAGGCAGACAGGCAGACAGGCAGACAGGCAGATTGGCAGAGGAAAAATTAGAGTAACGGCGAGATAGATAGATGAATAGTTGAGTTGATAGATACACAGATTTGTAGAGATAGATAGAAAGATATGGATGACAGAGTGAGAAATAAAGTGATAGGGAGAGATACAAACAAAGAGGCAGACAAACTCAAAGACAGCCGTTTAAAACTAGAATTGAATGTGGTAGGACCTTCTTCATAACTATAACAGATGACGTTCTAATGTGATAATTACCCTCGTTAATCTGAGTAGTTGTGTAATGTTTTGAAAAAAATTAAAAAAAATAAACACCCCCCCCCCCCAAAAAAAAAAAAAAAAAAAATAAATAAAAAAAAAACAATACACAAACAAACAAACAAAATAAACAAAAAGCAAAAACAAAACAAAAATAAATCGAACTGAAAACACATTATATTTATATTAATATTTAAAAAAAGCCATAACGTGCTGTTTTCTTCTGGTGAAACAGTTTTTTAACAAATTATTTTTCATGTTTCATCTACGTTTTGTCTTTCACAGAAGCCAGATCTAAGTTGCCTTGTTCTCCAACACCGAAGACCCGGTTATCACTGATGCCCTGAATACAACATGACTTGAGTCTCTGAGCACCATAGAAAATGTCTGTCTCAGAGGTCTGCCTAGAGAGTTTTAGTCATAGAACACGGAGAGATGTCTGTCTAGCTACTCCTTCATACAGACACACGTCCGCTGGAAGAGACAAAAGATGGCTGGTTCGAAACCCAGAAATCTGACCGTGACCTTTAAAGTTGCCGTACAATTGGCGTTGGACGAAAAAATCGTTAGTATTCATGAATTAACTTAAGGAACAAAAAAATTAACACACCTAACTCTGGAGATAATTAAATGCAGACAAAAAGTCATACAATTAATAAGATCTCTCAGTTTGTGTCTCAAACTCTAATGCAACATGAGAGATTGAGTAACACAAGCGAGCCTAACTTACTTCTGAGATGTAGGTTATGTTCGACAGTGATTTTAGTCATCACAGAATAATACCTGAAAGACACAAGCTCTTATTGTTCTACATTGTATATTCAATTAAAAATAGTGTCCTTCCGTATTGTATAGTCCACTATGAAAGAAACAATCCAAGACGAAAAAAAATCTATAGTGAAGATTATATCTAAGAAAGCCTATCACGGTCTTGAATGCCAGTCGGATTATTAAAGAGTTTCCTTTGCATTCTTTCCACGGTATTCTATCACCTCTACCATCAACGACAACAGTGATTCAACCATCACCACCACTACCACCACCACAACCACCACCATCATCACCATGGGAGCAACAGCAGTAACATCAACAAGCGCAACGCATTTGAGAACAAGTCAACATGGATAATCTCTATCATCCAATAAAAATCCCCCTTCTAACTCATCGTCGTGTCAACATCACCATTATCATCATGAGTAACGAGAGAAATGACGTCACCACAAGTAGAACTTCAACAACTAGAGAGAAAATCTGTCAGCAATATCATCATCAATTAGGACAGCATTGGTTAATAGCAAAGATGCTGAATATGGTGACCAAAAAAAAAAAAAAAGAAACAGGGAAAAATATGACGTAAAAAGTGAAACGAGAGAAAGAGAGAGAAAGAGAGAGAGAGAGAGAGAGAGAGAGAGAGAGAGAGAGAGAGAGAGAGAGAGAGAGAGAGAAAGAGAGTGGAAGAGAGAAGGAGAGTCTTTATTGACCAAGCAGCTATGAATAAGAGTAAAACTTCAAACAGAGCATAATAAAGCGTTGACAAAGCTTATCAAACAAGCTTACAAAGATAATTCTATTTAAAAATGGTTTTCGAGCAAAATATAGTTATAAGTAGCCATGAAACTCCTATAACTTGTAAGAAAAGATAAAAAATTGTGCTACATGCCACTGCCTACAGCGCGACGTACGACACCTGGTTGATAATTATGTTCAGAAGGAAACAACTGTCTCTTCAAGAACTATAATCAATTTTTATTAACATTATCAATGTTTTTCCTTCTTCTTCTTGTTCTTCTTGTTCTTTTTGTTTTTGTTGTTGTTGTTGTTGTTGTTGTTGTTGTTAATAATAATAATAATAATAATAATAACCATTTATAAAGCGCCGTATATCACCTTAAATAAAATGCTCTAGGCGCGTACAGATTTTTCACAATAAAAACAGTAGATATATAATTTGACATCAATAAGACCCTAAAACATGAAAGAGGTCACACAAAGGCTTGTTTAAAAAGGAAAGTCTTTAAATGTCGTTTAAAATTGTCGTGTGTAAAAGATAGTTTTAAATAATTATGCCGGGAGGGCATTCCATTTAATGGAAGAGTAAATTGAAAAAGCCCTATCACCTAGCGTTGAATGAGATCGTGGTACAGCTAGTTTATTATTACCACTTGATCTTAAAACTCTATTAGGCCTATGACATTCTAAAATTTCTTGAATATAAAAAGGAGATATATTTTGAAAAAATTTATGAACAAAGGTCAGTACTTTAAAATCAATTCTTTGCTTAACTGGAAGCCAGTGAAGATCTTTTAAGACAGGTGTAATGTGCTGATGCTTTTTAGCACAGGATACAATCCTGGCTGCCTGATTTTGTACTCTCTGAAGTTTAATTGTTGTTCTTGTTCTTGTTCTTGTTCTTGTTCTTGTTCTTGTTCTTGTTCTTGTTCTTGTTCTTCTTCTTCTTCTTCTTCTTCTTCTTCTTCTTCTTCTTCTTCTTCTTCTTCTTCTTCTTCTTCTTATTATTATTATTATTATTATCATTTTTATTGTTATTAATATTATATTTTTGTTATCATCATCATCATCATCATCATCATCGTCATTATTTTCATTATCATTGTGTAAAAAACATTATATACAATGAACCTTATCAAACCCGTCCAAACTAATCTTGCTATGCAAATATGAAAACTTAACTTTGTACATAATAATTCATCATGACATTCTTTAACTCCTCGTTAAACTGCAAACCTAAAGAGAAAAATATATAGAACTTTTCTAATACATCAATTTGCTTTTTCTTTTTTTTTTTTCTTTAGTATCCTTAGTTTTGCATTTTTGGCCTCGTTTTAACCAAAATTCTATTCCACCTTACTAGCATCACTTCAACTTTAACCAGCTCTCTGCTTTTTTTTTTCGTCTTGAAAAGGTCTTGTTCGTTTTTTTAGGCTTTACCGTTGAGTTTTATTCTACAACTTGAATTGCTTTTTTTCATCTTTTGTAATGAAATGATAAAATATTTTAATGCTCAATTCTTCTTAATTGTAAAAAGTATTTTCACAAATTACGCTTTGTTTTGCACCCACTTTAACTATGTCAAAAGATTCCTTCGTATCACTCTCTAAAATGTTGATTGTCAGAGCACTGCAGTTTTTGAATCTCTAACTGACAAAAAGCTCGGGATTTGAAAGCAATAGAAAATTTTTATTAAAAAAACTGTAAGATTTTTAAATCCTTTTAAGCAAACTAATACTACAGAAACGAATTTATCCTCTTCAAAATGCGTTTTTTTTTCTACAACTTCTGAAATTCAACATCAGACCTTAGTAGAACTGGCTGTAAAACATTGGTCGTCTCTATTATTGTTGTTTTATTTATTGTCACGATGTAAACAAATTATGTATAACTCGTATCTAAACTGAGAATGACAAATTCCACATGTGCCAAGATAATTATTTTAAACAGCTGGGGGTCACGTAACGGAAAGTTTACTTTTCGCGTCTTTTAGAATTAAGAAAAAAATTGCCAGATTTAGATCTAATTTTCGGAATCCGGGATTGAGTCAAAATTTATAAAATACACCTCAAGAGATTTGTGCTAGAGTTTATGTGTATTACCCGGTGAGGACATTAAAAACCTGTATGCATTAACTGATATAGCCGACACTGAAAGTGGTCATGCTTTAGAGTGTCTGCCATGAAACCTTTAGCATCTCTCAGACCTCTAGTCGGTTCGAAACGAGAGAAACTTCACCGTGTAAGTTCTGCTCAACATGATTAAAGATTTTTTTGGTGAAGACACGCTTGAATATAAATTAATATAATTATAGTTGTGGAGGACCAATATCAAAGAACTCTTTTATCTCTAGATATATATCCATGGCTGAGTCGCTTCCAAAAGTGCCCCCCCTACATACACGACCAGTCCTGTCCTTTCGGTTTGAGCTCTATCAACAATACTTAGGATCTGCGTATAGTTTTAGACCTTAACAAATCAACGCCTCAGTCTTCATTTGTTCTACGTCCACATCACGTAGTTTTGACAAAATGGCTTTTAAACTTTCGTTTACCATATAGGCTATTCATTATGTTGGACAAAGAACAATGTCAGAGAACTTGACTCGTTTTGCTAACATTTACTGTTGTTTCTAAAATAAACAGGGCATATAAATTATGTTTTAGGGGATGGAAATTGACTCTAGCTCTAATTTAAGTGAAACTGGACAGAGAACAAATATAAACCGAGGCGTCGAAATATCACACTGCCCTGTTTAAAGTAGAATGATATGAAAGCGTTGATGCCCTAATTTGGACACTCTGACAACAAAATATGCCCGAACTCTAGTTCTCTTTACAGTAGGAGATAAGGCGTGGCACATATTCTAAAATGGCCGAAAATATCTGGACGTACGTTCAATTAAACCTTCCCGTAGCTGTGTTAGCTCATCTAATCATTTATCTATTTATTTATTGGTTTATTAATTAATTAATTTATTTATTCATTCATTTATTCATTTATCAATTTATTTATTTATTTATTCATTTATTCCTTTATTTTTTATACATTTTTTCAATGATGTTTTCTGTTTCCGCTACCAATGAGAAAAAAAATCGTATTTTATTTAACGATTAGAAGTTCCCTTTTTTATGTATAAAAATTATATATATATAATTTCATAACTTAAAAACATTAATTTGGGCAAAATTTTCATTTTCTCTATCACTATCGTTTACAAAGCCTTCGTTTTACAATTTTGTTGTTAGTTATTTCACTTAAGAATATTCATTTTCTTTAAAGTTGCACTCAGTTTTTTCGGTTTTTTTTTTATTGTGACATGAATCAATACTGCCAAAATGTTATTATGAACTAATGAATTATGAAGAAACACCATTACTTGTACTTAAAGTATTAATATATGTACTGTCAGCTCTCATTATATTATTATTACGAGATTAATTTGTAAAATTAAAAAAAAAAAATGTTGTCATTATAATTGTAAAAAAATTATAGCGCTGGAAAGCCTACATCTGACCTGTACATAGAAGACAAATGTTACATAACTATATATTTTTATAACTGATTCTTTTCATATATTGTATTTAATATTTTTTTTTTACAAAGTCATGTCTATTCTGCTTTGACAGACTATGCAACCTTATCGAAATCCGTCCACCCGAATATCGATATACATATCAGACTGTACAAAGAACATATCGCTCTCATGTCGAATACTTAATATCATATAGAAGAAACAACATATCGATGTCGACCACAAAAATATCGATAAATTATGTACATAATTGACAACATTTCGTTTTTTCCTTTGTATTTTTTTTTTACAACCACTGACATCGATTCATCTAAAATAATGAAACACTCGAAGTTTTCGATCGCAGTCCTTTACATTAACCCCACTTCTGCGTTCATGCTTACCCGCAGTTAAGGCGAAACATGTTATAGAGTACCACGGAGTCCACGATAGCTAAATATAGGTGCTACGCAGCAGTAGGGTTAAGATATTTTTTTTTCCTTTTGACAAAAGATCGTTAGTTTTTCAGCTCCCTCTATTCTCTGAATGTGCTCAACGGTCTCTCTGTCTCTGTCT
>JAWDGP010002523.1:250000-257500 GCA_033675545.1 Elysia crispata
ATACGGTTTGCACCATTTTTGACGGGTCGTTTGGGTGACTCATCAGCCACAAGCCTGCCACGGGTTAAAAAAATTATTTTATTTTAAGGAATTTTTCAAAACCGATTTCATATTCGTGATCAGCGCCCTCAAATTAGCCAAGTCTACGCGTAAACAATAGGTTTTGATGAAAAATAAAGATTTTAGAATTTTTTTTAAATTAAGTTTATTTTTCTTACTACCGGTCCCTTTTCACTTTTGCCACCACGTGGGAAAACCCAACGTGCCATTCCCCTTTTGGTGTGCAGCCTGTTGGGTCGAGTCATTGAAGATTATATTACAGTAGGCCTACAATACAGTGTTGTTGAAACAAGAATTCCAGTTGCACGTAGATTAAAATTTTTAGAAGCATGGAAGACGAAAGATTGATTGAAGAAGTCTACAAATACAAATTTATTTATGACAAAGGCGACGCCAAGCCGGGTCGGGTCGTTTCTGGTTTGGAGTTTGGTAGGTGGAAACACAAAACGGAAACGAACCGACTAAAAACGGTCCGGGTCGGTTCGGGTCGAGTCGTTTCTGTTTTGGTGGAAACGCGCCCTTACGCAGAGTTACGACTCTCAACCGAACAAAAAAAACCACAAAAAAAAAAAAAACCACAAAAAAAAAAACAGTATCGCTATAAGGGAATCAGCTGAGAGAGAAGGTGAAAGACACCACCTAGGGCACAATAACAAACACAGACTCTTCACACCCTCTCGCAGACTTCTCCCAGCTTCTCCAAGAGACTTTAGAGAGACACTTGACGGACAGCGATGAGGTTGGCAGGTTTAAGAGGTTTGGACGAGGTGCACTAATGGGCAAACAGAATAGGGGAAGAATTACTGCTTTCTAAAGTGTAGTTATGCTTGTGTTTTCATATCTACATTTTTTGCCACTCTCTCTGTCTCTCTCTCTCTGTCTCTGTCTCTCTCTTTTTCTCTCTCTATCTTTCTCTTTCTCTGTGTCTTTCTCTCTCTCTCTATCTTTTTCTCTCTCTCTCTGTCTCTTTCTCTCTCTTTCTCTCTTTCTCCCTTCTTTCTTTCTTTTTTTTTTTGTTTTCATCTTCTAGTCTACATTGCATCTTGTTTGTCTATCCATCCTGTCTATCCTTCTATCGACTCGACTCTCACTATCTCTGTCTTTCTCCCTCTCTCTCACACTCTCTCTCTATCATTGTTCTTCATGTCCAGGTCTCTGTCTCTTCTGCCTGTAAGACAATCTATCTTAGTTTCTCTCTATCTAAAGTCTGTCTTTCCCTGTCTGTCTGTCTCTTTCTCTCTGTCTGTCTGTCTCTCTTTCTTTCTCTGTCTCTCCCTCTCTCCCTCTCTCACTCAACCGATATTACTCTTCTTCATCCTATTATCTTATTGTTTTTCCCCTTTCTTCTTTTTCTTTTTCTCCCTCCTACCATTCCATGTTAACTCACACAACCCCCCATAATATCCGCGACACACACACACACACTCTCTCTCTCTCTCTCTCTCTCTCTCTCTCTCCTTCCCTCAATACACAATTATTCTAAATAACCTTTGATGCCATCTTGTCCTCCAACTAGAGCGTGATGTATCTTTTATCCCCAGCACCGCTACCTCATGTGAATAGAACTTTCCATGCTTTAGTCACAGTTTGTAGCTCTTCAATATCGTGAAATCACAAACAGCCGTCGTCACTGCCACCATGACACCGACTCGTCCAGATTCTAACCAGGGGGGCAATTTGTACAGTTGGTTAAGCACTAAACTACTTAATCGGTGGATTTCCGGTTTGAAACACCCACCTGAAACCTTAGCCTCCGTCAGGCCTGCAAGAGACTCACCCACCGTTGCAACGTGGACAGCAATTAAAGTTGCAATATAGTGGCCAAGACATTTTTAGGCTGCTAAGTAGCAGATGACCCCATGATCTTTGTCTAATTTTAATATTGTATCTATAAGCGGCTGGTTCTATCTGAAAAAGCTGGTGCTGTAAATATAAAGCAAAGAAGAGAAATAACTACTACAATACCAACCACAATCACAACCCTTACACTTAGTGACGTTAGCAACATCTACGACAGCTACAGCGACAACAATAAACAACAACGACAACAATAAACAACAACGACAACAATAAACAACAACGACGACAATAAACAACAATGACAACAATAAACATCAACGACAACAATAAACAACAATGACAACAATAAACAACAACGACAACAATAAACAACAACGACAGCAATAAACAACAACGACAACAAATAACTAGTTTGCAAAATATATCCTTAACCCATATGCCTTAAGTGTCCAGGGGAGCAGAGTGGCGCAGACAAGGTGAGACTCTATTACCACAACCGAGAAACCCTATGGTCAGTATGGCCATCTCACTGAACAGTACTGGCTTGGTAAGGCGGTGGACGCCGAAATAGTGTGGGTTCGAACCCCGCCTATACGATAATGCAACTGTGATTGTTTTTTTGTTTTTTTTTTTCCCTTTTTCGTTTTATGTTTGTTTTGTTGGATATTCGGTGGTGGTGTTTGTTTCGTGTGTTCACCACAACCCTTGAAAAGTTGGTAAGAACACGACATTCGATCTCAGTCTGAATGTTCCGAGTTAAAGGTTTGTTTGCGATTCTTTGATTTGTTTTACGTTACTTACATTGTCAAATGGATGTTATTACACTACACTGTGGCTTCTTAATGAACCATATATCAGGGCTGACCACATGGAATCCGATCCCACCGATATAGATGATGCAGGTTGGGGCTCGAACTTAGGGTCTCCTTACTGACAGGATCACGCTCTACCTACTGAGCTATCTGGCAACCCGAAGGCTTTTAGCCGCGTTACCATGTCATACGATATAAACATCTACACTTCCAGCTTTTCAGTAAGAATAGTTGGCTAATTATGGAGAACCCAATCCTATTTATAGATCTTTTGTAAAGTTTATTATTATGTAGGTTTAAATAAACGCGCAGCCAAGAAATACTAACAGGCAGTGAACCAGTGCGAACTTTTTGCGGGAATCACAGGTTTTCTTATATTCGTTTATAAAGATCTTAAAAATAGATTTGGAAAATACAGAATTGGTCATCGCATCCTATTGTGTTTCGAGTTAATCATGATTACAATATAACAAATCAAGATTGCTATCAACGGCAACTAACATTACTGTTGATGACATTTGAAGCATGTAGGATAGCACTACGCGATATGCCACTCCATGACAAAGCAAGATTGCTATCAACGACAACTAACACAACTGTTGATGACATTTGTAGCATGTAGGATAACACTACGCGATATGCCACTCCACGAAAAATCATGTCATGAGTCATTGCAGGGGTCTCTTTAATCCTATGAGGAATCTAAAGTGAATATCCTTCCTCGCCGACCAAACCCTTTCACATCGTCGTTTGATAAAATTTTATACTTTATTTCTTTCATTAACTTGACTACGGGAAAAAATACACTAAATATCATCAAAGCTCTTTTCAGTATAACAATGCAGATTTTTTCGATAACAAATCATGTTCATTATGAGAGGCGAGTGGCCCTAAAGTTAATGACAGTTGGCACTTGGGACTATTCTATGTGTCATTACATACCATCATCATGTCATTGGCTATTGCAGGGTGTGATTGGCCCCTTAAGGAATTAAAAAGACCACCCTTTACTCTGTCTGTGTGTGTATGTGACTGTCTGTCTGTCTGTCTGTCTCTCTCTTAGTTTATCTCTCTCTTTCTCTCTCCGTCACTCACTCTGTCTGTCTACTTCTGTTTTTCTCTTTCTCAATCTTTCTGTCTATCAGTCTCTCTCTATGTATCTTTCTCTATCAAGCTCTCTCTCTCTCTCTCCCCCCCCCCACACACACACAAAACAAATTAAAAAAACATTTTTTCACACCATACACTATTTTTTGAGTTTCCAAGCCAATTTCTGATCACAAGAAGTTCGGAAAAAATATATTACTTTCTATAAGTAATAGTTCCCTACGCATTATTTTCGTGATCCAGGAATCACACCGTTCTAACTCCTTTAAAAAAACCCAAAGAACTTAGAACTATAATCACTCTTGACCTGAATATTGCCCATGTGTCCTTCACGGCAGAATAACTATATTATTCACTGCAGTGACATGTCCAGCTCATTCTGTCTAGCAAGACCTCAGGCTCTTGTTTACACTCTGCCACTTGAATGGGTTCTCATCAACTCCTAAGACAGATTATACCACTGTGACACGGCGGTCTTCAAGGCCTAATTAATGCCTTGACCAGCGTCCACTAAGGCTGTACTTCTTACACGTCGTGTTCTATTATTGTTTACACAAAAATAGCTAATTGGGGATTGCCCGTGCTTCGCAGAATGACTTGCAGACGCTTAGCTTGTTTCTTTGGTGTTGATGGTTGTTATTATTTATAGTCTTGTGTATTCTCTGCCACATACATGAATTCTCGCAAACTCCTACGACAGATTATATCATCGTGACACGGTGGTCAGCAAGGCCTAATTAATACCTTGACCAGCGCCAACTTAGGCATTCTTACGTCCTGTGATAAATTATTGTTCACACACAAAATGGCTAATTGGACATTCACCGTGCTTCGCGGAAAACTTGAAGACCCCTAGGTCTTTTGTTCGCGCCAATAGTAGTGGTTTTGATTTAACGTCGTTTGAATGAGTCACGGCCTACCTGTATAATGGTAACAAGTATTTTTTTTGAAGACTCTTGTTAGACCTCTAGTGGCATAGCTCTGTGGGTTTTGGTTTATTTAATCACACGGAGAAGAGGATAACGATAAGACTGTTGACCAATTAATTGACAAGTTTTGATAATGGTTGCGCTTGTTTTCTCCCTCCCCCCCCCCCCCCCATCCTCCCTTGACCCATACCAGGATGAACCTGTTTTCTTTCGTCGAACAACCCCTTGATCCCCACCCCCCCGCCAGCCACCCCCACCCTCTTGTTGCATCAGTTGCGTTGAGGCTCGTTGTACATTGGATAAAAAATATCATAGATAGTTTGGGATATAAATAGAAAGATAAAGAGGTAGACACAGAGAGAGAAAGAAAGAGAGAGAGAGAGAGAGAGAGAGAGAGAGAGAGAGAGAGAGAGAGAGAGAGAGAGAGAGAGAGAGAGAGAGAGAGAGAAAGCAGACAGACAGGGGCAGACAAGAAAGCGAAATGCAGAAAGAGAGAAGAGAGAGAGAGAGAGAGAGAGAGAGAGAGAGAGAGAGAGAGAGAGAGAGAGAGAGAGAGAGAGAGAGAGAGAGAGAGAGAGAGAGAGAAGGACAGAGAGAGAGACAGAAGAGAGAGAAGCGAGAAAGAGAAGAGAGACAGAGAGACAGAGAGAGAAGAGAAAGAGAGAAGAGAGAGATAGAGAGAGAGGGAAGAAAGAAGAGAAAAAACATCCCTAGAGATATAATTATGCATTCCAAACAATCTCAAACACAGTTCTACAACTGACAAACCAATGACTCATTGACACACGACATGATGCCACTACCATGACACTTCCACATATGACACATCATAATCACCGTCTGCTAATGAGGAGCTATTGCGGAAACCTGCATGGAGCCTTATACTGAGCCACAACAGTTATCACTGACAGCTAAAACACCACCCAGTGGGTGTTACTATAACCACGACAGGGTCTAGATAAGGCTTTTTTTTTCATGAGAATCGATCGTCGCCTCAGGGGTTCGAGTCGTGTATGACAGTTATAAGGATATCTCGTATTCGATTCTCAGCTCGGTCCTCTTGTAGTGGGATCGAATCCACTCTGTTGAGTCTAAACTTCGTTTGGCAGATTCGAGTCTTGAATGACTGTTATAAGGAAATCTCGTAATCGACTCTCAGCTCGGTCCTCTTGAAATGGGATCGAATCCAATCCGTTGAGTCCTAACTTCTAGGAAAAGTAGAGAGGAGGAATAGAGGCTCGGTTGATAGAGTGTTGGATTATTATGAATCCGGCGATTGCAGGATTGAACCTAACAAAAAGTTGAAATTGTCCTTCAGGAACCTCTTCATCTACTTGTTTTTTTTTGTGCGTTTTTTTGTTTCAACCAGACCTTTTATTAAAAATGGGTACCCTAACCAGAATACAAAATACTCAGCGTTTAACTGAGCGCTGTTGGAGATGTTGTGCAAAAATCATGAAAAAGAGAATGTTTGATTAAAAAAAAACAAAACAAAAAAAACTGTCGTCTTTTTCCGGTTATCTCTGGCTGTCGCCACCCTCCCTCCCTCCCGCTCTCTCTCTCTCTCTCTCTCTCTCTCTCTCTCTCTCTCTCTCTCTCTCTCTCTCTCTCTCTCTCTCTCTCTCTCTCTTTCTATCTATTTTTAAAAGCCCCCTTAGTTTCTTCTTCACTCTTCTACCCTCCTTTAACTTTCTCCCAGCCTTTAGTATTCTTTTACCTTCACTCCTCTCGAATTTATTGATACCTAGAGCCACTCCAAATCAGTTCTCTTTCTCTCCCCCCCCCCCCACACACACACACAGACACACCGTACCCTCCCCTCTTGTTCTCTTCACCCATATTATATGATCTTGCCCCCCACACGTCCAGCATCCATGACACTTTATCAAGATCTCTCCCTCTCAACAATTCTAATTACACACAACTGCCACTTGTGGGCCCCAAAGGTTCCGCCCAGCCAACTATATAATAGGAAGCCAAAGAAAATGCCAACGCAACGAACATCTCCAGTGGTCAAGTGGTCAAGCACTGCTAACGAACGCCAAGGTCTCAGTGCCTGGAGTGACCCAAAGAAAAACTGACCAGTCCTTGAGAAGGCAGTTAGGCCTCCGAGTGGTCAAAGAAACCCTACGGGTCAGTAACTGTTGGGTACAATACATGAAGTGGTCAAGCGGACGAAACAGAGGTTGGGGAATGGTCCGAAGGAGAGGGGTGTGGTGGTTTTAGTTCTTGACCAGTGTTTTGCTGTCAACTGCCATAACAAAAGTCAACACGGTAGAATTGGTTCTCTGAGAGGGAAGGTACACCGTGGTAAAGATGGAGGAAGTCTTCATGGTTCATTAAAGGTTTTCTCCTTTATCTTGAGTCTCATAAGTTCCGAAAAAAATGTTTTGTCGACGTAGCACTCGTGTGTCATTAGAGGAAAGACGAGTACATTATATATTTCTAGAGGTTGGGACTTGAGAGAAAGAATAGGGGTGAGAAATGGAAATATTTGATGGAAGGGAGAGAGATAGAGCGAAACAGGGAGAAAGAGAGAGAAGGAGAGAGAGCGAGAGAAAGAGACAGAGCGAGAGAGAGACTGATTGAAAGAAAGAGACAGAGTGAGACAGCGAGCGACAGAAACAGATATGAACACAAACAGATAAACAGGCAAACACACAAACAGATAGATAAACAGAGAGGAGAATCAGAGGGAGGTAAGACAGAGCTACAGACAGGACAGGAATCAAAAAGAGACAGAAAAACTCCATTACCTCGGATAAAGACAGCCAAATAGACAAACATGATTA
>JAWDGP010002524.1:0-155000 GCA_033675545.1 Elysia crispata
AAATGAACAAAGAGAAGCATCAATAAACGCGATGTAGGCTGCAACGGAGGTAAGTGGTGTTTTTGGCAAGAGCTACTATTCATCATACGCTTCTTACCCATTGATTAAACCGGCTTAAGTTTCTAATAGGCGCCACCCCCCCCCCCCCCCACCCCCACCCCCACCCCCTCCTTCTTAAAAAAAATAAGAAACGAATAATTTTACTCTAAAGTAACATTTTTATTAACAATTTGAAATCACCAGGCCTCTCGGGTAACAATAAAAGTAAAGCAGTGTTTACTCACACAACTGTAGAATGCCTTTTATCACGGTTTTATATCCTCACTCCAGGAATCAACTGGTTGCCGTGCACGATCGCTGCATTTGTTTCTTCCCCTGTCGTATGGTTTGCATTTCTTATCCTGTGTGGATTGCAGGTACGAAGATCACGTGATCTGGCGACTAATCCTATTTAATTGATATCTGTTACTCTTCAAACCATTCTTTTCTTTATCAACTGTTCGTTCTTTTAACATTTTTTCTCCTCTTTTTGAATCATTCCTTAAAAACACACGATTAGCTCATTTGTTATAAATTGATGATCTCAACACTAGTTTGAAGTTTCGAAAATCAAATAGATATGTAAAAGATTAGTTTTGGTCGAGAAATAATGTTTGCTAACCTCCATTTCTTAGTTGTTTTGTACCTACGTTTTTACTTTTATACAACTGGGAATTTGCGGAGGCAGAAGTGTCGAAATTATCAGAAATGAACGATGAAGGAAGGATATACTCTCACATTATACTAAAAAGATGTTCAATTTGTGTACTCAGTAACGGAAATTGACTAATCTAATTCTGTATTTTCCAAATACATTTTAAGATCTTATAAAACCCATATAAAATGACTTGCGATTCAGCAAAAAGTGTATAATGATGCCCTGCTTTTCGGGAACTCATAGCTGCATTCATTTAAACCTCTATAATAATGAACTTTTTAAAAAATCTATAAATAGTTTTGAATTTTACAAAATTGGCCAATTATTCCTATTTCCTCCAGGGTCTGTACGTCTTCACATCATTTGTGTGTAACAAGCGCGTGCTGAACCTGTGCAGACATCGCATCACAGAGACCACGACTAATTCTACATCGTCTAGCCAGGGCAGAAAGGCTAAATCCCAGCGAACTGCTATGATCAAATGTGCAGACAAACAGTTAGCTTCCAATACCACTTCGCTGAACAGCAACTCCTCTTCGAGAGCTCAAAATGCGTAAAAGCTGCCGCACGCGGCGAGCCATTTTTTCCATTGGTTGTCGGAATCAATAGCTGTCTTGCACTCAGATCAAATAAAACTGATTTTGCGAATAATTCATATGGAAATTGTTCGGTTATCACTTATCTTCCGCTGAAATTGTATTAATTCAATATTATTTTTATGATGAGATATATCGTTTTTAAAAATATTTTAGATTATTGAAAGAGCAATGGAAATTCTTGTTTGAAGAGCTGATTTTATTTTCTGCATTAGAACTGATTTCTAGATGATTACCGGTTCTTAAACAGAAACCGGATTAAATGAAAACATGAAAAAGGTTTGAATGATGAAAAAAACGAACTAAGTTTGAAAAGTACTTGATAAACATTTTCTGGAAGATAGACAACGAAATAATTGGATATCAAAAATCTCAGGAATCCCATTTACATACGATGGTTTAATCTAACACTTTAACAAGATCTACCTTGACGACATTGCGATTTGACAAAGAGTTGAATCATCCAAGCCATGAAGTCTGTCAAACTTCATAAGGATTCAAAAAACGTTCAAAATATCATTTTGCAGAATATCTCTTGCTTGTTTTCTCTTCAGAAACAATCTTTCTTACTTATGTTAATGTAGAAAATCATTTTAATTTTGTACTTTCTAAATCTTTTTAAATATTATCTTGAATGATAACCGGAAATCTATGAATTTACGAAAAAAGTGCCCAAAGGTGGGAATTTACCTGTCCCATCTATTTAAGCCTATAACGGTTTGAAAGCATCTTTAAATAGATCTGGATCTTATAAAATTAGACAGCTATTCTTTTTTCCACACCTTTGATTATTTCAAGGAACGTGGAGGCTATTGAACGTGAAAGTTACTAAAAAAAAAGACTTGAAGCAGCTTAGCGCAAAATAACCCTTTGTTTAATGTTTTCCTATCCGATGAACCAAAGTGACGTGACATGCCGAAACTAAGCATCTTTAATAAATAGAAAGTAGCAGGAGGGCCTAGCACTTCTGCATTTGCATTTCACACACACAAAAAAAATTCAACAACCCCCCCCCCCTTTTTTTTTTTAAATCTGATATTTCTCCAGCAGAAAAACATTGCGACAAAAATCTGAAAATTTTTTCAAAGATTTGTATCTATAACTTCAACTTTTTAAGGTTATTTCTTATTTGCAACAAGATTCAGAACTTGATCTAGATCTAACTTTGAGTACTAGGTGCGGCTCTTCATCGTGGCGACGCGCTTAGTTAGTGGCAGAAACAGAAATAATGATTATCTGAGCTGTTTCCGTCACTACTCAGCACATAACCATAGTTGATAAGCGAAAAAAGAATGCATGAAAGGTCATTTTACTTGAACGATGAAGGGAACTTTGATATATTCGAGAAAGCCGTGTTTGGACGTTCAAGGGCTGTAACTATTTCATTATGGGCATGCTAATAAAAATTAATAAATCGGAAAAGAAAGAAAGAATTAAATTGGGAGATGATAAATCAGCACTAGTTCATGAAAATTATAAACTGACACACATTAGCTGCCTGTCAAGTGTAAGTTAAAACAAAATTCCATCACCAGATCGCATTTAAATATTTGAGCCTGAACCTCCCTTATATCATTACAAAGCTCTTTTCTCTTGTCTCAACCATCAAGATGGATATCTCACTACACTACTCGCTTGCTTGACTGACTGATTGACCCAGATAGGTTTATGTGTCGTCATTACCAAAGACTTGCACAGGAAGGATGGCAGTATTTGCTTTTAATCAACCATTTTGAAGTCAAAGCGACAGGTGTGTTTAGCACAGGCTGACAAAAGAATTGTCAACACTAAGTAGGGTGTGATAATAAATGGCAGTGCGGCTGTTTAAAGAAAAGCATGACAAAAGTTGTGTTGGACACACAATCGAAATTATTTTTTTTTCAACTGCAAATGTGATTCAAAGGACATTTTAAAGTCGACGCCTTACAATTTTCTAAGAAAGCTAATATCTCCTTGTTTGATAGAACGTAGATTTGTCGACTACAGGGCGATTTGTATAGCAGTGAATGAAAAAGTAGGATCATATCATTACTGCACTGTGAGAAAATGTTTAAAAACTAAAAGAGCCTGTACAGTTTTGAAAATGTACTGAAGTCAGATTCTTGGCATCGTGCCAAAATAAATAAAGATTGATCGATCGATAGTTAGATATCTACAGTAGGTATTCTTGTTGTTGCTGCTGCTGCTGTTGTTCTTGTTGTTTTTTATGTTGATGCTGCGTACACTGGAAAGGCCTGCACTCAGAAGCTTTGTGTCATAATTTGAAGCCACGCAAATATGCCCAGATTTGAAGCTACTTTGAGAGAAACGGGCATAGAAGAAAGTTCACCTTCATTTGCTTGTTAGTAATGTGATTTTTTAAATTTTTAAAAATAATTATTTTAACTAGATTTTTTAAGATAAAATCGAAGAAGGTGAGGATGCAGAAATTCATTGTCAAAGTAATAAAAACCCAAAAGGTACTAATATTCATTGTTATTCAGGGACAATGGTGGAGTTATTCTATGAAAAAAAAATGAATATCTAAAAGAAAGACGGTTGAGTAAGCTATTGGCATGATGAAATACTGTTTTACTTTTAGGGTTCTAAAAAGAGTTTATGAATCAAAATCATAGAACATCATGTAAAACTTTGTTCTATTGTCTCATCACATTAAAAGATATGTGATCGTAGCTGATCTGATATCTTAAAGGGAAAGGACGAAGAAAGCAAACGATCGAACGTCTCATAGATTTGAAAAACTTGACCAAAGTGGATTCGTTACCAGATGTTACGCCTCGTGTTGTCTCTGCATCACGTGACTGAAATTATGACATCTGGTTGAGATTTTTAAAAAAAGCAGTAAATGTGTTAAGTTATCAGGGCTTAAACCAGCCCGACAAATTGTTCGCCATTGAGTAGTGACCCTTGATTTCTCAAGTTCAGTTCCTTCCTCCTTCCTTTTCAAACTTTGCAACTTTTTCCATAAACCTAATCCAAGGCTATTTTTTTTTGTAATTTTGTCTTTATAAGTACGGAATTTTTTTTTTTCGGATTTTTATGGCTATAGCACTATAGAATCAATTTTACATATTATCGTTTTCATTGTATTTATTGCCGGGGAAAATAAGAAATTGTAACAATGTTAAAATTGAATAAATTATTAGAATGGAAGACATAAAATCTTGTTTTGATGGGACTTGGCTGATAGATTTAGATTTTATTGTCTTTACGATATATATATATATATATATATATATATATGTGTGTGTGTGTGTGTGTATTGTATAGACCATAAACGGTTGCAAACGCATGGGTAATCTGTAAAATTATCGAAAGAAAATAACTTGCATATCATCTCATTAGCTCTTGCAAAAGCTAAACATCCCATTTCCTAGAAGTTCATGAAATGTTTCAAAACATCGTTTAAAGTGCTGATGTAGTTTAGATCAAAACTAAGAGATTGAATGCTTTAGCCAGTCAAATAATCTTTTATCTATCTTTTTCACTCGTATGAAAAATATGTCCCCAGTAATAAACCTTCATTCTAGAGAAATTTTCAAGCAAATTAAACTGAAATAACAAGAAGAGAAAAGAAAGCATAAAAAAATCATTAAGCACAATCTGCAAATGAAAAATTCCGTCAGTAGGTTATTTTGATCTTTTCCCATTGATTATCATTTACATTATAATGAAATGTAACTATTCTGTTGGCGCCCGGTAGTTGTCTTTGAAATGAATTTGATATTGCATTGTTTTATTTACAGTTGGCGTCCATTGTCGTGAGTTGACTTATTTTGAAATACTAACGGGGTCTCTGTAAATTTGAGAGATAATAGTAGAGTGTCAACAATCAGGTATCAAAGTAACATACAGGTTTTGAAATATTCCTCAGCGATTAAAAAAATGATGGAAGATTTATTATAAGCAAACGTTTAATTGGAAAGCAAACCCCAACTCTGGAATATTTTATTCCCATTTCGAAAAGGGCTAGGCCGTGATCAGAATACGTAATAAAGGCAAAGAAAAATAAACCATGAGGTTTGCCTTATGCGCAGAGCACCATAGCGTAAAGCCATTAGAATATATCAATATCTCTTTATGCTTTGTGTTTTACATGAGGAAAATATTGCAACCTCAATCCTTTTAGTCTTCATTTATGTGATGTTTCTCATTTTTTTTCAGCGAAGTTTGCAGGTCCTTCATTTACGTTTCAAGCAGAATAACTGTTCTTTTTCTAAATGCATAATGTAATATTTTTTCAGGCTAGACACTAATACTCTTTATACAATTGAAGATATTTAAAATAATTAAATATGCATACAAATTGTTCCTTTTTTTTCTTAACTAATTTATATCCTGAGATACAGGAACTCTGACTGAAAATTTTGAGAAAGACATAGACTAAATTGACATAGAAATCCTGTTCGGCTAATCAAAATTATTTGACTTTGGCCATATCCAGAGCACATATCGGATATTATGATGCCTTGTTAAGCATCTTAAACTTTGTTTAATATCTGAAGACATTTTGAAGACATCTGTGATACAATTGAGTAACGAATTTTTTTTAGAAATGTGTGCAGATGTGGGTTCTAGTATTAGTTGCAGCATTTTTGTAAAAATAGTGCACAGCTTTTCCGCATTTGCCTTATACAAATAATTTCAATTAAAGTGTCTGTTTTCATGGAAAAACTTTTGGCAAATACTGTGGAAATATTTGTAAGGACCAACATCGATAAGTTTAACTTTTCAAAGTTTTTTTTTAGTAATTATAAAACGATTGTCGAAATAAAATTTCGCAATATAACATAATATAACTGATGTAATTAATTTTCAACAACATAGTTACCTTCACGAACAAGCTATAAATATTTTTTGCATCAATACATTAAACTGAATATAATTCTAATATTTGAGAGAGTTAATGTATAATATGTATGTGATGTACGTATCGCTTGAACAAAAAAAATCGACTTAAAACTTCCCAGGGTTAAAGAGTCAGCAAAATATTTACGTAACTAATTCCTCACAATTCTGATGTCCTAAAGCTCCATTTTGTATTTAAGCAGGTTTATTACGACTTTTTTTCATTCAGGCAGAAACAGAAATGCTGCTGTCCGTGTTGTTTCCAACACTATCCGGCGAAGTATCACAGTCACCATCCTAAGTATAAGATAAAAAAAAACCAGACGTATTCCTTGAACTATGTGGGAAATTTTGATTTGTTCGAGAAAGCCATGTTCGAACATTCAACGGTAAAAGAAAAAACGATCAATTTAATTCACATTGTGATTGCGGTTATTTTTAAAACCATAAAAAATTAAAGTATTAACAAGAAAAAGAAGAAAGAAAAATGTCAAAAACTGTCTTTTGTTGTCTTGTTTGTATTTTGTTGTTTTTTTTTTTTATTTGTTCGTTTTCTTTGGATTTTTGTTTTATTTTCTTTTTTCATTTGCTGATTTTTCTGTATTTGTTAATGCGTTTAATGTATAAAAAACGTCTTTCCTTTCCATGGACAATGTGTATGCAAAATTTTGCTCTTGCTTATCAGTGCCTCTGCATTACCCATTCTTTTCTCAACATTCTCCTTTTCTTTTCAACACAATACAACCGTTCACCTCTTTTATGTTATATCCCATTTCTAATTCCTCTTTCTTTCCATGATTTCTTTATTTCTGTGCATTTCTCCTGTTACATCTTCTTCTCGCTCAGGTCTATCTATTCTAAACAGAAAACTCGCAAGATGCGTAGGGCTGGACAAAAGTAGGGCGTGGTTGCCTGCGGCATAGTGTGATTGTTTAAAAATTTAAACAACACCTGTGTTGGACCCATGATGCAACTACAAATGTGAATTGAAAGCCCTTTTTTTTAAACCACAACCTTACAAAGATTTTATCGAGCTAATTTTTTTCTTTATGTAATAGAAGGTAGTTTTTTTCGACTGATGAACATAGCGTGTAATCTGGTTGAAAGGATAGGACCATTTCGTTATTGCGCAACGAGGCAGTTGTCAAAACCTAAGAGAGGCTGTCCAGTCTTGAAAAGGCCTCGAGGTCTAATTTATGGTCACCAAATGGCTGCCTTAATTTTATATATATATATATATATATATATATATACACCCACACACATATACACACATATAAATTTGCTGGGAGCGGCTGCAATCAAAACTGCTTCAATGTTTGTTGTCACTATTCTTGTTGATACTTTTGCTGTTGCTATTGTTGATGCTGCTTTTGTTTAGTACAGCTTTCTAAGCCACGCAAATATGTCTAGATGTGATGCTACTTTGGGAAATGGGCATAAAAAATGTTTACCTTCCATCACTCTTTTTAGGTGAATCCTAAAACAAGGAAAACATGGTTTTGAATTTTTTTTTTCAAGGTTAAATCAGAGAAAATGAGGAGGCAGGAAGGTATTGTTAGAATAGTGAAAACCCAAAATAAATTTAGGGCTCTTATATATATATATTCTTGAGAGACAATGAAGTAGATATTCTAAGACGAAAAATAGATTATTGAAAAGAAAGACGACTAAGGAAACTGTTACCTGGGTTAAATACTGTTTGATTTGTAGCTTGTAAATAGAGGTTTAGATTATTAATAAAGATCATAGAAGATCATGTTAAACTAGATTCTTTCCTCCCTCTCCCCCACCCCTTACACCCTCACCCTCTCAATAAGATAAAGCGTTAGAGATCGTAGCTTATTCGATCTATTGAGGGAAAGACGAAGAAAGCAAACTATTTGACGTCTTATCTCTTAATAAGAGAGCTAGGCGAAAAATGAGGACCATCTAACCGAGCATTTCTATAAAACCTTTGCAAGTCATATTTGGCAAAGATTTAAAAAGATTGGAGCAGCAATATCATTTTAACCAAAATAGTGCTTGTGGAATACTGAACGCAAAAATGTAAAAACTAGGTTTTAAAAGGGAAAAGTGAATCTGTAAAATACTTCCTGTAAGCACAACTGAGCAGAGAGGGCAGGAATGAAACTGAAAGCAGACCTACAGTGTATGCGGCAGCAGTTCTAAACACCATCATTCTGGAAAAGATCTGCATGTGAACGAGTAAGAACTGAATAAATAATCTATAAAAGCTGCTTGGGTATAGATTCTAGATCTAGGGTCTAGATATTTACAGCAGCTAGACTCAAATCAAAAGTTTAGTTTTAGATTTAGATCTATGTCAAAACTTTAGGCTTAGAGTTTCAAAATGTTTTTCGAAGTAGATCTAAATTTTATGTTAAGAATTTTAGACATATCTAGAATTTAGGTAAAGATAGATAGGTGGAGACATAACTATATCTGGATCATGTAAGCAAACGGATATATCAAGACAACATATAAGCCTATGAAATACAAACACGCACCTCAGTCCTGACAAATTAACACTAAAATCCTGTTTGTAAAGCGGAATTTTTCAACTTGTAAATGAAAAAAAAAAACCAGGACCACAATGGACTGTTAGTGGAGGTTACGCCCACTTTTGTCTCTGAAAAACGTGACTGACATTTGGACCTCCTCTGGTTGAGATAGATAAAAGCGGGGGTAAATGAGCAGAAGTTGCTAGCCTGCTCAAACCAGCTGGTCAGAAAGGATAGCGTCGCTTCGTTTCTCAAGTTTTCCTTTTTAAGTTTTTGCATCTTTTTACGTAATCCTGAACCATGGCTAACTCCTTTATACTTGGCGTACGGCTGTTGTGTTTTTAATGTTCGGATTATTATGGCTACAGCATTATAGAGCCAATTATAAATCCTATTTGTTGTATTTCTTTCTTGGCAATAATTATCAAAACGTAAAAAAATCTTTGAAACAAGGAGACAGGAACTTTGGTTTGAGTGAAAATTAGTGATTGATATGGATTTTATTGTTCATACTATTAACAATTTATATATATATATATATATATATATATATATATATATATATATATATATATATACATACATACGGTTGTTATTGTATGCATTAGGTTACAATTGATAATATGAAATAACACGCATGCCATTTCATTCGCTCTTTAAAAGATAAAAATCACCAGCAAGTATAAAAATACATAATAAATGTGAACACATATATTATGGGTTATTTATTATAAGGTTATGGGGAAAAAAAACTGCAAAAGAAAATAGTTACAAGGTGATTTTTTTATCAATATACTATTTTAAACTAAGGTGAAAAAATATTATTCTTTGCTACGTTCTTTTATAAATTATTAAAAAAAAATACGTTTTCCTTAATGTCTATGAAATCTCTGAAATAGCACTCGGAGTGCTTATATTTTTATATAGTAATTTTAACTTCAAAAACAAGAGGCTGAATACTTTAAACACTTAGCTTATCTTTTATCTTTCTTGTTTTTTTTCTTATATGAAAAACCTGCCCCAGTGATGAAATCGTCATGCACAACTTTAAAAAAAATCCGATGGCTGGTGACTTTGATCTTTTCAAATTGATCTTCATTTACATTATGATAGAGCATACCTTTTTTGTTGTGCTACCGTCGTTGCCTTTAAATAAATTTACTACTGGATTCGTATTCTTTACAGCTGGCTTTGCTGGGGAGTGTCTATTGTCGTGAGTTGACTTATTTTGAAATTCAAACGTTTCTCTGTAAATTTGAACATCATATACAAAAGTAGAATAAAAGGTTTGAAATATTTTTCAGCGTTTCAAAAATTGGTGGAAGATATATAATAATCAAACATGAAATTAGAAAAGCAAACCCTCACTTGGGAATATTCTTTTCTCTTTTCGGAAAGGGCTTAGCCATGGAAAGAATACATAATAAAGACAGAGAAAAACTTCCTACAAGGTTTAACTTAGGCGCAAGAACTGTAAGCCAGACAAGGAGCTGTAAAGCAAGTAGAATAAGTCAATATTTTTACACCATTCGTGTTTAAATGAGGAAAATACTGTCACTTCAAACCTTTTGATATTTAATTATATGGTAACTACGTTAACATCTTTTTAAACAGAGTATGCAGTTCCTTAATTTATATTTCATGCAGAATGATTCTTTATTTCTTGCATGCAAAATGTAAAATTTTTTCAGACCAGGCACTTTTACCTCTTAAACAATATTAAAAACTTCACATAAGCATACAAAGTATTTCTTTAGACAAATGATAATATGAAAATGAATCTTGATTTATTGGTATCGGAATTAACTACTTTATTGAGATATGCTGTTGCACAATGTCGTTATCCTTTCTGTTAGGATACATCTATGACTTCAACTTCATTCAGAGCACATAAAACAGTCACGCTTCATGACCCAAAGTATAGTATGTGGCAACTATTAACATTGTTCAAGTTTTGAAAGTACTACATAAAAATGTAGTAAAAATTTCAACTAACGATTAGTATAATGTGATATGGTTATACGAACAGAAACCCGGGTTCTTCTCTAATCGTAGAGACATTGATAATCGTAGCTTTTATGGATTCTCGCACAGCATACAATATTCTGTTTCTAGCTTATACAAACGTACACTCAATTCACAAATAAACAAAGACTGGTCACACAGATCATAATTTGAAGGGAATGCAATTTCACAAAGTTTAATGCTACTTAGTAATTATGAGCTTTGCTTTCAGTTTATGCTTACACCCCAAAGAATACCATATGTGCTGAGGAACCGACATTTTTCAAGTGCACTGTAACTAATTACCAGTAACCATAAACGCGCATTTAAAATCAAAATTTTTAAGCAGGCAAAATCTTTTGAAATTTGTTAAGTTCATAGATATTTTTCTTAACATCAAAATGATAAAATGTGCCATAAAAGTTTATTCATTATCGTTTTCAAAATTTAAAAGAAAAAACAGAAAGAAGTATTCTGGTCAATGCGTTAACAGAATTACATATTACAACATGAAGAAAATCATATATTATGCCTGTCGGTCTAATCTGAAGTATAATCATAAAGTTTAAACAGTATAATCATAAATCATAAGTCATATTACTTGTCTTTCTTTCTCCTAGAACATGGCACGGACAGCATTCAAATTGGTATGACTTAGACGAATTTTCCTGATGAAGAATGTTATTTGCTTTTTATTATTTTTATGGTTTCTTCTCTTTTTCCCGAAATTCTTTGTTATATCTGCTTTGGCCCTTGCGAATCCAGTGTAAGGCGCTCTTTCTGTCTTTCAACAGTTCCAAATAAGTCTCCTCATCCATCCGCAAGTAGTTTTGAAAATCACTTGGGTAGGCCCTCAACTCATTTAGCAAGTTGGTGTGAGTGAATAGGTTCCGATCAAGAAGCCACTGCTTTGTCCAGTACCTTCTTGCATTTGCCCTCGATTTCTTTTTTCTTCGTATCAAAGCATACACAATCATACCACAAACACCTTTTTCGTATTCAGACGACATTTTCTTTAAAAAAAAAGCAACAACCAGTTATCAAGTGAAAAGACAGAAGCGCAGCAGTCGCGTGAACAGCTGAAGTGAGAGTCACGGCGGAAATAGTTTTCGAATGGCGCGGAAAAATATCCTGGGTTGGGAACCCAACGTGTAGGGAGAAAAATTTCCTGAGGCCCGGCGTAGGTTGAGGCACTAGTCCTGACCCTGTTCCATTGGCCCGTACGTGAGTGGCTTGCTTTAGTCTTTCTCTGTTTATATCCATATACCTATCCACTAGAACTTTGAATCATAGACCTAGGCTCTCAGCAGAGCTCAGCACATGTACAAGTAGCGGGTAGTCGGTGAATATTGGAGGTGGGAGGGGCATGACGTCATTGCTAGACCAAGCGAGGTGCTGTCATGAAACAATCAAACAACGAACACCTTAATTATTTCCTTTGTGTCTGTGTATCAATCACTCTGCCCTCTCTCATTCTCTTTACAACTCTGTCTCTTTTTTCTGTCTCCTTCCAACCCTCTCTCTCTCTCTCTCTCTCTCTCTCTCTCTCTCTCTCTCTCTCTCTCTCTCTCTCTCTCTCTCTCTCTCTTTCTCTCTCTTTCTCTCTCTGTCTTTCTCTCTCTCTCTTTTTCTCTGTGCCTCTCTCTTTCTCTTCCACTCCGGCCGCGACTTTTTGGAGGAACTACAGACCTTTTTTTCTGTTTTAGTGGATGAAGCTTTTTCTATTTTTTCTTGATTTCTCTTTGTCGCTATTTTTTTCTCTCTTGAGATAGCTCGGGAACCTATAATACGTAAAAGGCAAGTCTTTTTGGTGGGCAGGCTATATTTAAAAATTCGTCATTATTTCTCTCTCTCTCTCTCTCTCTCTCTCTCTCTCTCTCTCTCTCTCTCTCTCTCTCTCTCTCTCTCTCTCTCGTTCTTTCTCTCTGTGCTTTTCTCTCTCTCTCTCTCTCTCGTTCTTTCTCTCTGTGCTTTTCTCTTTCTTTCTGTCTATTTCTCTCTCTCTCTGGCTGCGATTCTTGGAGAGATCTGATTACAAACCTTTTTTTTTACTTTTAGTGCATGAAGCTTAATTGTCTATTTATCCTTGATTTCTCTTTGTCGCTATTTTTTTACCCCTGAGATAGGGCCGGAACCTATAATAGGCAAGTCTTTTTTGGTGGGCAGGCTATATCTTAAAATTAGTCAATGTTTGTCTCTCTCTCTCTCTCTCTCTCTCTCTCTCTCTCTCTCTCTCTCTCTCTCTCTCTCTCTCTCTCTCTCTCTCTCTCTCTATGTATGTATATATATATATATATATATATATATATATATATATATATATATATACACACACACATATATATACATATCTTATGATATATAAAAAGATATATAAACATATCATTTTTTCTTTTCTGTTAAGGCTAATACTCTTTTATATTGCCTATTGTTTTTCTAATATAATTCTCTCTGTTGATCTATAAACCAATTTATTTTTCAATGCAGATCCAAGGAATACCTATCTATGATTCTTAATTTATGTATTTATTTTTCTCTTTTTGCGTTTATCTTTCTACTTACGTGTGATTCTACTTACCTTTCTATCTATCTTTCTATGTACATACAGGTATGTCTATCTATCTATTTATCTCCACAAAGTCAAACATATATGTTTCAAATCTGTAGTCTCAGAATGTCGAGAGAAAGTGATGGACATCTTCTTCCTGCTCGATTCATCCAATTCTATCTGGATCGTCTACTACAGACAGATGCTCCAGTTTGTCCGAGGCGTGGTCAAAAGGTTGGACATTGGCGATGACTTCACTCGAGTTGGTGGCCTCTCTTTCAGCGA
Organism: Elysia crispata; assembly: GCA_033675545.1. Classification (NCBI taxonomy): domain Eukaryota; kingdom Metazoa; phylum Mollusca; class Gastropoda; family Plakobranchidae; genus Elysia; species Elysia crispata. Next base: position 13,483 of record JAWDGP010002524.1, read on the forward strand.
CGGCTATACAGTTAGTGCTCGGTGACTTTGCTGTGGTTGAGAGGGGAAGAAACGGGAGTGACTGAAATTGGTTTCACATCATCGTCAATATCATCATCCTCCCCCTACTCCTTCTTCTCCTCCTCCTTCTCATCCTCGACCTCATCATAAGCATCTCCGTTATGACTGACAAAAGATTGTTCAGTGCTCAAGAAGAGACATAGGCTTGGCCTTAATGGGATGGGTGGTATATCTATTAATCAATCAACTAATCAATGAGCCAAACACCATTGAACATGCAATTCCTCCTCAGCGTCCACCGTTGCTCTTGAACAGATCAAATAGTCAGTCAGAGGTCCTTGACAGCATCAATTTAACAAACATGCCCTACAGAACTGGCCTCAGGACTAACACTCACCTCGCCCTCAGATACGTCAGGGAAAACATCGAGTTTAGATCGGTGAGTCTCATGCCTTGGTGCATAAAAAGTCATTAAAATTGTTACATGTAAATGTGCGCATGCTTTCTCAAAGGCGATCTTTAGTTCATTTTCAGTTCAAAAGAGAATCGTTTGATGTCTGAAGTCGTCGGACCTTAACTTGTTTTTTGACGCCGGGTCTCATTTAACTTATCCTGATGAAACTGGTATCTCACAAATACATTTAGCTCTATTTGATGTGTTTTGAATTTAATAAAACAAGTTTTAAATTTTTGTCGAGAGCTCTGTAGGACTGTTATGGCATCATATAATATATTCGATATGGATTTTTTAGCCTCACCTAAAATTTTGTCCTTGACGTATCAAACAGGGTGTGACTAAAGTGATGGTAGTGGTGACTGATGGAGGGTCCACTGAACAGAATTCTACCACCAGGGAGGCACAGTTGGCGCATGATGAAGACTTTAATGTGTTCGTGGTTGGCGTAGGCCATTACCGTGAAGAGAGCGGGATGAGGGCCATTGCCTCAAAACCTAATGACAGTTTTATCTTTAACACTCCTGAGCTAAGCAACGTGACCAGCATACTGCCTGGCCGAGTTTGCTCACTAGCAACTGTCTTTGTCGGCTGTACGTTCGAACTTAACTGTAATATACACAGCTAAGTAATGACCTGCGAGCTACCGTATAAATCAGTTTAGGTATCTTGTAAAAGAATCAGTAAACGTTACATTAGTGCTGGCACTGGTCTTGTTCCATAAGACTTAAAAACTGAAAGTCAAACAGATACCTAGTCAGCAACATGCAATAGAAGACATTTTGACAAGATATTAAGTTTAATTCTAAATTACCGAAGCTTAAAAAGGATTTAGGTAAAAGAAAGCATCAACAAAAATATTTTGTGGGCATTTAAATTAAGCTCTATTGCTCAATGAAAGGACTCATATATTTATTATATAATATTTAACTATAGTAAAAGATCTTACCACAAATTTTTCCGTCATACTAAGGTAGTGTTTCAGTCGGAGGACGAGGATGATGTTTATCCTCCTGTCTCTTTAGGCTCTCTCCTCTGTCTTTATTGAATACAAGCATGATAAACCGTTCAAATGAACGGGGTAGGAAGACAAATTATACACTGAAGAAGAGCAAAGCAGACTTATATATCCTTGGTATCTCTTTTGGAGCCATACCACTATAGGAAAATAAAAATTTACAACGACAACTTCCAACAGCCATACAACTACATAGAGTGATAAAGAGAAAAAAAATGGAGAAAGAAAATAAAAGAAAACTTTACAACAAATACAGACTAAGTCCAGAGGCACAATGTTACATAATGAGAATAGAAAAAAAAAAAAAGATTTTTTTCAATAATAGTGTAACAGAATTGTCTCCTCCACAGCCACTCATCATACGGTGTTGAAATATAATTTACATAGAACCTTAAAACATTGGAATTCTTCTCACGTTGTAATGACGTCATTCTTTAAATGAACTTTTATGAAGCAAATATCTCAAGCAAAAAAGCAAACTAAATCTGAGTGCAATCGTTTAAGCAGCCCTAGTTTTTGTTTATCTCTCCACAGAAACATATATATGTATGTGATGCTGAACTGACACACAGCAGATACAGTATAATGTGTTCCAAACTATCATAATGAAGAAAAGTGAACCACTACAATAACAGTTATATCTCCACAGCCCAGCAGATACAATGTAATGTGTTTCAAACGACCAAATGGAAGAAAAGTGAACCACAACCACAACCACAACAAAAACAATAACTCCTCCAGAGCCATACGACTTCATGAAAAAAATGCAACAACTCTCAAAGCCATAAAGCTGCACAAAAACGAAAATGGTAAAAGAAAAAACAAACCAAAAAAAATAACTTTACAACAAATTCAGATTTATCTCCAGAGACACAGAACTACATGAAAATTAATTTTTTTTTCAATAGTAAATATATGAAAAAATAATTTAAGAACCATGAAACATTGGAATTCTTCTCATGTTTTATTGAAGACGTTCTTGAAATGAAGTAAAGATCTCAAGCAAAAAAAGAAACTAAATGTGTATGCAATTGTTTAAGCGGCCCTGGTTTTAGTTTAGATCTCCACTGAGACCGTAATTATGTGGTGTTGATTTGACTAACTACAGATAAAGAGTAATGAAATTATAGAACTTTGAAACATTGGAATTATTCTAATGTTGTCATGTACACACTCTTTAAATGAAGCAAAGGTCTCAAGCAAAAGAGTAAACCAAGCCTGGTTGCACTCGTTTAAGCAGCCCTAGTTTTAGTTTATCTCTCCACCAAGACCACAGTATGTGGTGCTGATGTGACACAAAACAGATACCATGCTATTTGTTCCATGCAGATCTCTAGAAAAAATGGTCTCCAATACAAAAAAAAAACTTAGGTGGATGCATATTTTTCATATACAGACTTAAAAATGAATAATCGAAAATCGTGACTAGATTTTTAAAAATTGTCACACTGTAATGGAAAATTGATCAGATCTTCATATATATATATATATATATATATATATATATATATATATATATATATATATATATATGTGTGTGTGTGTGTGTGTGTGTGTTTGTTTGTTTGTTGTTGAAAGGAGTAATAAAAACGTATTGCATCCAAAATGTTTCAAAATGTTTCGAGAAAAAAAAAACTAAAAAAAACAACTTTCACAATTAAGTAGCTCTAGATTTAGAAATCGCAAAAAATATTTTGCTTTTCCGAACATTTGTTGCGGTGAAGTGTGAAAAGAAAGTGTTAGAGCATCATATCAAGATCTAGATCTATATTTTGACTGAGGACTAATTGGAATCTAAATTTGATTCTAGATCTAGATCTAGATTCTGACTACACTTCAGTGATTGGAAAGTCCTCATGATTACCTCGGTTTTTCTTCTATGTTTAAATCTAGATCTACATTTTACACTATATTTTTATACCTATAATTCTAAACTGGTTGATCTAGATCTAAATTCTGACTACGCTTAGATCTATGTATAGATCTAGAAGTTTAGTTAAAAGTTCCAGATTAAGGCGATTTAGATCTAAATTCTATCTTTAAATCCAGATCCTAGATCCATATTTCTCTACTTTATCCCACCCACTATACTAAGCTTACTTACTTTCCTTTTGTAATTGATCGAAGAAATATATATATATGTAATTTAGATCTAAGAAAATTCAATGTGTAGATTTTTCTATATAAAGATAGCATTTGAACAAAAACAATTGATGAAATCTTGCAATCAACATTAATTAATCTCAGAGCTTTGAAAATTTTCTCATCCATCTAGTAGAGTGCCGTTACCGAAAGTAACCTCATAATGCGACGCTTTTGTCTCAACCTGCAAGAGGTCAAATTTAGTTTAAATTTAATTTTTTTTTTTTTTTTTTTTTTTTTTAGATTTTCACTCCTTTGAAAATTAAAACATATTGTTACAATACATTTATGTTTAGAAAATAATGATAGATTGTTTTAAAAGAGTTATCTAAATCAAACTTTTGAAAACACTGAAAACATTGTTTTATATGTTATTTGGTTCTGTATAGCGAATTCGGCAATTAAAATTGAGGAATTAATTACAATAAAGATAAAAAGAACTTTCAAAGGCATTTTTTAGCCTAAATCCAAAACTTTTAAACATTTTTTTTTCACCGCGACATACACTGAACTTGGCAGATCATAAATCAGTAAACTTCATCACTGTGCGTTGAGTGGTTTAGGAAGAGATAGGGAACAAAGCAATCAAAGTTGCCTTTTATAATATATATTTCAATGTTTGTTGAGTTGTTAGGAAGGTACATTCCAAATCCTTGAAGTCAGGTTTTTAAGGAAAGGAGGTAGGTGGTTACTATCCCAGTTTCCTTGTTGATAATCCTGTTTGTTGGTTTTTTTTATGGCTGGTGCAGTCCTGGATTTATGTCGAGAAAACTTGTGGTAAGATCTTTTACTGCTATTATACTGCAATATTCTAATTGATTGTTCATATTAATCTTCAGACAAAGAGAGAGAGTAAAAAAACCTTTTCATACAGTGAAGCAAAATTGTTGCAATTAGTATAACGAGAAGCAAATTAAAATGTTAAATCTTAAAATATACAACTTTTTTTTTATTTTTCTCTTTTTTTATTTTGAACTGCTTATTTAGCCTGCAACATAAAACAACAAGTGAACTTGACCTTTGTGGCTGGCCCAGCAAACAACGACAGGGCTTATGATATCATTGAGATCTTCGTCAACAGCATCCGTGATCCTCATAGATATGTGTCTTACTCACTGTTCCTGGACATCTGTCAAAATCCACCAGGCGATATCCAACCGAATGAGTTTGGACGCTACTGCATCAGGTAAAATAGTTGTCTGCTGTTGGAAGGCGGCGGCATCCAGCTTGAATTAATAGAAAATTGAATTTAAGTTTATAATGAAGTTGTCTTTGAAAAGGATGCATGATCATCTCATAAGTTTTGGGTTTATGAGTAACATACACATGTGGAATAAGAAAACAATAACATTTTATAGAAAAGTGGATTGAAACCGTATAAACCATCCAAAAATGGTACCATTTAAGCTTTGAAATATTAACATCCGCGAGCACACATACAAAAAAAAACGAAATAAAAAAAAATTTGGGATTTAGCTATATACCATGCCTTAAACCTAAAAGTAGATGATACAAAAGGAAGGATTCATTTTAAAATATGATGAACAACATATTTTTATAGTTTTAAAATATATTTGCCATCTCTGATGATTTAAAAAGATAAAGAAATGCACGTGAAGACACACGTAGATGAGATAAAACCAGGGTGTCAAACATAAAATTAATGATCAAGGGACAAGAAGCACCCGGTTTGATTCAATTTATGAATTATCCTCTATCTTTACAACAATATCTTCGGCCTACGCCCAGCAACCCTTCTTTTCTATACACATTCACTTTACATTATACCCCATAAAGGTCGAACAATCAAGGAATGGCCAACGAGTCGTCACTCACATCATTGGTGCAGCAATTAGATAATGCCACTGCTACCAATTCCGATGTGCGCCAGGTTGTCGTCGTCTTTATGGATCCCTACACTCTCTACTTTGCCAGGTAAGGCCTGTCTGACGCTGCTTACTGTGTGGAAATGTACACCTGTTACAATCATTTTGTTTGAACTTTGTGTAGAATGGCTGTTTCAAATGTCGTCGTCTTTATGGATCCCTATACTCTCTACTTTGCCAGGTAAGGCCTGTCTGACGCTGCTTACTGTGTGGAAATGTACACCTGTTACAATCATTTTGTTTGAACTTTGTGTAGAATGGCTGTTTCAAATGTCGTCGTCTTTATGGATCCCTATACTCTCTACTTTGCCAGGTAAGGCCTGTCTGACGCTGCTTACTGTGTGGAAATGTACACCTGTTACAATCATTTTGTTTGAACTTTGTGTAGAATGGCTGTTTCAAATGTCGTCGTCTTTATGGATCCCTATACTCTCTACTTTGCCAGGTAAGGCCTGTCTGACGCTGCTTACTGTGTGGAAATGTACACCTGTTACAATCATTTTGTTTGAACTTTGTGTAGAATGGCTGTTTCAAAGCTCAATAGATCTCCACGACAAGTCATTCTGAAAGAAAGAAAATGTAGCTCTTAACTGACCTGCTCTTAAATATGTTTAAGATTTCAGTTCGATACAGCGAATCGCATGTATAAAATTAAGAGTTGTGTTTTTAAAAATTAGAACAAAAGCTGGAATCATAGTTTAAAAATAAGCTGTATATATAAAACATAAGTTTGAAGCACAAAGTCAGAATTAAATGAGTTTACTTAGAACTGGAACAAAAAAAATCATAAAACTATGAACGAATGTTACCGTGCATTTTGATTTACTTCTTTTTTTCGTTCATATCTGCGTTTTCAATTTTTCTAACCTATTTTCAATGCTTCCTTGATTTGGTTTCGAGGGGAAAAAGCTAGTGCATGTTTCCTTCTATTTGTATGTTAAGATCAGGGCAGCCTTGCCATTCGTCAACTTAAAACTAAAATAACAATAATTGACAAAATTAATATTTTCTAGTCAACTTCACATGTCTTTGTACAATATGAATAATTTGATGATCAACGCATGATTATCAAACTAGTTTCATTTAATTGTGTTCTCTCTTGGCAATGGCTTTCTTTTTGATCCAATAGGAATCAGACTTTCAATGATCTCGTCGACTTAAAGAAAGAAAGAGGCTTTGAATTGTTGTTTATGGGCATGGGCTTGGAGGATCGTGACATAATCTGCGCATGGTTACATATTCAAGACACTTTCAATGTTGATGCTGGTCCCTTGAAAAATCAAGGATCGGTCCTAAGGGACTTTGCAAATCGCATATGTTATGGTGAGAAAATGCATAATAGCAGGAATTTCCTTTTGTTTGTTTGTTTGTTGTTATTTTTTTCAACTACGGGTCTGTTTTTAACTATAAACAATGACCAAGTCTCATATTTGAAGCTAACGAGAATCTTTTTTTAGCAAATGAAGTCATTTAAAGTCTTATAAATAAGAAGACTAGTTATTTCATATAGGACATTTAACAAATACTTTTCAAATTTGAATCACTTGTAAAATTGTAAAAAAAAAAAATTCGTAATGAGGGTGCAACGGATAGCAAAAAAAAAGGAAAAAAAAACATAATTGAAACTTGCAGTTCAGTTAAGTAACAAGCATGAACACAAAATTTGTATTTCTAACAAAGAGCTTGCTCCATTGAAACTTTACTTACCACAACAAAGTTCTCCCAAGTATTAATTTCACTATATTTTTTTTTCACCACAGGCATCAACTCAGCAACTCCAAGCCTGGGTTTGGACGCAGACTAAATTTGACCTATTGCAACTCTAGCTCCTATTAACGCTGTTAGAGTTTCTCAAGAAATTTTTCTCGTTATTTTTCTGCTTTTTTCATGAGCACTAGGGAGAACTAGATAAAGATAAAAAAAATTTTACTCAGCTGATTAGTTTTATTATAAACCATTTGGCTCAGTGATTTATATATATATATATATATATATATATATATATGTGTGTGTGTGTGTGTGTGTGTGTGTTCTTTTACGAATTTCAGCTAAAGCCTTTCTTTTTTAGTGCTTTTAGACCAATTGCACATGCACCAATTGTAGTAAGTTCGTACATATACAAATTAATACAGTACCTCGCAGGTAATAGTTTAGTTTTACAGTTTCTGTTGTTGTTTTTTGTTTGTTTGTTTTTTGTTGTTGTTGTTTTAATGCGTGTGGTTTTTGTTTTTTTTTGGGGGGGGTCTTTGTTTTTTATTTTTTTTTATGATTATTATCTAAAAAGTACCGACATGACGTAAGATATCGTAACCAGGTATCAATGTGTAAAGTAATCTAGCAATAGTGCATGGCACTTCCGCATTTGCATTATACAATTAATTGTATTAAAAGACCCCAATAACAGAATCTGTTGCAATGGGAAAACATTTTGTCAAAACTGGGAAACATTTGTAAGGATTGATATAGATAATATAAGTTTAACTTTTTAAGACTTTTCCTATTTTGCAACAAGATCAAGAATTTAGATCTAGGACTAGCTTTGAGTAGTAGGTACAGCTTTTCGCCGTCATCATGGCTAAAAGTCAAGCCAGTGGGCAGAGAATGAGACAGGAAAACATTATTGAAATCAACAGTCTGGTATGCTTCAGTCAATAGGAAAAGAAAACAGATTTAAAAGCTCTCAGGGTTTAAGAATTAGCAAAGTATTTTTGGCATGTATCTCCTCACAATTCTGATGTCCTTAAAGCTCGATTTGATGTTTGTGCGGGTTTTTCATGAAACTTTTTTTTTATTCAGACATAAATAGAAATGCATCTGTCCGAGCTTTTTCCAACACTATAGGGAAATTATCACAGTCATCATCCTAACTATAAGAAAAAAAAGAATGCTGAAGGGGAGGAATTCCTTGAACAATGCAGGTTGGTTTGTTCGAAAGTCGTGTTCGAAATTTCAACCGTAAAAAAAAAGAATAGACGATTTTATTGACATCGTGAATGTAGTTATTATTAAAAGCATAAAAGAAAATAAAATAAAAGAAGAGAAAAAAGAAAGAGAAAAATGTCCAAAATTATCTAGCATTTGTTTGTTTCTTTCGTGTATTTACTTTTTATTTGTTTTGTTGTTGTTTTTTTTATTTGTTAATGCTTTTAATGTATAATAAATGTTTTTGCGTTCCATGGAAAATGCGTATTGCGCCGCATCTCCCATTTTTTCTCAACCTTCCTCTTTTTAATCTCAGAGGAGCTAGCTTGGACATCTTTATTTTGGATGTAACTTTCTTATTGTAAAACATATCCCTACGCTAGAGCCACAAAATAATCCAGTGGTAATGGTCATTCTGGTGCCCCCCCCTCCCCCCCCCCCCCCCAAAAAAAAAAAAAAAATCCAACAGCCAGAGGTTTTTCTTACTCTGGAGCACAAGAAACCTGGCATGGCACCAGAATGACACAAAAGCCAGAGATTTGGGCTATTCTGGTGCAAGGCACCCTATTTTACTCCCTCTTCTATTGTACGTCCAGGCGAAGGTCGAAATTGAGAAGAAATGGATCGTCAGTTGGTCCATAACAATCTTTTACCAAGGTCGGAACTGTAAGTTAAAGTTTGGCTTTCGAATTCCACCACCTTATGACCTAACAACGTATTGAACTCAAACATTCTTTATGTCGTTCCAACGCTCTGCCTACTGAGCTATTTGTCATCAATTGGAAATCTTTCTATACTACTCACCAGTGTCACTGGCTAATTAATCAAAAGATGAACTCAGATAGCTCTAAATGTCATCAGTGATAAAGACTTTCACACATGTGATGGCAGTATTTGTTTTTATTCAACCAATTTAAAGTCTCCTCGATAGATAGCTTTAGTGGGCGCTGATAGAAAACTCGCCATATGCATCGGCCTACACTAAAGTAGGGCGTGACTATCTGGGGCATAACATGTATGTTTAAAAAAATTAACAACACTTGAGTTTGACACATAATGGAACTATAAATATAATTTAAGGGCCTTTTTAAACCACATCTTTAAATATTTCTTATCAAGCTAATTTTTTCATTGTGTAATTGCAGGTAGATTATTCGACTGAAGGGCATAGCGTGTAATCTGTTTGGAAGAAAAGGACCATTTCGTTATGGCGAGGCGAGGCAGTTGTCAAAAACTAAGAGAGGCTGTACAGTCTTGGAAAGGTCTCGAGGTCTGATTTATGGCACTCAAATGGCTGGGAAGCGCCCGCTGCTTCGCTGCTGTTGCTGTTGTTGTTGTTGTTGATGCTGCCTTTGTTCAGTACACTGAAAGAGCCTGCAGAGGCAGAAAAGTATTGTCAGAATGGTGAAAACCCAATATAGATTTAAGGCTCACATATAATACAGTGTTATTCAGAGACAATGAACCGGGTATTCTAAGTCAAAAAATGAATAGACGACAAAGAAAACTAGGAGTTAATTACTGTTTGCTTTGTGGCCTATAAATACCGATTTAGATAATGAATTGAAATTATAAAAAATCATGTAAATCTTCTTTCTTCAGCCCCCCCCACCCCCCCCTCAAAATTAGCAATCGGTAGCCTATTGAGGGAAAACACGAAGAAGGAGATTTCTTCGACGTTTTATCTCTGAATAATGGAGCTAGACAAAAAATGAGGACACTATGCTATAATACCTAGGCACGTCCTATATGGCATAAAGCTCAAAATGGCCCTGAAAATTGGAGCAGTAATATTATTTTTAGTAGAATAGTAAAATAGTTTTATTGGAATATTAAAGACAAAAATATTAAAACTATTTTTAAAGGAAAAGGTGAATGTGCAAACTGCTTCCTGAAAGCACATTTTTGCAGTTGTCAGGGATGAAACAAAAAGTAGACCTACAGTTTAAGCGGCAGCAGTTCTAAACACCATCTGAAATAGATCTACATGTTATAGAACTAGATCTTTAACAAAAATCTTTAAAAATCTGTTTGGGTTGAATTCTCGATCAGTCAAACAACCATCGAGGTTGAGACAGACGGAGCTAGACCTAGGGATCTAAAGACGCAAGTCACTGTAAATAAATAAATAAAGTTTTCACGTCTTTCGTCTTATTTATCGGTCTTGAGCTAGATCTAGCTTTGTGGTTGATTTTTCTATACTATATATTTCTTTATTTACCGTTTTATGCATCTTTAAATCCTTAGATCTAGCCCCCTCTGTCTCAGCCTCTATCGTTGTTTGACTGCCTTCTTTGTTTTTATATATTAAAATTATGTCTCTCAGTTAAATGTGCATCATTCTGAGATCCTTTATAACATGTATTCTATATAAGTATGTGATAGGAACCCTGGCAGGTTACACATTCAAACATGAGTGAGGAAAAAAAAAAAAAAAAAAAAAACTAACAGAGAGTCGGTTTAGCCTTTTTTTTTTCACACATATTAAATCAAATCCCAAGTAAAATAATGGCGCAACTTGTTTTTAAAACCACCATGGGATCTAAATGTGAAAAAATAATTAGGAAATTAGAAAATTATCTTCACCAGTACGTACCACAGAAAGCAACTGATAAAAAACGAGATACGAAGCGATGTGACAAAGATATTTAGTACAGCAGGAAAAAAGATATTTTAAATGGTAATAGATTTGACAATATTTGAAAATTAGAATTTGGTGACAAGTTTAATGGAGTGCTGCCGATTTCTAGTGCACAGGGCGGTGCCCGCGATGCATATTCACAAATCCCGATAACGCCAACCCAGCCTGTCAGATCAAATTACCGGCCTGTGATAAATCTACTCATGCCAGCGGCCCGTTTCATTGAAATCGTCTCATAAGCGAGTTTTAGCCGGTCCCCAAAACTAAATTCCTGCCTTGAGTGTTAGGCCGGGCGGGCCACAAATTAGAGAATGGACAGATTCACCAACAGGCCCTTCGGGACGTTCCGGGTATTTTCGTAATTTTCGGTGCCGCGATAACTGTTTTGGTCAAAGAAGGTGGAATCTTTTTTTTATCCTATGTTGTAAACAATAGTTTTCTGGTGGAATATTATCTAGAAAAGTTTCTTAAAAATTTATAATGATTTTTTCCCTAGATCTAGATCTAGATATCTAGGTAGGTTTAGATACTAGTTCTAGATCTATATGGAAAGAAATGGTATCAGGTGCACCTTTTTACTTTGAAGTACTGCATTTAGATTTACAGAGTAAGTTTTTGGATGTCTCATACTATTTAAGAGATTTTTTTCAAAATATGGTAGTTTGAGTAATCTCGTAAGGTCTCAATCTATAGCGGCAAGGCGTCGATTTCAGGCTATGATTTAGATAAAACTTTTATAGTTTCGCCATTTTTGTGTATTTAGAAACCTGGAAAAACTGTCGACGACTTAAATCTCGGTGGAAATTAGCCATGCAAGTTATAAATTTGTACATATGAGCCAGGAAAAATGCTGGTAGGTTCCTTTTATGCTTGTTGTCATGGAAAGGATGTTTGAAGTGACAAAAACTACTATCTCGGACAACCTTCGAGACCGCAAAACGAAAAACAGTAAAATTTGAAGTTTTTGCTCAGTCGTTACATCTGCGTGTCCTCACTCCTCAGTAACCTGTGGGACGGGCCGGGCGTACACTAAACAAGCGCTGGCAAACAGCCAGACAAATGGAAATAATTTATATGCCTATGTTTTACAAACAATCACTCCAGTCCCGATAAATAAGCATTGAGATCCTGTTCGTAGAACGGGTTTTTCAGCCTGTAAATAAAAAAAAACAACAACACAACGGACTGTTTAGGGAGATAACTCCGATTGTTGTCTCTGCGAAACGTAATTGACATTCGGGCCTCCTCTGGTTGAGATAAAAGCAGCATGAAATGCGAAGAAGTTGACAGCCTGCTCAAAGCTTGACAGAAACAATTGCTTGCCACTGAGCAGCGTCCCTTCGTTCTCAAGCTGAATTACCTACCTCTTTTTTTTTTCAAAATTTTGCGCCTTTTCCGCAAACCTGAATCATGACTAACTCCTTTTTACTTGTTGTGTTTGTAAGTAAAGTTTTCTTTTTAATTTTTCGAATTATTATGGCTAAAGCATAATAGAGTCAATCATATATCTTTTTCATTGTAATTCATGCTTAGGAATTTTAAAACGTAAAAAAAACTTGGAATTGAACAAACTACGAAACAAGTAGACAAACTTTGGTTTGATGAGAAACTTAGCTGATTCAAGTAGATTTTATTGTTTTATATATATATATATATATATATATATATATATATATATATATATACACACACACATACACACAAACGGTTGTTATTGCATGCATTAGATGTACAATTGATAATATAAAACAACACGCATGTCATTTATTTTTTATCTAAAAGATAAACATCACCAGCAAGAATCAAAATATAGAAAAGCAAAACATATTATGGGTTATTTATCATGACATTATGAGAAATAATCTACAGACAAAGGAAAATAATTATAAGGTGAATTTTTATCATTATACAACTCTTTTAAACTGATGAGAAAATTTAATATCAAATCTTTCAAACAGCAATCGGTGTGTTTATCTTTTTGTATAGCAATTTTTACTTCAAACCAAAGGATTGAATGCTTTAAACAGGCAGCTTATCTTTTATCTATATTTTTACTCGTATGAAAAATCAGTCTCCAATAATGAAATTTAATCCCGCAGAAAATTTTAACATATTTAACTTTAATCACTAGCAGATAAAAAACAGCTAACACCAAAATTCTTTAGATGAAAAACTCCTCTGCAGATGACTTATCTTTTCACATTGATCTTCATTTACATTATGATAAAGAATACCTTTTTTGTTGGCCCACTGTAGTTGTATTTTAATTGAATTAATATTCGATATTCGTTTTCTTTACAGGTGACTTTGCTGGGGAATGTCTATTGTCGTGAGTTGACTAATTTTGAAATTCAAACGTTCGAAATAAAAGACTGTTAAACAACATAAATCAAAGTAAAAAAAAACCGGTTTGAAATATTCTTCAGCGTTTCGAAAAGTTGAAGGGAGGTTTCTAACTATCAAACTTGAAATTAGGAAAGCAAACCATCACTCTGGAATATTCTATTCTCTTTTCGAAAAGGCATAGCCATGGTGAGAATACATAAAAATGCAGAGAAAAGAACTTCCAAGAAGGTTTAACTTAGGCCAGAATTGTAAGCCAGACAAAGTGGTGTAAAGCAATTTTTTTCACGCTTTGTGTTTAAATGAAGAAAATACTGCAACTTTATACCTTTTTTATATTTAGTTATGTCTTAATTATGTTAACATCTTTTTCAACAGAGTATACAGTTCCTTCATTTATATTTATAAGTAGAATAATTCTAATTCTTTATTGGTTGCACGCAAAATATATTGGGTTTTTTTTTTCAGACTAGACACTTTTACCTCTTAAGCGATTGAAGATATTTAAAAATCCAAACTAGCATACAAAATATTCCTTTCTTTAGCTAAAACTTAATATGAAAATGAATCTCGAATTGAGAAAAGTGAAAAGGACATAAGTTTTATTGATATCAGAATTGACTACTATTTTGAAATATGCTGCATAGTACAATGTTGTTTTCCTTTAAAAGAAAGCTTTCTGTTAGGATACTTATATCACTACAACCTCATTCAGAGCACATAAAACAAATTGCCACGTTTCATGACCCAGAGTATAGAAAATAGCAAATATAAACATTGCTTATTTTTCTTCCTCTAAGAAACAGGCGCGGACAACATTCAAATTGGTATGAATTAGACGAATTTTCCTGTTGAAGCTTTGTTGTATCTGCTTTGGCACTTGCGAATCCAGTGCAAAACGCTCTTTCTGTCTCTGTATCTTTCTCTGTATATATCCGTGTGCCTAACCACTGGAACCTTGAAACATAGACCTAGGCCTTCATCAGATCTCAACACATTTAAAGGTAGCGGGGAGTTGGTAAATATTGGAGGTACGATCAGCCTGATGAGTTCATTCCGAGGTGCTGTGAAGAAACAGTCAAACAACAAACTGTACAACTATTTCCTTTGTGTCTGTGTGTCAATAACTCTGCCCTCTCTCATTCTCTTTATGACTCTGTCTCGTTTGTCTGTCCGTCTGTCTGTCTGTCTGTCTGTCCGTCTCTCTCTCTCTCTCTCTCTCTCTCTCTCTCTCTCTCTCTCTCTCTCTCTCTCTCTCTCTCTCTCTCTCTCTCTCTCTCTCTCTCTCTCTCTCTCTCTTTCTTTCTTTCTCCTTTTTTCTCTCTCCGGCTGCGACTTTTTGGGGCGATCTGATTACAGATCTTTTATTTTGTTTGTTTTAGTGCATGAGCTTAATTGTCCATTTTTCCTTGATTTTTTTCTTTGTCTCCTATATTTTCTCTCCTGAAGTAGCTCGGAAATCTATACGCAAAGGGCAAGCCTTATTGGTGGGCAGGCAATGTGGGGGTAAACATGGACATAACTCCAATGAATTCATTAGAGTAGTACGTCTTATCCACTGAGTAGGTCATTTTGTATACTTTCCACTTACCGATCACATGTTCTAAACAGTGTATGGATATTATCTTGAACCCGCACGTAATGCTTGCTTTGAAATTCAGCTCCTTTTTTTTTGTTTGCAAAAGACAATATCATTTTAAATTTTTTAAAAAGTTAGATTACGCTTTTTTTATTACAAAACCATGCACCCGAGTAAATTTTAAACACAATTACTAAATACATACACTGTATGTGATTCAATTGTCTGGATCTGTGATAACAACTACAACAACGGCAAAATAATACTCGATATCAATAATAATAATAATAATAATAATAATAATAATAATAATAATAATAATAATAATAATAATAATAATAATAATATAATAATAATAATAATAATAATAATAATAATAATAATAATAATAATAATAATAGTAGTAGTAGTAGTAGTAGTAGTAGTAGTAGTAGTAGTAGTAGTAGTAGTAGTAGTAGTAGTAGTAGTAGTAGTAGTAGTAGTAGTAGTAGTAGTAGTAGTAGTAGTAGTAGTAGTAGTAGTAGTAGTAATAGTAAAACTTTGGGGGGGGTCTGGATTTTTTTAATGACACCTATGTAAACAATGTGAAAACATTTTCACAATTATAATGTTCTTCAACTTAACATCTACATGCAATGAGTTAAAAAAGAAAAGGAAGATCGATTTACAAGTTTGCAACAAATACCCTTATCTTAAAATCAGTCAATATTTCTCTCTCCCTCTCTCTCTCTCTCTCTCTCTCTCTCTCTCTCTCTCTCTCTCTCTCTCTCTCTCTCTCTCTCTCTCTCTCTCTCTCTCTCTCTCTCCATGTTTGTCTATCTCTTTGTCTGTCTCTCTCTGTCTCTTTCCATCTCCCTCTCTCTCTCTTTCTTTCTCTCTCTCTTCCTCTCTCACTGTGTCTGTCTCTCTCTGTGTCTGTCTCTCTGTGTCTGTCTCTCTATCTGTCTCTTTCCATCTGCCTCTCTCTCTCTTTCTTTCTCTCTGTTTCTCTCTCTGCCTCTCTCTTTCTCTCTCTCCCGTTGCGACTTTTCGGAGGGATCTGATTACCAACCTTTTGTTTTTGTTTTAGTGCATGCATCTTAATTGTCTATTTTTCCTTGATTTCTCTTTCTCGCTATTTTTTTCTCCTGAGATAGCGCGGGAACCTATAATACGTAAAAGGCAAGTCTTTTTTGGTGGGCAATCTATATTTCAAAATCAGTTAATATTTCTCTCTCTATCTTTCTCTCTCTCTCTCTCTCTCTCTCTCTCTCTCTCTCTCTCTCTCTCTCTCTCTCTCTCTCTCTCTCTCTCTCTCTCTCTCTCTCTCTCTTTTTCTCTCTCTTTCTCTCTTCACATATATAAATATATTTATATATATATATATATATATATATATATATATATATATATTTATATATATATATATATATATATATATAATATAAAGATAATTACAAAATTCTTTCTCTCTTTACATATATATATATATATATATATATATATATATATATATATATAAAGATAATTACAAAATTTCACAAATATAACAGACTTTCATCCTCGGGAATCATACACTGAAGAAACATGAATAGGTGGGGCAAACTAGAAGTTTGAAGTGAAAAGTGAAACATGACAACTATAGATAGATCTCTTCTGGAGCCATACAATTACGTAAAAAAAATTACAACCATAACTCTCAAGAGCCATACAACTACACAAACGGATAAAGGCAAAAAATGGAAGAAAAAAAACTTTACAATAAATACAGACTAAATCCAGAGCCACAGAACTGCATAAAGAAAATGAAAAAAAGATAGAATTTATTTTTTCAGTAATACATACTGTATCAGATTGTTTCCTCCAGAACCACTCATAGGAGAGTTTTGAAAAATATAGAACCTTGAAACATTGGAATTCTTCTCAAGTTGTCATGACTTTATTCTTTAATGCACATTTATGAAGCAAAGATCTCAAGCACATATATATATATATATATATATATATATATATATATATATATATATATATATATGGAAGGACATACCCTTTTATATTCCCTATTTTTTTTTTCAAACTAGAATTCTTTTTGTCGATCTATCAACCAATTTATTTTTCAATGGCTGTAGATCCAGCCAATGAATACTGATTTTCCTATCTATGATGCTTAATTTATCTATTCATTTTTCTATCTTTGTGTCTATCTTTCTACTTCCGTGTGATTCCACTTACCTTTCTATCCATCTTTCTCTCAAACATGACTTTCAAATCTGTAGTCTCAGAATGTCGACAGAAAGTGATGGACATCTTTTTCCTGCTCGATTCATCTAATTCTATCTGGATCGAATACTACAAAGAGATGCTCCAGTTTGTCCGAGACGTGGTCAAAAGGCTGGACATTGGTGATACCTCTCTTTCAGCGACGACTACACGGTTAGTCCTGGTGAATTTATGGTGGTCGAGAGGGGAAGAAACGAGAGTGAATGAAATTGGCTTCACATCATTTAGAATATCATCATCTTTCCCCAGCTTCATCTTCTCCTTCTCCTCCTCCTCCTCCTCCTCCTCCTCCTCCTCCTCCTCCTCCTCCTCCTCCTCCTCCTCCTCCTCCTCCTCCTCCTCCTCCTCCTCCTCCTCTCATCCTCAGCCTCATCATTAGATCTCTGTCATGGTTGACAAAAAGACTGTTATGTGCCCAAGAAAAGACATGGCATGGCCTTAACGGAATGGGTTGTATATCTATTAATCAGTCAACTAGTCAAATAATCAAACACCATTGAACATGCAAATCTTTCTCAGTGGCCGCCGTTGCGCTTGAACAGATCACACAGTCAGTCAGAGGTCCTTGACAGCATCAATTTAACAAACCTGCCCTACAGAACTGGCAACAGGACTAACACTCACCTCAGATACGTCAGGGAAAACGTCGAGTTTAGATCGGTGAGTCTCATGCCTTGGTGTATACAAAGTCATTGAAATTGTTACATGTAAATGTGCGCTTGCTTTCTCAAAGGCGATCTTTATGAAATTTTCAGTTCAAAAGAGTAATGTTGAATATCTGAAGTCGTCGGACTTTAATTTGTTTTCACGCCGGATTTCATTTAACTCATCCAGATGAAACTGGTATCACACAAATACATTCAGCTGTATTATGTTCAGCGTGGTTTGATAATTGATGTTAAATTGTGGTATGGAATCACAATATATTGATGTGGTATTAATTTAATTAAACAAGTTTTTTCAAGTTTTTATTGAGACTCCTATGGTATCATATATTCGTTTAGTTTTGGATTTTTTAGCCATATCTAAAATGTTATTCTTGGCGTATCAAACAGTGTGTGACTAAAGTAATGGTAGTGGTGTCTGATGGAGGGTCCAGTCAACAGGATTCTACCGCCAGGGAAGCACAGTTGGCGCATGATGAAGACTTTAATGTGTTCGTGGTTGGCGTAGGCCATTACCGTGAAGAGAGCGGGATGAGGGCCATTGCCTCAAAACCTAATGACAGGTTTATCTTTAACACTCCTGAGCTAAGCAAGGTGGCCAGCATACTGCCTGGCCGAGCTTGCTCACTGTCAACCATCTTTCTCGGCTGTACGTACGAACTTTGATATAGACAACTAAGAAATGACCTGCGAGTACCGTATTCTATGCAACTTAAACACTGAAAGTTACAAAGATACCTGAGTCTTCAACATTCTAAATTACCGAAACTTAAAGAAGTATATAAGGAAAATAAAAGCATAAAATAAACAAAATTATTTTGTAGTGGGCATGTAAATTAAACTCTATGCTCAATGAAAGGACTTATATATATATATATATATATATATATATATATATATATATAAGATCTTTTACTCTTGTTTTATATATATATATATATATATATAAGATCTTTTACTCTTGTTTTATATAAATTCGTAGTAAAAGATCTTACCACAATTTTTTCAATGATATTTAACTATTGTTTCAGTCGGTAGACGAAGATGTTGCTTATCCCCTTTCTCTTTAGGAATATTTCAACATTTAGACAGGTATATTTCAATCCTTTGAAGTCAGGTTTTTAAGGAAGGGAGGTGGGTGGTTACTATCGCAGTTTCGATGTTGATAATCCTGTTCCTTTATCTTTGTGGTTGGTGCAGTCCTGGGATTAGGTCGAGAAAATTTGTAGTAAGATCTTTTACTATTATTATACTCCATCCAGTACTCTAATTGATTGTTCACAGTTTAAACTTTTTCCACTATATTTTTTTCACGACAGGCATCAGCTCAGCAACTCCAAGCCTGGATTTGGACGTAGACTAAATTTGACCTATAGCAACTCTAGTTCCTGTTAGCGTTGGCAGATCTTCTCATGAAATCATCTCTCTCGTTTTTTTCTGCTTTTTAATGAGCACAGAGATACGAGAGAAAGATAAGGTTTTTTTTCAGTCGATTAGTTCTATTATAAATTATATGGTTCAGTTTATATATATATATAAACGATGAATTATGGTTTCCGGATGTTGATTTTAAAAAATTATATGTTTGGGGGTGAATTCAAATAAAGTTTGAAATCTCACAGAAAATTTCCATATATTACTTATCAATAACTTGAGAATATATATGTATCTTTTTCAAAAATTAAAGAGATGTTTTTGGAAAGCATACTGTTTTGTTTCTGTCAAGTAAATTTGTTTGGATTCCGGATTTTTTCGTCTATTAATTTCAATAAACAGTCTGCTATTTCCCTGTTTCTATAAATCCGATAAAACGGTGATATTGCATATTGATATATATCAACTTTTTTACTGCAGAGACTAGAGAAAGAAAGAGACAGTGAGAATAACCAAGAAAGAGAGAGAGAGAAAGGTAGAAAAGGGGCTGATTGGGTGAGTAAACAAGTTCTGTTTCTGCAAAAGTGTACATTGGTTTGAAATGATTAAATGTCTACTAGTTCTGTTTTGTTTCTTGTACGGAACGCGTGAATGAAACTTTCTTCCTATGTTTTGTTTAGTTACCGAAGAAGCTAATAAAGCGAAACGTCGTCTATGTGTAATATAATTGTTTTTCTTAGTTTATTGTCTTACTTGAGTTCTAGTTGGTGACTGCTTTACATTTTTTCACTTTTCTTTTTGTAGCTTATTTTTTAATTACATGTATCTACTTATAGGTAGTTTTGTGTGCCAATTATTGGAATGCTTGCCAATGTATGTTTGGATTCCGAACTTTTCGTCTATCACTGTGAATAAAACAGTCTGCTATTTCACTGTTTCTATAAATCCGATAAAACGGTGATATTGCATATTAATATATCAACTTATTTACTGCAGAGACGATTAAAGAAATTAAGAAAACTAAAAAAGAAGAAGACATGTTAAAACAAGCTCTTTTGAGAACCTTTTTTTTAATTTCTAACACCATAAATATGCACTCGAACGAACCAATTTGAAAATACAAGTTTTTAGATTAGGGAAAGAAATTTTGAAATATTTAAGCTACATTTTTGATAGTAGTAACTAGTTATGGAATCCGTGCAAGCGACAGTAGTGTACAAACGTAATGAACAAAAAGGAAGATATCTTTAGCAAGGTAAAGAAAAAAAACTATTTAAATATTATTTTGAACGGTTAAATTGAGAACAATTTTATCGGCCATGCACATAAATTTTGAACTCAGAAGTTCAAAGTTCTTAAGAAGATAAACAGAATTAGATGTCTGCCATTTTCAGCCTAATGAGGAACTACAATTTTGAGCTGATTTCTTTTACTTCAGATTAGAAGCACATATTGATCAAACAACCCCCCATAATCACATTATATTCTCGACCTAAGTTATTTTGCTACCTCATTGGAATGGCAGTATGGAGATTGGATTTAATCACTGGCAGATTATGCTGTTGGTAGGGTCTCTTCTTACTAAAGATACTTAAGTTCACTTTTTTTTGTACGTCGCAGGCTAAATGAGCAGTTGAACAAAAATGAAAAAGCACAAAAGTAAAACAATTCATATTTTAAGGTTGCGGTACATCGTCTACTTTTACATAATTTGCTTCACGTTTTAGTCATAAAAATAAACTTGCCTCATTCAGAAAAGGTACTACAATCTATTTCTTTTTCTAATGTGTGCACGCTATGAATTAGATTGATTCTTTTCAAGTTTTTTATTAATATGTATTTCTCTTGATTGAATAATACCTCTTCATTAACTATACATTACATTTTTATTCTTCGACTGATATATATGAAGTTCAATTTCGCTAACTTAACCTTAATCTCTTATGGAAATGTTTTCTATTGCATATTGTAGTTTCAGGCACCTTGTAGAATCTTTGTAACTTTCAGTTGTGCAGACATAAAAAATACAGTGAAAGGAAATTTTTCATTTCCTTTCTTTCTTCACGTATTTCTGTTTCGTTACATGCCCTTAATGAATCCAAAAGTTACTTCCAAAAGTTCCGGAAATATATTGCTGGCACTCAAACTTGTGCATCTTTGCCACTCACCCCGCAAATAACAAAGGTAAAATTGTGGAGTTTTGACGTTCTACGGGTCATTAAAATGAATATTTGCTTCTCAGAACAAAGATTTTCCAACGAGAAGAATAAACTCAAACTTTTTTCAAGGATTTCTATGGGTACAAATTATGTCCTGTTTTGTTTTGGGTTGGTTTTTTTTTCGGATAACAATGTAACTCGTCTGCTTATTAGATTTTAATTCCTTGAAATATTACGATAAATATACACATATGTAGCTGTTAATTAATATTAATCAGGCAAATGAGAGTAAATCTCTTATGTTAAGCCTATAAACTACATTTTTTTAACCAACTCATTAGGAAAGCGTTTACATTGTAGGTGATTTTTTTTTTCACCATGACGTTTTTTTTTCGATAATCTAAATCACATATATGTGTATTGGATTTTGTCTTTTTCTTACCTGACTCATCATGGAATCTAGAATAGAATTATTGCATGTCTTTCAGATTCCGAACCATTGAGAGATCTTATGTTGAATGTCAAAAACACAGTGCATTGAATTTTATTATTATTATTATTTCTTTAATTTTCATTTTCATAAACAAATTAAACCTCGGCAGTTAAATATTTCGATCATAAGATGGAAATGCTGCTTACCATCAGATTTTAACATCTGAATGTCAAAAATAGGTTATTTAATCTAAAAGTATGATAGAACGAAGTTTAACGAATGTTAGCATTGTTTTTTTTTTTTTTTTTTTTGTATTTCAATCATGATCCAAAGCAAATCATAGATTTAACCCAGCAAACAACTTCTTTGGTGGTCTTTTTGTTTAATATTCTTTTTTTTTTGTCTGAGTTCCTTTATAACAATGTAGAAAGTACCTTAAATTTATCTGGGTTTACAATAAAATTTACGATAAATTCATGTTCAATTTTTTTTTATCTTAACTTAAAATACCCAGAATCATATTTTTCCTGTACTAACTTATGATCAAAAAGAAAAAAAATTCTGCCTCGTCCCATTTTTTTCAATTAATAACCTTAAAAATTCAGAATCATATTTTTGTGTAAGAACTGATTACCAGAAAGAAAAAGAAGATGAACATTTTTATGCAAAGTAACTTCAAGTTTGTATAAAGATGCGAAGCTTATAAAACTGATACATAGATTCTGACTGAAGGGGCTTTAGACTGGAGAAAAGCAGCAGCTGCAACATCATTACCGTCAACAATGACAATATCATCTATATAAATATAAATATATACATATAAATATATATGTATTTATGTGTTTATTTGCCCCAATAAAGCAGTTATTTGGATTTCATAAGTCAAGCTTCAATGTCTTTTGGATTGATGTCTCGATGTGCAGGCTCTTTTAGTTTTTCACAATTTTCTCGTAGTGCGGCAACGAAATGCTCCTATTTTTCACTACAGGCTACGTATCTATATTTTCCTAGAATCTAGATCTAGACCTTAAATCCTTTCAAAAGCCTAAAAGTAAAATGAGCTTGTTTTAACATCTTCTTTTGTTTTGTTTTGTTTTGTTTTGTTTTTTGTTGGTTTATCACCGTTTAATTGGGGTTGCAGGAACAGTAAAATAGCAGAATTTTTTAATTCACACTAATAGACGAAAATCTTGCAATCCGAACATATTTTAGCAAACATTCATAAAAAAATTATCACACAAAATTATATGTAAGAAACTAATTTTATAAAACCATTAACTAGAGAAAGTATGCCTTCGATAAATATCTCTTAAATGGAACGTTTCTATCAGACTTCAAAGTAGAATAAACGAGAGAATAATGATTAAGAACTCTGCCAACGTAAACAGGAGCTACAGTTGAAAGAGCTCAAATTTAGTCTACGTCAAAGATTTGGGTTGCTCGGTTCAAGCCTGTGGTAAAAAAAATACAGTGACATTAATACTTGGGAGAACGCGAGACTGTATTAAGACAATATGTATCTTATCATAAAAATAGTAACGAATTCATACAGTTTTAGCAAGAGAGAAGTAATGACTTAATTTAAATTGGAATATTTCGCAAAGTCAGTTTTATTTGATCTGAGTCCGAGACAGCTATTGATTCCGACAACCAATGCAATAAAAAAGGTTCAACGCGTGCGGCAGCTTTTACTCATTTTGAGCTCTCGAAGAGAAGTTACTGTGCAACGAAGTGGTGTTGGAGGTTAACTGTTTGTCTCCACCTTTGATCATAGTGCTTCGCCGGGATTTAGCCTTTCTGCCATGGCTAGATGATGTAGAATTAATCATGGTTTCTGTGATGCGATGTCTGCACAGGTTCAGCACGCGCTTGTTACACAAGAACGATGTGAAGTCGTAGAGACCCTGGAGAAAATAATTGACTCTTACGACGTACTGTGCAGTCATCATTTGTTTTGCTTCATGCAAAGTATTTTCAGATTTGTACGATAACTTTTTGAGAGGCCATTCACCTCTAGATCTAATGAAATTACCAATAAGGCCAAAGGCGAAGAGAAAGGGAAATTTTGAAAAATGGCTAGATCTTAGTCTGTATCCAAATCTCTTTTGAACTCATAACAAACACAAAAAAAAATAATTTTTTTTAAAATGCACAAGATGCTTTTTTAAATGAATTTTAGCTTTTTTTTTCGACCAGGCATGGTGACAAAAAGTATTGGTGAACATAGAATTATAGCGCAATTTTAGAAAATCGTAGATAAAATCTGTACATGTTATAAATTTCTGTTTTTGGCATTTTTTTATGCTCCAGTGTAAGATGAAAACATAACGATATCCTTCTCAGGCTTATTTCAGTGCATTACAAAATTTTTATGGTATATAGGGTAAAAGGGTAATGAATTCTAAAATCAAACATCAATGATAGATCTACAGTTACTTATAACCAAACATTTTGAATTCAAATCTCAATGTACCTAGGTACCCAAGGCCTTTCTTTGTCTTCCCCGAGACCTATGTATTTCCATGACTTTTGTGGAATCTGCTCTCTTTGTTTTTCTAAACAGAGTCTGAAGGATGCTGCTCTACGTGTAACAATTTACCTAACTTTTGCAAGATAAAAAGCCTTCCTTCTGTCCAGATCAAAGAAATTCTGTAACATCCACTAAAAGATGGCCAGGGCTAGAGAGTCTGACTAGTCAGTCGGGAAGAAGAGAGTAGGTACCAGAAGATGCTTAAAAGATCCATATGCATTCAACAATTTAATTATTAAATCTAATACAATTTATGGCTTAGGCAAACAAAAAAGACGCATTTTGTATTTTTTTCACAATATTTTTACATGACTTGTCGTTATTTACCATTTTAACAGTTACTTTCTTACAAACGTATAGCCACCTTCGATTCCAACACGTCTTTAGTAGTGTTCATGCCCTTACTGAGTAATTAATTTGTGAGGCTATTTCTTTCTATTCTTCTTGCTTCTCCTCTGTCACGCTAGCTCTTTTTCTGTATCTCTCTCTGTCTTGCTCTCTCTTTCTTTCTCTGACTATGTGTTTGTCTCTCTCTCTTTCTCTCTCTCTCTCTCTCTCTCTCTCTCTCTCTCTCTCTCTCTCTCTCTCTCTCTCTCTCTCTCTCTCTCTCTCTCTCTCTCTCTCTCTCTCTACTTGAATCTTACAACCTTTTTGTCTTCAGTCTCCTTGCTTATCGTTACCGTGCTATTTAGAAGCCATTTTTATTGCGATACCTTATATTTCACCCATCTGTTATAGGCTTACAAATTATACTATATTGGATGTCTTTCGAACATCGGAAATTCTTATTAGTATTTTCATCTCTATTCTTTCATTTTCTTATGTGTCGGCCGACATGTGTTTCCGTCTCTATTATTGTGTCTCTAATTTTTCTCTTTGCAACTTATGGATGCTTCCGAAAGTATAAGGAAATTCAGAGTATACGAAATGAGCGAATGTGAACTCAATAATATATATTTTCATAACTTTATTCCCCGCCTGCTCCCAAGTTCCTAAAACTGGTGTACATAATGCAAATCAGTTTGCATTATCAGTTTATGACTTTGTATAAAATCATAATCGAGATAGCTATATTAAATTTATTTGATAGTTTTTCTACTTGATTTAAAGAATCGACGTGTATTCAACTACTTAATTTATAAATCTAACACAATTTACGACTTGGACATACAAAAAAGATCCATTTTGTCTTGATTTTTGCATTTCAACAGTAATTTTCTTCTAAACATTAGATTCCTACACGAATTTGGTAGATTTCATGCCGTTAGTGAGTGATTAAATCGTTAGACTGTTTCAATCTATTTTTTCTGGTTCTCCTCTTTCACGATATCCTCTTTCTAAATCTCTACCTCTCTTACTCTCTTTTTCTTTCTCTGCCTCTATCTCTGTCTCTCTCTGTCTCTCTCTCTCTGCCTCTTTCTCTCTCTGTCTCTCTCTCTCTCTCTGCCTCTTTCTATCTCTCTCTCTCTCCCATTCTTAGTTTCTCTATCTCATTATCTTTTTCTTCAACCCTTTTCTTACACTTTCCATACCTTTTTTATCTTTCTATCGGTCTATGTCAGTTTATAACTCACTATTTCTATCTAGCTGTGTGGAACAATTTCTTTCTTCTATCTGGCTCTTCCTCTTCCACTCTCTCTCTCTCTCTCTCTCTCTCTCTCTCTCTCTCTCTCTCTCTCTCTTTCTCTCTCTTTCTCTCTCTCTGTCTTTCTTTCTTTCTAGCTCTCTCTTTCACTTTATCTCTTCCTCTCTCTCTCTCTCTCTCTCTCTCTCTCTCTCTCTCTCTCTCTCTCTCTCTCTCTCTCTCTCTCTCTCTCTCTTCCCCTCTATCTCTCTCTCACTCACTCTCTTTCTCTCACATCTTTGTGTCTCTTCTTTCATTTATTAATATATTTTTTCATTTTTATGCCGGTTTCTTAATCAGCCTATTAATCAGTTTTCCTCTGTAACTGTGTCGCTATGTCTTCCATTTCTTTCCGGTTATTCCTTTCATGCTCTCTCTCTTTCTCTCTAGCTCTGTCTCTCTCTCTCTTTTCCTTTCTCTGTCTCTCTCTCTGTCTCCCTCACTCTATCCATCTATCTATTTCATATGTTTTCTTTGTCTCTATCCTTTCATTTTCGATTTTTTTTTTTATTTTCCATAGTGTTCATGCTAGTTTATTAGTCTTTCTATCTTACTATGTATGGCTATTTCTTCTATATCTGATTCTGTATATTTCACACTTACCCTCTTCTGTCTCCCTCTGTTTCTGTTTCTTTTTGTCCCTCTCTATCTCATTACCTCTTGCCCTTTCTCTCTCTCTCTCTCTCTCTCTCTCTCTCTCTCTCTCTCTCTCTCTCTCTCTCTCTCTCTCTCTCTCTCTCTCTCAGTCTCTCTAACCATGTAAATCATTTCTACATGTCTCTCTTATTTCTTTGCCTCTATCATGTCGTTTTCGATTTTTTTTTTTTAAATACATGTGTTCATGATAGTTTATTAGTCTTTTTTTTTCTCTCTAACTATGTATCGCTATTTTCTATTTCTGATTCATCATTTTCCACACTTACACTCGTTCTGTCTTCCTCTGTTTCTCTTTCTCTCTCTTTGTCCCTCTCTCTCTCTACCTCATTACCTCTCGCCCTTTCTCTCTCTCTCTCTCTCTCTCTCTCTCTCTCTCTCTCTCTCTCTCTCTCAATCTCTCACCCTCTCTATCTCTCTCTTTTGCTGTCTATGTCTTTTTATAGCTCACTTTTTCTATCTCTTTATAAGTGTATCCCTATTTCATTCTTTTTTCGCTTTATTTCCCTTTTACGCACTCTCAATCTGTGTGACCCTCTCTCGTTCACTAAATATCTCAATCCTTCTCTCTCTCTCTCTCTCTCTCTCTCTCTCTCTCTCTCTCTCTCTCTCTCTCTCTCTCTCTCTCTCTCTCTCTCTCTCTTTCTCTCTCTTCATCTTATCTATCTATCTATTTATCTCTATCTCTCTCACTCACTTTTTCTCACATCTTTGCGCCCCTTCTTTCGTTTATTAATATTTTGTTTTCATTTTCTCTCTCTCTCTCTCATGACTTTCTTTCATTTTAATGTCTTTTTTTCTTTGCCTTATACTTTGTTACAATTTGTTTAACCTGTCGTTATCAATTTATTTCTCTCAATGTGTCGCTTTTTCTTTCTTCCCTTTCTGGTTCTTCCTCTTCCACTCTCTCTATCTATCTATCTATCTATCTATCTATCTATCTATCTATCTATCTATCTATCTATCTATCTATCTATCTATCTATCTCTCTCTGTGTCTCTTTATTGTTCTTTTTGTGCTTTCTCTTTCACGTTCTCTCTCTGTTTTCTCTTTCTGACTGCCTTTTTTTTTGTGTATATCCCTCTCTGTCTCCATCTCTCTGTTTATCTCTCTGTCCATCTCTCTGTCCATCTCTCTTTCGTCTTTGCCCTACTTCTCCCTCTTTACATATTTATATCTCTATCTATGTCAGCATATAATGATTTTTTTCTCTCTAACTGTGTTTGTTTTTTTCTTCCTTGTTTCTATCGTTCTTAGACTTAATTCTCTCTCTCTCTCTCTCTCTCTCTCTCTCTCTCTCTCTCTCTCTCTCTCTCTCTCTCTCTCTCTCTCTCTTTCTCTCTTTCTCTCTCTTTCTTTTTTCTCTCTCTCCGTCTTTCTAACTCTTTCTACATGTTTCTCTTATTTCTTTGCCTCGATCATGTTGTTTTCGATTTTTTTTTTAATACATGTGTTCATGACAGTTTATTAGTCTTTTTTTTTCTCTTTAACTATGTATCGCTTTTCCTTTCTTCTATTTCTGATTCTTCATATTCCACACTTACCCTCCTTCTGTCCCCCTCAGTTCTCTCTCTGTCTATCTCTCTCTCTCTCTCTCTCTCTCTCTCTCTCTCTCTCTCTCTCTCTCTCTCTCTCTCTCTCTCTCTCTCTCGCTCTGCCTCATTACCTGTCGCCCTCTCTCTCTCTCTCTCTCTCTCTCTCTCTCTCTCTCTCTCTCTCTCTCTCTCTCTCTCTCTCTCTCTCTCTTTCTCTCTCTCTCTTTCTCTTTCTCTCTCCATCACTCTTTTTTCATTTTCTTATGTTTCGGCCGACATTTGTTTCAGTGTCTATGATTTTGTCTCTGTTTTTTCTCTTTGCAACGTATGAATGCCTACGAGGGTACGAGGAAACTTGAGGTTCACGAAATGATTGAATGCAAACTCAAAAATAAATATTTTTATACCTTTAATCCCCGCCCCTCCCAAGATGCTAAAGCTGATATAAAAAATACAAATCAATTTGTCCGATCAGTTTAATGTCTTTGTATAAAATCATGATTGAGATCGTTATATCAAATTTATTTGATAGTTTTTTCTACTTCCTTTAAAGGATCTATGTGCATTCAGCAACTTAATTATTAAATCGAATACAATTTACGACATAGGCATACAAAAAAGACGCATTTTGTATGTTTTTTTCTTTCCAGAATTTTTATACATAAGTTGTCGTTATTTTTCCATTTCAACAGTTTCTTTCTTCTAAACGTAAGGCCACACGTATTTAGTGGAGTTCATGCCCTTACTGAGTGATTAATTCGTGACACTGTTTCAGACTTTCTTTCTTGGTTCTCCTCTTTCACGTTAGCTCTCTTTCTATATCACTATTTATCTTACTCTCTCTTTCTCTCTGTCTCTGTCCTTGTCTCTGTCTCTTTCCTCCGTTTCTCTCTCTCTCTCTCTCTCTCTCTCTCTCTCTCTCTCTCTCTCTCTCTCTCTCTCTCTCTCTCTCTCTCTCTATCTCTCTCTCTTTTCTCTCTCTCTCCGTCTTTCTTACCATGTAACTATTTCTACATGTCTCTCTTATTTCTTTGCCTCTATCATATCGTTTTCGATTTTTTTGTTTGTTTGTTTCAATAGATGTGTTCATGACAATTTATTAGTCTTTTTTATCTTTTAACTATATATCGCTATTCCTTTCTTCTATTTCTGATTCTTCATATTCCACACTTACCTTCCTTCTGTCTCCCTCTGTTTCTCTCCCTCTCTCTCTCTCTCTCTCTCTCTCTCTCTCTCTCTCTCTCTCTCTCTCTCTCTCTCTCTCTCTCTCTCTCTCTCTCTCTTTGTCCCTCTCTCTCTATCTCATTACCTCTCGCCCTTTCTCTCTCTCTCTCAATCTCTCACTCTCTCTATCTCTCTCTTTTGCTGTCTATGTCTTTTTATGGCTCACTTTTTCTATCTTTATATTTGTGTATCTTTATTTCTTTCTTTTTTTCGCGTTATTTCCCTTCTACGAAGTCTGAATCTGTGTGACCCTCTGTCGATCACTAAATATCTCAATCACTCTCTCTCTCTCTCTCTCTCTCTCTCTCTCTCTCTCTCTCTCTCTCTCTCTCTCTCTCTCTTTTCTCTCTCTCCGTCTTTCTTACCATGTAACTATTTCTACAGGTCTCTTTTATTTGTTTGCCTCTATCATGTCGTTTTCGATTTTTTTGTTTGTTTGTTTCAATAGATGTGTTCATGACAATTTATTAGTCTTTTTTATCTTTTAACTATATATCGCTATTCCTTTCTTCTATTTCTGATTCTTCATATTCCACCCTTACCCTCTTTCTGCCCCTCTCTGTTCACTCTCTCTCACTCTTTGTCCCTCTCTCGCTCTACTTCATTACCTCTCGCCCTTTCTCTCTCTCTCTCTCTCTCTCTCTCTCTCTCTCTCTCTCTCTCTCTCTCTCTCTCTCTCTCTCTCTCTCTCTCTGTCTATCTCAGTCTCTCACTCTCTCTATTTCTCTCTTTTGCTGTCTATGTCTTTTTATAGCTCACTTTTTCTATCTCTGTATTTGTGTATCCCTATTTCTTTCTTTTTTCCCTTCTGCGAAGTCTAAATCTGTGTGACCCTCTGTCGATCACTAAATATCTCAATCTGTCTGTCTGTCTGTCTGTCTCTCTCTCTCTCTCTCTCTCTCTCTCTCTCTCTCTCTCTCTCTCTCTCTCTCTCTCTCTCTCTCTTTCTCACTATTCATCTATCTATCTATCTATCTATCTATCTATCTATTTATCTATCTATCTATCCATATATCTCTCTCACTTACTTTTTCTCACATCTTTGCACCTCTTCTTTCATTTATTATTATTATTTTTTTCATTTCTCTCTCTCTCTCATGGCATTGTTCATTTTAATGTCCTTTTTTTTCTTTGCCTTATACCTTTGTTACAATTTGTTTAACCTGTCCATATCAATTTACTTCTCTCAACGTCTCGCTTTTTCTTTCTTTCCTTTCTGGTTTTTCCTCTTCCACTCTCATTCTCTCTCTCTCTCTCTCTCTCTCTCTCTCTCTCTCTCTCTCTCTCTCTCTCTCTCTCTCTCTCTCTCTCTCTCTCGCTATCTCTTTCTTCTTTGCATCCCTTTCTATGCTTTTGATACATTAAATTTATCTGTGTCGCTGTTTACTGACAGTCTCTTCAAGGCAAAGAATATCACGATTTTAGTACTGATAAGCAGATATTACGTGCCAGTCACAAATTAGCAGTGCTTTAGCAGATACTGGAAAATTATGTGAAATTCCTTTTCCGTGGAACATAACGAATAAAAAAGAGAATTAGGATATTTAAAGGATATTTTCCCTTTCAATTGTTTAAAAAAAAGGATAACGCCCCTTTTGAAAGGAACAAAAACCTTCCTGTAAAGGGAGATATTCAACTCGCTATAATTGGAGATATGTCTAAAAGATTGCAGGGGGTGAAGGGTTTCAGCTCTGAACCTCCGCCATATATACACTCTCAGGATAGCCGGCCCACCGACACGACATCGACGAAATACCCAAGTCGTCGGTACCTCTGAGCAGGTTGTGCTTATCACACAACCCACGACAAAACTTCCATGCCAGCATCCAAGCACCAAAGTGATGCACACAGGTGTGCATCCCGGTGTTTTATGGGAGGAGCCACATCAGACCCAAAGCATAAATGACGACAGGCGCGGGCCGTCATAGTATGTGGACCTTGACCGCTTTACGGGTCTTAACACCGTTAGGGCTTGAAGCCAGTTCCTGCCGAAGTTGCCTTGCCATGCAGAGTTCAATCTGTCTTGATCCATATAAGTAAACAGTGACACACTTTCTTCAAGCGGTTTACCTGCGACGCATATTACAAAGGCCGAAACCTGTAAAATTTAACTTTAAACTGCACTTCTTACTGAAAACCTGTTTCTCTGTGATGATAAATAATGGATGAATTTTTTTAATTTTTCACGAAAATTATTTTAAACCTTGTATGGGTTTTAAGATATGTAACTCTATGTCTTACCTTTTTGACTAGAAGTGAGTTTGTTCAGTTTGTCAACACGCTTGGGGGTTTGTTTATGATTTTTTCCGACCTTTACTGCCTCTTGCGAAATTATTACATACAAGATCAACTACTCAACAAGTACAGTAGATAGAAAGTCGATTTACAAAAATTAAATTTTTAAACCATTAAACTATTTTTCATTCGTGTATGCCTTTTATAAATCGTTCATTAAAAAAAGTGTCCGATCGCAAGGCGAACCCTTTTTTCTGCCAACACTTTTGATCTTGTTTGTGCGAGAGAAAGGGAGAAAGACAGAGGGAGACCGAGTGTCAGAGAGATACAGATACACTCATGGATAGAGAGAGAGAGAGAGAGAGAGAGAGAGAGAGAGAGAGAGAGAGAGAGAGAGAGACAGGCAGACAGACAGACAGACAGACAGAAAATGAAACAGAAGGAATTGGAAAGAAATAAAAGAAATAGCGACACAGTGCCAGAGGAAGACTGATTAGTAGCTTATTTAGAAACGGACACAAAGATTAAAAAAAGATTGTGCCTGCTTTAACCTTTGCAATGCAGGGCAGGAAGGAAAAAAATTATGACTATGAATTCGTCTAGCAAAAGCGCTGCGGGCTGAGATAGGGGAAGAAAATCTTCACAGATTTGTAAAACTTAAAGTGAAGAGGCTCAGTCAGCAGAGTGTTGAGCTTACAACAAGGGTGTTTTTGTTGATGAAGTTCGGTCTACCAGCCTATCTGTATCTTGACAAAAAAACATTGTCTCAATGAAATGTAAAGGTTATTAGATTAACAAAAAAAACTACCAAATTATCTAAAGGTAACTAGGTTACCAATACAGAGAACGACTGGCCCAAGGATCTGTTTCAAACAATGAATCCTATTTTAAAATTGATTTGTGTATTTATAAGTGTGCAATAGGTGGGGCCATTTTTACCCACAGTTTTGGGCTTCACAAACATTTCAAGTATTGAATAGATCATTTGGTCTTAAGTAAGAAATTCCATTGAGAACAATAAAAATTGTATTTTTAATTTTTCAGAATACTTATCAATAAAATACTGAAGCAAAAAAAATTCACTGGTTTTTTTCCTACCTGTAGTATTTATGAGACGCTATTGCGTGACCCCTTGCACCTACTTTTGGTAATAGCTCTCAAAAAATTCAATTTGTATGTTAAATAAAAATTTTGATTTCAATTTTAATTTTTGTCACATTTTGGCAAATCAATTAGTTATATAGTGTGTATATGACACAGACATAGGCAAAATAGAAGGAGACGATCGTTTCCCTTTTCTTTTCATTTTTTTTTCTCGAAATATCCCATCCTCTGTAAGATAATTTCACACTATTTTTTACAATACAAACAATTAAGTGATAGGGAGTTCGGTCCTGGAAGTATGAGTCACAAGATGTTTGAACTTCTTCGGAAGGCATGTTTTAGCTTTAGGTTTTCATACTTTTAGGTCATTGTAAGAATTGGGCTTTTTCGGTCTTGTATTCGTTGAAGTTGTAGCCAAACCACGTTCATCTATCTAGAGATCAAGTTTTAGTATCTAAGGTGTTAAAATTAATAATTGATAAATTAATTTGTTTAAATGACATAGCCTGTTGGCCTCAAGAAAATGTCAGGGTTGTTTGTTTTTTAGTTGTTGTTTTTGTTGTTGTTGTTGTTGTTGTTGTTGTTGTTGTTGTTGTTGTTGTTTTATGCCAAAAGCTGGTGTGAAATTTACAGCATGACGGTTAATCAGCTTGACTTTCAGGAAGCATTAACAAATGTAATAAAGTAAAAAAATCGGATTAAATCTGAGAATGATGACAAAAATTAAGTTCAATTTCATTCATAGGCTACACACATTAGAAAAAGAAATTTATTGCTATTATTTTCAATGAAAAAGCATTTCCTCTATCTATTGATTTATACTATGAAACATTTTCAGTCAGCTTTGTTTTAAACTATTTCACTCACGCTAAATCACTCTAAATATTTAGTTTATTTTCAAAATGATTGGTATTTGTTCGTCCTTTATCTTGCTTTGAAAAGAGAGCTTCTTTATTGGTCATAATGTTTTTTTTATTCTTTGTCGCTTTCACTGATTCAATAACTTGATTATTGGTTCCCAAACTGTAGCTTTAAATTACAAATTTGTTCGTTTGTGCACAGATTTATGGTTTTAGAAATATAGAAGAGCTTTTTGTAACATTTCTTTTTCGTTCTTTGTGGGTATTTTTTTTTTATTTTCAGTCTTTTTCTTCAGTAAAGAAGTAATCACCGTTTAATTGGAGTTACAGAAATAGCAGAATGTTTGAATTCACATTGATAGACGAAAAGTTTGGAATTCAAACATATCTTGGCAAACATTCATAAAAATTGTCACAAAATATAAGTGAATAACAAAAAAAAATAGAAAACATATGCCTTCAACAATCATCTCTTTAATGGAACTTTAATATGAGACTTCAAAGCAGAAAAGAGAGAGATGATTGATTAAGAAGCTCTGCCAATGTAAACGGGAGCTACAGTTGAAATAGCTCAAATTTAGTCTACGTCCAAACCCAGGCTTGGAGTTGCTCAGTTTTAGCCTGTGGTGAAAAAATATAGTGAAATTAATACGTAGAACTCTTATTGCTCTAAGTAAATTTCAATGGAGCAAGTTCTTTGTTAGAAATAGAAATGATGTATATGTATATATATATATATATATATATATATATATATATATATATATATATATATATATATATATATATATATATATACATACATACACAGATACATATATAAAACTGCTGTTTTCTTTTGCTTTTTGTTTTTTGTTTGGTTGGTTTGTTGGTTTTTTTGTTTGTTTGTTGTTGGTTGTTTTGTTGTTGTTGTTGTTGTTGTAGTTTTTTTGTTTGTTTTTTTGTTCTTTGTTTTTTTTTCTTGTTTGCTTGTTTTTTGTTGTTTTGTTTTTTGTTTTTTTGTTTTTTTGTTTTTTGTTTTTTTGTTGTTTTTTTTTTGTTTTTTTTTTTTGGGGGGAGAGGGTTCTGATATATAATTAATTAAATTTTGGTAACTTAGAATTAAGGTGTCTTTTGCATGTTCTAGATTCAAGCATCTTTGTAGCTTTCAGCTTTGCAACAGTATGGGGCAAGAATTATATAAAATTTATGAAGCAAATACACGTCTAGCCTGTTTTTCTCTTTTTCATCCTTTTCGAAAGAAGACATGTTTCTTAAAGAAACGAACGGTAGAAACAATCTAGAGGGAGGACCTTTCTTAATGTCAATGCTAAGGCATCTTGATACTATTTTATGAAGATTACAAATATTTTTTGATGAATCAATCACCTCACATAAACATCAAATAATACTGTGTTTTGCAATTATGCCAGCACTAAAGTAACGTTTACAGATTCTTTTACAAGATATCTAAACTGATTTATACAGTAACTCGCAGGCCATTGCTTAGCTGACTTTTTTTTATTATTATTTTAAAGATCGAACGTACAGCCGACAAAGATGGGTGGCTGTGAGCAAGCTCGGCGAGGCAATATGCAGGCAAAGTAGTTTAACGGTGTGGACTCAGTAACGTTCATGATGTATCTATCATAAGGTTTTGAAGCAATGGCCCTCCACTCGCTTTCTTCGAGGTAATGGCCAATGCCAATCACGAACACATAGAAGCCTTTATCGTGCGCCAACTTTGCTTCCCTGGCTGTACATTCAGGTTGTCTGGACCCTCCATCAGTCACTACTACCATTACTTTAGTCGCACTCTGTTTGATACGCCAAGGGCAAAATTTTGTGTAAGGCTTAAAAAAAAACAGAACAAAATGTATGATACCATAGAAGTAGTTCATTGCTCTAAATGATACTTTGAAACATTTTTATCAAATCCATACCCCATCGATATATTGATATTTCAGACCACAATTTAACATCAATTATCAAATCACCTAGGAAATAGCAGAATTGAACATATTTATGAGATTCTAGTTTAATCTGTCTAGGTTCAATGAGATCCGACGTAACGAAGTACAGTCTGAAGACTTCAAATATCAGACGATCTTCCCTTCAACTGAAAATGAAATGAAGATCGACTTTGAGAAAGCTCAAATTGACGAGGAAAACTTTATGATGATTTTTATGCGTTACATAAAGACTCACCGATCTGAACTCGTTGTTTTCCCTGACGTATTTGAGGACGAGATGTGTGTTAGTCTCCAAGCCAGTCCTGTATGGCAGATTTAATTCAGAGATGCACCTCAGGAGCTGTGCCTGGCTGTGGGATCTGTTCAAGGCCAGTGGTGGCCGCTGAGGAAATTTCATATTCAATTGTTTAATTGGTTGATTGATAGATAGATAGATTTACAATCTATCTTTTTTGGATTATTTAACAATCTTTTATCAAGCATATTATAGCTGCTGCTGCTGATGATGATGATGATAAGACAATTATTTTATTCACCGTGGCTAACTGGACTCAAACGCGGATCTGAGAGCGAATACCATGCCACCACAATATTTAGTCTGTCCCCGTAAAGAATCGATTTTTTACATGAGAAATTTTAAGTAAAAGTTATGTGATTTTTGTCGTCCTTTTCTTCTTACGAGAATCCAATTATTTGATAATTTCTAAAATCTTTCTCTCTGAATTTTTTTCTTGCTCTGCTGCAAATACCTGTGGCTTATTACAAATCGATCTAATATAAAATTTTAATTATATGTCCACGCCAGTTTTCATATTCAGACCAACTGCTGTCATATATATATATATAACTGTTATTCATAATTTTTTTCTCGAACTTTGCATTGGTTTTTCATCCAATTGTTATTCAACAATAATGCCCCCACTCTTAGACTGTCTGTCTGTCTGCGCCTCTCTCTGTCTTACTGCATATCTCTCTCCTTTTTGTTGTATCTCTCATTTTTCTCTATCCCTGTCTCTCACTGGGTGTCTGTCTTTTTCTATCAATATGTCTGTCTACGTCTATCTATTTATCTATCCTTATAAATATATGCATACATATATATATATATATATATATATATATATATATATGTGTGTGTGTATATATATATATATATATATATATATATATATATAAAGAGAGAGAGGGGGGGAGAGAGAAAAATTTGCATAATTATCCATCTACATGTTTAACTATCTATTTATCTATCTATCTTCCTTTTATGCCTACTGGTCTTTTCTGACTTTCCGCAATATCCAATAATTAAAAATCTTTTTTCGTGTTTTTCTATCTCTATTTACGCGCGATAGAATGAACATAGAATAAGTTTATAGGAGAATGTTCATTCCTTTTTTAATATTAGCTTACTTCTTTTTATGTCAGACTTGACCTCTCTCCTCAACTTCTGTTTACTTTCTCATACATGTCTACCCTTTTTTATTTAAGCGTATGTTTCCTCTTTTTATCTATTTCCCTCTATCTGATATGTCTTCATCTCTCTCTCTCTCTCTCTCTCTCTCTCTCTCTCTCTCTCTCTCTCTCTCTCTCTCTCTCTCTCTCTCTCTCTCTCTCTCTCTCTCTCTCTCTCTCTCTCTCTCTCTCTCTCTCTCTCTCTCTCTCTCTCTCTCTCTCTCTTTCTCTCTTTTTTTTCAACTGCTTTTCTTTGCCCGCTTGTCTTCTCTTTCGCGCTTATTCACTGGTCGACCACCACTGACCGTGTAGTCATCGCTGAAAGTGACGACACCAACTCGAGTGAAGTCATCGTTTATGTCGAGCTGTTTGACCACGTCTCGGACAAACTGGAGCATCTGTCTGTAGTAGACGATCCAGATGGAATTGGAAGAATCGAGCAGGAAGTAGATATCCATCTTTTTCTCTCGACATTCTGAGACTGCAGATTCAAAAGAAGGAAGGGTATGATAGATCAATGGATAAATAGAAATCGTAGAGAAGTAAGTATTTCATGGATGGATCAACTACCATTGAAAAATAGATTGGTTGATATGATAGACAGATTAAATGAAATTTAGAAAAATAGACAATATAAAAAGTAGTAACCCTATATTATAGAAGATAATGATATTTATATATAGAGATAGGAGAAAGGAAGAGAGAGAGAGAGAGAGAGAGAGAGAGAGAGAGAGAGAGAGAGAGAAATGATGGCTGAATGTAAAAATAATATGGTCTGTCCACTAAAAGACCTTTGACTTTATGCATGCTATAAGTTCTCAAGCGATCTCATGAAAGGAAATTAATAAAGGAGAGAACGGGCGAAAAATAGTAATAGATAAATGAGCTCTCAGCTCTACAACAAAAGAATTTCTTCTTTTTGCATCATAAAACATAGTAAACGCAATAACTAGAGAACTTCAATATCTTTGAAAATAATATTGAGCAAATATTAATGGCACACTTTATCATATTTAATGTTTGAAAAAAAAGGAAAAAAATATTTTATTAACTAAGATGATTGAAAGTCATAGTTTCGTTTTTAAATGGAAATGCATTGAAACATCAGCAGTAACACAACCATTTCAGAGTGATGATACCTAGTTTAAACATCATGGGCTTTACTCAAGGTTCAGAGTTATGTAGAAGACACTCATGATAATATGTATTTATTATTGATTAATCATTCTGCTTGAAATAATAATACTTCTTTGAAAAAGGAAAATATGCATATCACAGAAATGAAGGATAAAAGGTCCAAACTTGCAGTAATTTCCTCATTTAAAACGCCATTCTTATGGCTTTACGCCACGTTGGTCCGGTTTACGATCCTAGCGCATAACTCAAGCTCCCCCCGGTGGAAGTTCACTTTTTTCCGTCTATATTATGTACTCTGATAACTGTCTTTTTTAACAGAGAATATAATATTCCCGAATAAGTGTTTGCTTTTCCAAACATTTTTTTTAATGAGAAATCTTCCATCAATCTTTTAATCGCTGAGGAATCATTTATTTCAAACGTTTTATGTTTCTTTGATACCTGATTGTTAACACTCTACTATTATCTCCCAACTTTGCAGAGATTTGAATTTCAAAATAAGTCAACTTACCACAATGGACACTACCCAGTAAAGCCACCTATAAACAAATCGAATACAACGTTAGGTTCATATGAAAGTCCATTACCATTCGCCAACAAAAAAGTTACTCTTTATCATAATGTAAATGATAATCAATGTGAAAAGACGGAGATTTCCATTTACAGATTGTGCTATTAGGTTTTGTTTTTTTTTTTTGTTTTTTTTGTTTGTTTGTTTTTTGTTTGCTGCCTTTTCTCTTCTTGTCGCTTCAGAATGAAAGTTCATTACTGGGGACAGATCTTTCATATGAGTAAAAAAAATATAGATAAAACATTATCTGACTGGTCTTTTAGTTTTAAATTACAATACTATATAAAATATATCAGCACTGTGAATGATGCTTTGAAAGATTTCATTGGCTTATAGGAAAGCGTCTTTTGTGATTTGTCATGTTTTCTCTTCATATTCATTTTATATTTTTGTTATTATTATTACGCTGGTGATGTTTATCTTGTTTAAGAGCTAATGAGATAGTATACAAGTTATTTTCTATTAATACTTTCTCACATTACTCATCAAGCGATAGCAACCATTTGTATATATGTATATGTATTGTTAATCATATGAATAACTAAAGCTATATCAATCGGCTAAGCTCCACCCAAACCACGAGTTCCTGTCTTCTTGTTTAATGTTATTCAATTCCCAGATCTGTACAACTTTTTGTATTTCCAAGTTAGAAATACAATGAAAATGATTTATGATTCACTCTATAAGTATAATGCTTTAGCTATAATAATCTGCAAAATAAAAAAAAGATACTTACAAAGCCAATGAGTACAAAACAATTAGCCATGGTTCAGTTTACGGGAAAAAGTTGCAAAATTTTTAAAAGGCAGGAGGAAGGTAATTTAGCTTGAGAAACCAAGGGATGATACTCAGCGACGAACGACTTATCGGGCTGGTTTCAGCACTGACAACTTTCACGCATTTAATGCTGTTTTTATCTCAACCAGATGTAATAATTTCAGTCACGTGATGCAGAAACAACATGGCGGGGGGGAGGGCTGATGACCAATCCACTGTGATCTTGTTTTTGAAATCTATGAATCGTTAAGGAGTTTGCTTTCTTTGTCCTGTCCTTCACGAGAGCAGATCAGCTACCATCTTTATCTTTTCATCCGATAAGATAATAGAACGAAATTTTAGGCTATTTCTATGATTTTGATTCCTGCTCTAAACCTCTCTATAGAGCTCACAAAATAAACATCAGTTTTAAACCAGCCAACAGTTTCCTCAGCAGTTTTTATTCTTTAATATTCCTTTTTTTTTTGTTTGTTTGTTTGTTTGTTGTTTTTTTTTTGTCGTTGTATATCCACATCATTGTACCTGAATAACAATATTAGCACCTTAAATTTATTTTGGGTTTACATTCTGACGATAAATTTATGATTTAACCTTTTCTCTGTACCCAAGTATTTAAGATAAAAAAAAAAGATAACCATGTCAATTCTGAAATTAAGTCGGAAGTTGATTGAAAAATTGAATTCTGCAAAACCTCGACACAAAACTGACATCGTTCTCGTCGAGCATTCTGTATGAGTCTATGAAAACATTTTGAAGCTGTGGACTAAGCAAACTCTGAAAATGAGTCACAAATCTACAATTGCCTTGAAAATCTTTCTAACAGATACAACTATCACTCAGATATTTGGTAACTTCACCGCTTATTTTCAGATAGATCTAATAAGAAAAAACAATTTGGAAAAGATCGAGGGGAGGAAGTAAAAGCTGAGGTAGCAATAGTGCAGAGATAAATGATTGTAAGTTGAGATAGATATGGAGTAGGACGGGGGAGAAGGGGGTGAGCCTGATGGTCCCATATCTAGTTTATCTATACTTATATGTAAGGTTCGTCTTATGCCTTTTTATCGGATTGCTTTAGATGTTTTTCCCCCGTTCATTTTCTTCTTCTTCTTCTTCTTCTTCTTCTTCTTCTTCTTCTTCTTCTTCTTCTTCTTCTTCTTCTTCTTCTTCTTCTTCTTCTTCTTCTTCTTCTTCTTCTTCTTCTTCTTCTTCTTCTTCTTCTTCTTCTTCTTCTTCTTCTTCTTCTTCTTCTCCTCCTTCTCCTTCTACTTCTCCTTCTCCTTCTCCTTCTCCTTCTACTCCTTCTCCTTCTACTCCTTCTCCTTCTTCTTCTTCTTCTTCTTCTTCTTCTTCTTCTTCTTCTTCTTCTTCTTCTTCTTCTTCTTCTTCTTCTTCTTCTTCTTCTTCTTCTTCTTCTTCTTCTTCTTCTTCTTCTTCTTCTTCTTCTTCTTCTTCTTCTTCTTCTTCTTCTTCTTCTTCTTCTTCTTATGTTATTATTATTATTGTTATTATTATTATTACTGTTATTATTATTATTATTATTATTATTATTATTATTATTATTATTATTATCATCATTATTATCATTAATATTATCATTAATATTATTACTATTGTTTGTTGTTCTTGTTGTTGTTGAGACTATTATTCTTGATTTTTGTTGTTGTTGTTACATTATTTTTAGCAATGTTTTTAACAATGGTTAAATTAAAATCAATTTGATAAAAATCTACAGTATTTGTTATACTGAAGTTAATTTTTTTTTTTAAAGGGGGGGGGGGGGACATTCTATGTTTTTAAGATTTGAGGAACAAATCTAGTTGTAGGTTTGATATTTTGTTAGGTAAAAGGAAGAATTTCTCGAAACATTAATATAGAAAAATATAGTTACTTAACAAGCATGAATATTAAATTGGAATTTTCGCTATGGATTTTTGGCATTCAATTTCAAAGGGAAAGATATCTCAACTGAATAAAATATAAAGACAAGAACTAATCCCTTCAAATCTAAAGTAAAAATCTTATCGATACAATATTGTCACACGCACATCATTAGGACAAGAAGGTGATGCAAAACAAGTCAAAGTATATATAGTTAGAGGCAATTATTGATACTCCCTGATCAAATACAATTTGCTCAGAGCGTGCTCACACTTCAGTTTATCCGTGAAGTTCACGGACTGGTCTAAGAGATAGTCGTCTATAATTTTATCTAGGCAGCAGTCTCCAATAAGATGACACATGTCACCACAAAAGCACATCTTATCTCCAGAGCACTTACTTCTTGAAAGTTGATCATATCCCTTAGAAGTGCACAAGCGAGTTTCTCCACAGACTTCTCCATGCGTTTCAAGAGTAGCCGTCCGCACGTCTGCCCACAGCAACAAATATTTTGCTGATCCGCTGATTGGAGCTGGTTTGAAGAATGGATTGCTGACATTTTGATAGAACTGAATTTCTGGTGGAAGTTCAATTGCCCTAAGACTGACTATCGAAATAATGATATTAAAAAGCACAAGGCTGCAAGCCATTTTTTTCTGCTGTAGTCGGAGATTGCGTCAATAATATTTTGAACCCGGACCATGGGTCAATGGGATCGCCAAAATGTTAAATCTGGTACAACTTAAGAGGGATACAAAAAGTGTCAACAAGGAATTTAATTATTTTTAAGATCGCAATTTTTTAACTTAATGAAATTAAGTGATTGTCTTTAACAAAAAAGGAAACATCTAAAATAAAATAATTGATCATTAATAAAAAGAAATTTAACAGCATAGAAAAATATAACAAGATCTTTTACTTGTACTGCAAGTACTACTAGGCCTACTAGTTAAGAAGAGACATCTGTGCTGAGCGTTACCAGTACCAAAAGAATTTATAATTCTTCCTTATAAGCACCACTGCTACTACTCTGCTACTACTACTACTACTACTACTACTACTACTACTACTACTACTACTACTATTACTACTACTATAAGTAAGAATTATAAGAGCTAGAATTTTAGGTAGTGCTCAGCAGTGGTTATTGTAAGGCGTTAAAGTGAAAATGACCGAAAATGCTTGAATTGGTGGGATTAGAACTATCGATTTTTAGATGCTTCGGCACCCATCGCTTTGCCACTCAAAGAGAACATAACTTATACCAATATGCCACAACGCTTCATATAAAGAGAGTTTCATGGCGAAGGTATTTACTAAGCCTCCCTGAGTGACTTGCAATCTTGATTGGGGAAGCCCAAATCGTACCAAAGACAACCATTGAATCCGAAAGCACCACACTTGCCATTGGACGCACAAACATCTAGGACTACTGGTACCGTATTGCGACTACTGCTAATACTCATTCCTGCTTTAATGTTAATACTGTTACTGGTACTTTTGTTCTCGTCATATTACCACCAGAAGTTCTGAGTTACCTTTTCATACAGCAATGTTTAAGAAAAATGATACTTATCAAATTAGTAATTTTTTCAATATGCGAATAATTATTAGAGCTGAGAAAATTTGTAAATAAAGGAATATTCAGAGATCTACAAAATCGGATAAAATGGTCCTGTCGAGAGGAAATGCATCGAATCACTGTGGAGTTGCATTTAAAGAACTGCCTCACAAACTAAACAGTAATCAAGCGCTTACTGTTGCATATTTATGAAGACTAAACCTCTATCTGAAATTAAGGGCATATAGTATGCTGATAATTATAACGTAAGCTGAGAGCTCTATTTGTTCCATTAAATTAAGGATTTCGTTGTTGCTTGTTGATACTGGTAAAACAACATGATGGTGATATACTTCCAATACCTTAGCCAATATTTTATTTTTGTGATGAACATAGAGGTTATTGAGGAAAATAAGAATATATAATGCCCATTTTTTTTTTTTTTTTTTTTTTTTGGTTATTGAAGAGGTATTACAAGACCGTTAAAGGCATTTGATAAATAGTACAGTTTGAACCTTTTTCCAAAAAAATGAGGAAAAAAATGGGATCGCATTAGGAATAAATTTGCTTATATATCTAAATTGTAAAATTGTATAAATTTCGATTAAATGGTAGCCCACACACATTCAGTACGAAGCTGCATTTTTGTCCATAAATGGAATATTTGTCTGTTTCTTTTATTCGTAAATTATGAGTTGAGAATTATTAATAACCACACATGATTTTTAAAAATTGATGTCTGTAACGATTTTAAGCCTTTCATTCCTGGTATTAGTGGCCAGGCTTTGAACTTCTCGACCTATCATATCCATACCA
Source organism: Elysia crispata (assembly GCA_033675545.1). Lineage (NCBI taxonomy): Eukaryota > Metazoa > Mollusca > Gastropoda > Plakobranchidae > Elysia > Elysia crispata. The sequence goes on from JAWDGP010002524.1 coordinate 57,268, forward strand.
AGAAATTAATTTTCACTCGCCTTAAAGGTCGTATCTTTTTACTTACACCAACCATATCTGTATATATCAGCATACGGTTGCCCTGTGAGTGCAACAGGCTTGAATTCAAACCTAGGATCCCAAGAATGCAAACATGATTTTTAAATTAATAGATGACCCGTTTTTCCTTCGAGAAAAAACAATTGTCTAAACATGAAATATATGTATTTGTGAAATTTAGTCAAAGAAGCGCTGTTTAAAGTAGATATTACAATGAATCTAATGTTGTCTGCAGTTTGCTCCGATCTGAGCTCGCCACATGCATAACAACTTGAGACCCTGGATTATAGTGAACTCTTATAAGAGAGGTGTTCATCTTTCAGAAAGTTACTTAACATAAAATCCTGCAGGCTCCTGGTTAAAACATTTTACACGAACACTTAACTTTCGGAAAACTGCAGGCTTGTCTTGCCGCGTTATAATGGCACCTTTGCTTCTATCCTTAAATTTACCTCTTTTGAGTTTTCCAAAGACAAAGATATATGGCTCACCGTCAAGGACAAACAAGGAACGTTTCATGAGATCTGATCTTGTCACTAGATATCAAACTAATGGCAAATGATTGTCAGCCTTATCCTCTTCAAACTCAGCTATAAATTATTTCATGTAAATTTTATTTTCCGCCTCTATGTTTATTTAGTTCTTTGTTTTATATTTGACAACTCGCCTGTCTGAGTTGCTTTAAAACCGCGTTAATTTTAGGTATTTTTTTTTAATCATCCGTTTCAACATAGAAGATTTGGAAAGAATTTTGCTTCTACCATCCCAGATGAAGTTGAATTTCACCACTTCGTTTTTTTTATGGAGCCAAGCAACGTTACATATTATGTTTGTTTGTTCTTGTTATTATTATTGTTTTCTGACTATTAAATAACATCTGAGATAATGGCAAATACCTACATATTTATCTACACTGGTACTTGCGATGTCTGAGACCTATAAAACTAATTTCATGGCCAAAAATTATTTTAAAACGCTACTTTTAAATTCAGTTGATTTAGAACGATTTATTTCGAATTGCAAGTTCAATTAGATAAAAAGAATGATGTGATATCTTTGATAGACTTTAGAGTTTGGTTGATACGCTTTAAAATTTACCAATCACACATAGGGTAGGGTCTTCACGATAGGCTTGCACTTACTATGGTTGTAAATATTATTACACAAAGCGATTTGCAGCTCGCAACACCATTCCACAAGATACTTTGACGTGACAAGCAGCACTTCGCGTCACTAGCGATTTGTAAAACGCAGCAAATCTTTCATTTTTATGCTACTTACCACAAATCACATGCGTTTCGAGTTGCTGCTTGTGACTTCAAAGCTCTTTGTGGAATGGTGTTGGTAGTTGCAAATTGCTTTGTGTAACTGTAAACATACATTTACTGTCACATTTATTTGCCTCTGATTATACGTAAAGCAACGCATCAGGATAAAGAGTACCAAATTATATTGGGTAATATTAGCAGGATATCTAAGCAACATCCTAATTTAGAGTAAATTTATTATTCCTTCTGCCATGTGGTGCAAGTTTGGTTTTCTTTTACCTTCATTATGCATTGGAGTTGATCAAAGTCTTTTTTTTTGACAGCATTAAATGATAATACGTGAAACAAAGTGTGACAGATACGAAATTTCGGCAGTTCATTAGATATTTTCAAGGTCTAATATATGTCAGGTTTTTAATAGGGATTGACATGCTTTTGAACTTGTAAGTCTATACTGGTACAGGCATAAATTATATATAACTTTGCAAAACAGGAAAATTGGGAAAGAGGTAAAATGCCTGTGTCGTTTTGGCTCAATGTACATGATGTAGCATGAGACATTATAAAGTTCTTCCCTGTGCAGAAAAAAAAAATTATGAATTAGTTTCAAAGTTGAAAATACCCTAAGTAAATTTTTTTATGTTATTCTTGAATACTAACATCCTTAAAAGAAACAGGGCCACGCAAGAATTTTAATCAATTTTTTTCTTCCTTTTAAGGAAAAAAAATTCAAGTGTAGATGCAAAAAATGAAGAGTTTTGTTCATCTGCAAATGTCTTGTTATTCTTGTCGTAAAAAAAAACCTGGGAAATTTCAACTGATATGCCTCCTTAAATAACTCGTGGATTTGTACACAAATAATACAACCATGATCCTGTTTATAGCTTTTAGCCATAAAAGTCAAACCAACCTCCTTTCCCTCTTCTTAGATCTTTCATAGATTCTTTTAAGTACAGTCGTAATCCTGTCTAAAGCACAGCTGTTCATTCGGTCAGAGCACAGTCACTCAAATATTGAGATATAATTCTGTCGAACTTCAAACATTTTGATCTGCACTATCATTCTATCAATCTTTACACCGTTGTGTTCCTTATGAAAGCATTTAGTATGTTATCATCTTGCTGATGATCAATATTTTCTGCGCATTAATAAAAATAAAATATGTCATAGCTACTTTTATGAACTGTTAGCACAGCAAAAGGAATTTAAAGCTTTAATTGAAGTAATTAAAAGTATTGCTGAATGTTGACAGAGCTAACAACCTACAAATTGTGTGGTAAATTTTATTGCACTAGTTAAAGCTTAACAGTCTAGTACCTAGCTGTTTAATCAAAACTTTCTTTTCCCGGCGAAAAATAGTGGATTTTAACGCAATTATTGTATAATAGTAGTAGTTCTAAAATGCAAATATTCATTTTCCCTTTTTTCTTTACTTCACGATTCTGCAATTGAAAGTAAGGTAAAAAAGCAAACTGGTGCCAGATATAGCTCTAGCACAGCACAGTTTAGTGGGCCCAGCAGGAACAAAATCTAACCGAGGATAGTCGTTAACACACTCGTCTCTGCGGCTCACTATTTGTGTTGTAGAGGCCAAGTTGCCGTTAGGCAAAATGACTAAACGTTACTCATCGACAAGAAAGGCTACTGTGGGACACATGACCAAGGATATTGTATACTAGGTGAATGAGAATGCATGATCATGAAAATTGATAATATAAATGATAATGCATAAATTGTTGTAAAGTTGGAAAAGTGTTTATTTATTTACAGAATTACAGCTTACATAGGGCAAACATAATAAATAAATAACGCATTGGTTGGAATAGTCACAAAAATATGATTGATTCACAGTAGTAACAAAAACATGCAAGAAAAGTATTAAACTTAGAATATATAGGGTAATTATATTAAGTGAACAATTCAACTCTCACAAAGCAGCAAGTTTGATTGCTCATATTTGTTCGTATTGATTTTTTTAATCAAAGAAATCATTTTTTTAAAAGGAGAACGTTTTGCATATATCAAAGAAAAGTAATGGTCAATTAAATATAAATAATTCAGACTAGCATTTATACAAATGTATCAAAAGATTGAAGACAAAGAGCTGCATTTTTTTTTTTGTGGTGAATAATAGTTAAAAAATTAAACCACACTTTTAAACTTTTAAAATAGTGATTAAAACTTGTGATCATCTTCACAATTATGACTTTTGCCACCTCTATTAATCTGGGTAGAAGTAAATGCAATTATTGTTTCACTATCATATACGATATATATATATATATATATCTCGTACTTGCGTTTAGAGATTGAAAGACTAGAGCTGCACCAGCTTAGGGGAGCTGAAGGAACTCTCATACAATATGTTTCACAATGTGGTCTAGGGCCCAATTGTAACCTAAACTGCGATAAAATTGAAGTATTATGGCTTCACTACCAAACCCCTTGCACACACACACACACAAAAATAAGTCTGTAGCTGTCTCACATGGTCATCACAGTTACATCTTGCAAGAAGCTGCCTGTGTCTGCCTTCAACATGGCTGTTACAATATCTGTGAGGCCAAGGTCCATTGCCAATCGATACTGAAGCTGTGCATCTTTGCATGAAGTCAGGAGTTTGCGAATTGCTGGAAGACCTGATGTGGGTTTGGGATTTGCATTCTTGTACCTAAAAAAATGAGACATTTTCCATTGAGTGCATTTGTGAGAAACAATGAGTGATAATAAAAAATGTTATTATCAAGAGTATCGTTGAAATACTGGGAGTAATAATGATGATGATGATTATAATAATAATAATAATAATAATAATAATAATAATAATAATAAAAATAATAATATTAATACACAGTATTAAATAATCTGAAAAGAAAAAGAGTTATAAAATCATAAAAATATCAGTTCTCATATTAGTGATCAAGATCAAGATTATGAAGACGACAGTGATAAATCATGCTGGTTATGTGAACAAAAGCCTTCTCTCACTTTTTCACAACATCCTCAACCAGAGTTGGAGTAATGACCACATGCAGTTTCATTTCTTGTAGATATCTCACGTCATTGTTGACCACAACATTATTGTATACAGCATCTGACCAGTCCTGGCGCCGCTCATAGGCATCCACTACTACCATTGCCTGCATACAAGTACACATAAAAAAATATCAATGTAACAAAATCCTCCGTGGATTACTTAATAATGTTGCATCTCACAGATTGTTTCATACGTAAAACATATATTTATAAGCACATTCCATCAGAAATTCAGAAATAGTAATACCAGGGCATGCAGGCTTTTCAAAATTTACTTTGCTAATTTTTTGTATAGAGCTCTAACATTTTACTGCATATGAAGCCTTTAGTTTGAACGACTAAGTTTACTTTGATCTGTAAGTCAGAAATAAATGTTTTGATTTGATTTTTCTATTTGTTTCATAAATAAGGATTAAGAAGTTTATTTAGATAAAAAATGCATGTTTAGTCATTTTATTTATTTCTTTAAGTAGTTAAATTCATGAAACGTCACAAATATTGTTCTTTTAACTAATATAGTTTAGAGCAATAACCTATTCTACAGTGTCAAAGAGGTTGAAACTTGTGTGTTCATATAGACCTAGCTTCACTGTTGAAAAAACTGCAATGAATATCTTAATTTTGTTTAAATTAGGGAAATTCGACATAAATTTAAAAAACTGAGTGAAGGATGTCCTTTTAATATATCTAGCTGAAGCAGAAATTATATGAGTAAGTATATATCTGGTGAGCTTTGCTCTTTTAGTAGCTTTTGAAAGGTCAGTAGAAATCCACTAGTTGCGAATAAACCAGCTTTATGCTTTGATGTGTAACTTGAAATTTTTAATTCCTCATCAAGTTTATACATAAGTGGTGCGTTCAAAAAAGTGTATCAAAAAGATGTATTCAGATTTTATTAATTGCTACTGGTTCGTCCAGCAAATGTGTTAACTTTGGATAACAGTGTAAAGATATAAGCAATTTTTATCAAAAGAAAATAAGACATTAATTGGCCGGTAAAAAAATTAAAAAAGGGAAAAAAAATTGGGTTTCAATTGCACTGTTCATAGATGAGATCTTTAAAAAAAAAGTTTTAACTTGCACAATCTTATGCCTTCTCCTATCTTTTAAATCTTATCATCAAAAGTTGAGAATATAACGTGCAATTAATACAATATAGTAAAAATTCAAATGGCAAGATCATCAATAGTGTCCTATATAATCTGATACTATATGCGCTATTGCAATTGGTGAGGTTAGCCTGTAGGACTACAATTTTGTAGAGATAAGTACATCTTAGTGGCACAAGAGTAGAGATTAAAATTTCAGGCTTAGGATTAGAAGTAATTGCATGAAATGTTAAAATTGCCTTGATGATGAATGAAAAAAGTTTCTACTGAGAGACACACAGTAAACATCCAACAATATATTAAGACAGCCTCTAATCCTACATGGTTAACTTATAACGTTTTTTTCTTAATTTTTTTTTAAGCTTATTATATGTTTTCAATTATGGTATTTAACTGTAGCCAACTATGATATTTCATATGATAAGAGGCATGAACTTCATGGAAACGGGCAAGCTGTGAACTATTAATTTTGTTATCCTTGATTCTAGAGAAGAGGGGTAACAAGACCTCTATAAATCTTGGATGGGCATTAGAAAACACAGCAACTTGGTCTCTGGTCATATTAATCACAGTGATTCCGCTTGGCAGTAGCTGCAGCTGCAGTGATACCAGTCTCGCAAGTTTGACACAGTGTTGGGCCTTTCTCACACTGTTATCCTATAAAATGGGAAGAGATCATAGAAATGATTAAAGCTAAGGCAGAGATGTCAGACATGAAGGAAAAATAATTGGTTCCTTTAAATAATTTAAATCTCTTCAGACTGCTAGGTTGTTGTTTTGTTTGTTTTTTTCATTTGTAGAGTGGGCTTTACAGTTCAAATAAGTATCTAGGCCCTCGAGTCTATAGGATAAAAACTAAACAATCAAGGCCAAGTGGATTTCTAGAGCAGCCTTTGTCTTAGAGTTTTATACATAGGAAGCAAAACATGTAAGCAGCCCTTGGACCTGATGATATGACAAAAACTCATGACAATCAACTTAATGACTGCATCCTGAAGAGATGAAAAAATACTACAAAGGTTTCAGGTTTGGTGTTACAGGTAGCTGTGCCAGAGCAATTTACTACTATAAATAGACTAAATAAGATTGCTTTGGGATTTTGATTCAACTACCTGGTCATGTGTTTACACCATTGGCAGTTCTAATTTTTTTTTTTCAGCTGTCTAAGTCTCTTTTGGAATCTTACATCTTTTAATTGATAAATACCTTGCATTTTTTCAATAGATTTCTCTAACAAGAATTAAGACCCTGTGTCACAATACTCCCTTGTGGTATAGACGAAAGGCAGACCATCTTTAGCTCAGAGAACTCCTAATGAACAGCAGCTACTTTTTTTAATAATTCAATGCTTCAGATGATGAGATGTCTTGCGGCATTAGTTTGGCTGAATATCAATACTAGATTTAATTATCAGACCAGATATAGGACAGTACAAAAGGCTCACAGGCTTCAAATTTAGACAAAAAGTTCATTTATTCAGAAAAGTTGAAACCCTTAAGTTTTATAACTAAGAAACATCGCTTCAAAAGAAAATTGAAAGAATTGGAATAGAATGTACAAAAAGGTCTTTCAATTTGTGTAAAAACTACACTATTAACATGGGTGTCCTTTGAAGTTGCTGTTGTTTCACAATGAATTATGTAATAAATATTTACTTTCACATAGCTTTCAGCAGCATCTTGAAAATACTGCAAGCATTTCTTTAATAAGTCATGTGTATCCTTTGATTGATCTGGAGAGGAAAAGAAAAGTTCTGTAAAGAATCCTTCTACCCCACAACATTTAATGCAGCCTGTTTTCTTTTTTTTATTTGCTAAACAAATCTATTACTGTTTTATTTTTTCTCATGTTCAAAATCTCAATAATCGATCTTCATTCTTACTACATTGCCCAATCACATCCAAAATTAAGTCTGAATAATAATTAAATTAGAATGAGTATCCTTTTTCAAAATCACATTGGGTTCCCAATAAAATCAAGTACTGAATATGACAGTTGTAAACCTATCCATTTTCTTATTGACGACTAATTTTATAATTTAATTTCCTTAAGTCTAAGACAAGAACTCATTGAATGTTAATGATAGGATACGTTGAATGTTCCAGTTTTTTTTTTCCTTTTGAGTTATTGTCTTTGGTCTTGCAAATTTCTTTTAAAGTGAAAAAGAAAAAAAATACCCAGTGACTTGTCTTTGAGATGCTTCAAGGCACGATGCCCACAAGTCTCTAGCATGTTTGCTATGTCTCGGTACATGCTGAACTTTAAAGCCACCATGGTGTAAGCCTCATTATCATCTGGTTGGTAACGCTTCAGATAGTCCAGGATGGCAACTTTCAGCTTGTCCTCCTACATATTGTTTGAAATGAAAGAGAGGGGGAAGGATATATATGTGTATATATATATAGAGAGAGAGGGGGGGAGAAATACTTCACTATCCAAAGTTTTCATGGTTTTGAAATGATTAGTTGGAAAGCAAAGGGGAGAATGGACCTGTAAAATCTACTTTTGAATGCACACACTTAAGAATTTTGTGCTTTGCAATATAAATTTATTTTCTTAGGTTCAATGCAAATTATGATGCTTGTTGCTTAGCCCTAGTTACCAATTGTAAAAAAATCAAATTGAGCATGCCCAATTTTTAAAATCATTTCTCTCGCCTTTTATTTTCAAATAAAATGCAATGATTTGCATGGATTTAATGAAGAACGAAGATACAGTTTATACAGCATGATCATTTGAATCTTATAAAGGAATGGTTTCTATAAAATTTTGCCACATTTTTTTCCCAAAGCATTGAATGAGGTAGTGGCATAATTCTACATTTAGCTGCCTCCAATAAAAATGCAAAACTCAAAAATACTTCCGCATTGATAACTTTATCTAAAAAAATGTTTACAAAAATCCACAATTAATGTTAAAGGTACAGCTTTTGTTTACATGCAAGTATTCTGATACATGAATCTCAAACCTTATCCCCAACTGCAACTGTAAAAAAGATTAGAAAACTTCACATTCCAAGAATATTTCAGCATCATTGTTATGCTTCTTTGTGCTTCAAACAAACAAAAAAACTGAATGTTACTACCAGTGTTCAATTTATAACCAAAATCTTTATGGAGAGACATAAGATTTATAAATTTCACTCTTAAGATGAAAAAAAAAAAAATATATCATTAACATTTTTTTTGTCAAAAAAAAAATATCAATTGAAAGTTAATATATAATTCTGTCAGTTCAATTCAGAACTCCCATTTGGGATATGAAAAATCAGGAAGTAATAGGACTAGTCAACAAGTAACAGTTATCTATTTTACTTTGAAGCTTAAGAGAAGTATAAAAAAATGAAATTCTGTTTACAGAGTTCTCTTCAAAGTAAGATTATACTCACCCTATCCATGCCTTTACGTAGCAACAATTCAAACTGATGGTGCTGTTGCAGAGCATGAAATATGTATGTCATTTCCCCATACCTGCCAACACCTGTGAGAAGTCGGATCTGAAGAAATAAAGACAGCAGCAAAATTGAAAAAAAACACAAAGTAAAATGTTGTGACATACCATAAGAATCACAGTCTTCATAAACAGCTCAAAGCAAGTCTGAAATAGTGAACTTGAATTATTTACAGTATAAATATTGAATTGATTTCAAGTAATGTTTAAATATGTGCTAGGGATATTTTTGTAAAACTCCAGATTCCATAATTTATTTCTTGGTGAAGAAGACATTTGTCAGTACTTATAAATCAAAATACATGTTGGATCAGTTCTTCAAGTTATCAAAGTTGATATATTTCCTTACATACCATTAAGCCATACTCCTTCGCTTCAGTAAGGCTGTTGCAGCAGACTCGAGACACTCGTAAAACATGTGATATTCCCTCCATTGAAGATGAGATTGTGTAGCATTCATGAGCCATTATAATCAGTTCTGTTTGTATGGTCAGAACTGGAAAAGAGAGGGAAAAAAGCATACTCAAGAGATTTACAACATGCAATAGCTTAAATAAGGATAGGACTGTGCTGGAAAGGCAGAATTATAATATAAAGACTATTCATTTCAACTGCGTGAAATTTGACATATGTTTTGCCACTTAGTTCAAAAAGGATTTATCACTTTCTTTTCTTTGCTAAATAGATTGAATAAAGAAACTTTTCATAAGTTTCCTATCTGGTGCAACTATAAACTAACAGAAGCAAAAAGAATTTCAACAACTATGCTCTTCCGGCAATGTTTGCAAAGTCATTTGAGCAAGCCTTGCCAGTTAGTAAGCTGAACCAATGATATTTAATCCATGTACATGAATTTTACATGATTTATTTGTACCAATCAAAGAATTGGTAATCACAAAAAGAACAAAATTTTGGACAAAGGATAAAAGTAATTTCAAAAGTATTAAAAAGTTGGAGCATATGGAGAGATAAGGAAGAAGTAAAACCTATAGGGACATGCATGACCGAGTTAAAAGAGGAGAATGTACAAACCTTTAGGTGTCATCTCTCCAGGCCCTGTTGAGAATAGCGCAGTGGCTGCCTGCAATATGCGGTCTCCAAGGAGGGAAGCATTTTCACAAAGTGTCAAAAACTGAGAAAAAACTTCCATTCCATCTGTTGGGTTGAACATGAGCTCTGAGGTTTGAAGACTAGGTTCACTGTCTTGGTCTGCAAAAGTCATAGTTTCCTATCAACTAACTTTTAATTTTTATAACTCAAAGAAAAACAAAAATATTGTCAGGCTGACATGCGTGGTATAAAATCAGTCTTCATCTTCTTATCTACTTACTTCACTTTTGTTTTTGTTTTGTCCTTTTTTTTTTATTTTTTTTTTTTTAACATCAGAGTACCTTCTCATGAAGACGAATATTTCTACAGAAAATAAGGAACATGAAAAAGAAATTTTATTCAAACTGTTCGCACTAAACTTCAGTTATAAAAAGGCTTTATCATTTCAGATTTTGTAAATTTCTGGACACCATCCAATTTTCTGCAACAGCAGTAATCTAGATGACAGAAAATTTATCATGTGACTAAAGCTAAGGCATAAGCTGCTGTTTTCTTGCAATACATACCTTTGTCACTGTTACTCTTCACAAACATCTTTAGAACATCAACAATGGAGTCAGCCAAGAAGCCTGTAACCTATTAAAAGAAAAAAAAAAGACCTATGACCTTAAGAAAAAGAAAGTAAGTGTATTTATTTTATTTTATTTTATTTTGTAAGCAGTGAGTGCATGCTATGGAAGACAATTTCCTTTGTACATAATAAAATGTTTTTCTAATTTTGAAGCAGAAAAAGTGTAGACATTGTCTGACTCTGATTACTGCCTTGATTTGGCTAGTTTAGGATGATTTAAAGCTTCACATGCCATCACACTTACCAAAAGCACATCTCTGAAGATCAATATTTTATTATCATGTTTTGTTTGAGAATCTGTTCCTCAACAGCTAGAAGAGATTTTTTTCAATAACCAACGCAATGAAATTCTCAACTCAGAACAATACAAACAAGACTGGTTTAACACCGAATTTTCACATTCCTGTGGCTCAGGGTGCTTTATGGTTTCCCTAACAATTCTCAAAGAATTCAGAAGCTTACAAAAAGTTCAACAAGCAATCTGTTACGTGTCACTGCTTTGCTTCTAAAATATATATATATCACTGTACTTATGTAGAGTGATAACACATTTATCATGCATTATGAACCCTTAGAGCCTCAATGATATAATGAAATAGACTGCAAGTTGCTAAAGTGAAAGATATTTGCAAATATGTGCATTTTCAATTAGATTACTCTTTAACTCCATCATTTTTCATCCAAAAATTTATTTGATTTCAGTCCCTCTTGGTTTGATTATTTTTTATAAAATTATAATATTCAAGATGTCTCTCACAAAGACAAAGTATTCAAGGATACTAATTATTTCTATCAGAAAAGTTTTGTTATTGAAAGTGCATTTGGTGTTTCAGCTATTCTAGCTTGATAAACTCTACTCATTCTTAATCAAATACAAGTATAAAAAATCTTTGCTCAAACTAATTTGAGCACAGTTTATATTTGTGTCCATAAACCACTCTCTCTCTGCAGTAATTGGCATGGTTTTCACACACAGATCTCTCAATTGTGACAAAAAGTAGTGAGGTCGTAAGCCAATGGGAAGGTATTTCAAATACATTTGACATAATATCATTCCTTTTAAGGACATTCAATTTCTTTTGGCTTGAGAAACTATCTAATGCTCTCTTAAGACTATTTTGCTCTTACCAAAACTCCGATTATAAGAACCTAGTAAAATGTCATAAAGTCTTCAAATACATTCAATTACATATCACACATATTAACTACAAGAGCACAAAGAAAACTCACTAACCTCATCATCAGATAGACCACTACTCGTAAGAAAATCACGAGCAACTAAAAACTTATTTGGGTGATTTATTCTCAGTAGCTTGAATAGGGAATCAAATTCTGGTCTCAGAACTATTTCTTTATACTCTGTACTGAGAAGCTGAAACAAAATAGAAAAATCTTTAAAATGGTTGTAGATATTAGCCTTTTTGGTATAATTTTATTTAAGGAATTCAAGTTTAATGTTAACACTTGTCACAGGCATGAAAGGAGGAGGAAAAAAAGGAGGCGTGTCTCTAAATGCCATGGTCACCTCCTTATATTGATTAACTGATAGTTTGAATTATTAGTATAGTCCTGTCTTTAAAAAATGACCTCAGGACATTTAACACATAATTATTTCAAGCAATGCTTAGACAGAGGCCATACTTCAAAAATGTCATGCTTCTAAGCTGCAATGTAAAGTCCCTAAATGCCTTAAATTTAAGCCACATATCCTACTTGTTTCATAACTCTTGTCAATATGCTGGGTTAGATGTCTTTAACAAGAATAAGTTCAAATGAGTTGCTTTTTTATTCAGCACAGCTATCTTTAAAGAACAGATTGTTAGAATGACTTTAACAAAGAAAAAACTATATGCTATACCTACCTGTGCCATTTTATAACAGGTAATAATTTTCAAACACACTTGTCTGCCTTTTATGCAGTGAGAGTAGAGTCTCTCCATGACAGATGCAGTATCCTGAGGGTCAACATTGCTTGGGTTTTCGGCTAAAGAGGATGTGTTGCTTGCTATGCTGCTGCCTAAGAGATTTGGGAAGAAAAGAAAAGAAAAAAAATTTGGATGGTGGGTAGAAAAACTCTTTCAAACAAGAGATCTAGCCTATCAGGTCTTGAAGAAATATTTTTGTATCAAACCTTCACCATTCACCACTGTTTTGGTTAAAAGCAACAAATTCTGTGACTATTGTGTTCAAAGTAGTTAAGAAAGGAAATAAAAAAGAAAGAATTGTGTAGAAAGAGGGGAAAAACAAAATTGATTTCATAAATTTAAATTTTCAGTTTCACCATTCTGATTTATCTTACTTTTCATTTTTAATTCCTTTTTAGGGTGCAATCAGCTAAGTAGCTATCAACCGTGGAGGAAGTATCATGATTCACTTAGTATAGTTTGTGGGATATATTATATATTTATAATATTCATTTCACTCATGATTTCAAAATTAGAAAACAGAGATGTTAAAATGGTTTCAATATTTCCCGAATTTTTCACCCTTTTTCACACTTAATCTTTACACTGAATTTATCCAATTGCAACAAAATTTCAATGCCACAAAAAATTATTGAAAATCAAATTTTTCGACAAATAAAAATGCTAGTATTAAGTCATTTTTACTTGAGGAAAAGTCAATAGTTTATGGAACAAATAACTCTAAAGAGTAATGCCTAAATGTTATGAAACACAAGAAAAGCTGTGGACTCTAAAACTACAAACACAGATAGCATGATAAAAGATAGAAGCAAATTAATGACAAATTAAGCATTTAGTAGATAAAGCTTGCATTTTTATTTAAGTTAATGTCTAAAGAATTATGTTGCAAAAGTGGTTTTCAGAACTTACTACTGATGGATCTTGCTCGAGTCAAAGAGACCCTTCTATACTGTTTTGGAATATTTTTTACCAATAATCGGCGCATTGCAGGTTCTATATTATCTGGTCGACTGGTCCCGTTGGCTAGAGCAATGCAGGTCTGAATTAAATGAGAATTAAAAAAGAATTAAAACCACCAAGGTTTGAATAGATATTTCCAATTCATCATCAAGTACAAGAGTTAATAGTATTTGTAAATAAAAAATGTTCTATCTCTGCTATGATTCAGTTTTTCTATTTTTGCTTTATTTTAGCATTTTTTTTCAAACCTAGATATTGAATGATTAAAATATAAACCACTGTTTATGAACGAATATGTTTAGAATGGGAAAAATCAAGAATGACCCCAAGCTTGTATCTTAACCTTATGCTTTGAAAAGTTTGATCTAATAAGACTAAAGTTCAAAGGCAGGCTTACTTGCACAATGGCTAAGTCCTGATTATAATGTCCAAACATAGCAGCCACTCTAGAACAAGTGATGATACGGGCCTGGTCCAGGTATGCTTCCATTAACATGTCTAGCACCTCCAATTCCTAGTCAAGATTAGAATTAGAGACATATAAATAAAGAAGAGGCCAGGATCAAAAAACCAAAATTCTTATAAATTACATCAAACATAATATATGCATTTTTTTTATACACTTTCATGTTAAGCATCTGCATATTTTCATGTAATATAGCATTTCAGCAATCTGAAAGGGAGCAAATGGACTCAAGAGATATTTCTTTCATTTTTTTTTCCTCCAACACCATGAGAAAAACTTTATACATCTGATTTCAGGTACACTTTTTGCAAAGTAGATTTTTATCAAATTTTAAAGATCACTCCGACCGAGGTTCCACAAAGCACTAAAAATATTTATAATATGTGAGGCATTCATGGCAAATCAGGCACATATCACAGTTTTGAACTAAAGCTCATTAAAGTTTGATAGTCTTCAACAGTACTTATAATTAAACAGCATTGCTAGAATTATAACCTTTTCACTTTTGGGACAAGAAAAGAATTTACCTTTACTACATATCAAACACTAATTTTTTTTACTGATTTTACACTCATATATCTCGTGCAATCTATCCGATGTGAGATGCTGAAAATAAATCCAATACTACTTGTTGTCCCTCAGAAATAGGCGCTATTGGTATTCTAAGGGATTTTCAATATTTTACTTTTCAATATGACAGCTAACTCTGTACTGATTCCACCACTTTCAACCTCTGGCAAAAAGTCTCACTGGTAGTACTATAGTTGCTTATTTTTTTGTACACTCCTTGCCAGATTCTTTTTAGTGTTCTATACAGGGTGTTCTACTATTGAGTACCGTAAAGTTTCCGACTTAAAATACCTGTGATGTAAAATCCTCTTGTACATCTGAGACACTCTGAGGTTCTATGCTCACTTCAAGCAGTTCAGACTTAAGATCTCCTGGACGGGTTGTTTTTAGATGCACATCATCAAAAATTAGATCAAGTGGTTCAACCTCTTCAAGTGCAACCTACAAAATAAAAATAAGAACATCATTATGTTAAGCAACACAGGAGCACAGTGCCCATTTTTCAACCTGAAGAAACCCTTCTTAAACAAGACATAATCTAAGCCACGTTATGTGTAGATGATTTAGAGCCAGCACTCTTCTGCCTTGCCATGCCTATCAGGAACTGATTTGATATACCAAAGTACTCTTAAAAGAATGAAGAAGTACATCTGATGGTGCATCTAAATAGGAAGTGGTAAAAGTGATGACTACTGGTTATACTCTCACACACTTAGGGCATGGAACATGAGCTGTCTTAGTCTAAACAGGAGACATAATACACAAGACTGTTATGAAGTAGATTATGAATCAAAGGTACAGAAATTGCTTCTCCCTTGAGTTTCTTAATTACTTTAGACTTTTACTAAATAAAAGCTATTAAATGTCAGTCAAAGAGAGTTTAATATGCCCCAATTTTATGAGGCAAAAGTAGAAAAAAAAACTTACATTTCTATAAATTATTTCACACAAACACACACACACAATCTTTAAGGATGTCTTAAAGAGAAGACTACAATCTTCTTACTTATAGTTTTAGCAAACATGAACTTCTCTTGTTCATATGGGAATCCATTTGCAGAAAAATATATCTTACTTCATATATTTATTGAGAAAAGACTGCAAATAACAAAATACTTTCTCATATTTAAGAGCAGCTCTTCAGAACTTGATATTTGCTTCTAAAAATTGAGAATCAAAATGATGTTGTAAACTATAAGAACAAATGATTTGAGTTTGTGTTCACTTTGGGATTAAGTTATTGAAGAATATCAAAGTATGCTAAAAAAAAAAAAAAGAATATTGTATTCAGTCAGGTTACTATAGAATAAATAAAGAATCTGCTTACAAAGATTAATTCAAACTTAATGCATAGACTGATGTCATAATTTTCTTATATTCTAATGATGAACAAACCAAAATAAATCATAAACATAATCGAATTATTTCCTTTTATGATTTTAACTAACCTTTGATGCTATACGGTGTCTCCACATTTCTCTGAACACTGTGTTTTTCATGGCCAAAGCCTCCGGCTGATTTGTGTCTTCCATGAGAGAGTACAGCTGCTCACAAAGAAGAGCTTTCTCGGCTTCAATACTAGTCTCCTTTATCTCCGCCTGAAATATTTGCATATGTATAAAAGTTGCTCATACTTGTTAGATTAGATCCCAGTAAATATATCAATATTTCATTTATTTATCCTTTGGGAAAAAATTCAAAATGAAATATTTCTAAACAAATGATAGAGTCATAATTTTTGTCACATTTGCAAAAGTTAAATATTCAATTTAAGTACGTAACAAACACTCTTGTTGCTTAACAAATCTACTACATTGGATAATTTATCCTAAACAAACCATGTGTTTTAGCATATGATTAATCAAGCATGGCTGCAACCTATTTTATTACAATACCCTAACTTATTACTCACTTACGAGTCTGATACTTTTAAAAAGATTTTTTTTTTAAGTTTCGATTTTTCTCATCCAGTACAATCTTCTTTTTAATTTTGTTAAATTATTCAATCATGAAAGAAAAAAAATGTTCATTCATTATCATGTACCTCCCTAAAAATAAAAATTGAAATAAGGAAGCAGGCTTTAACCGTATTACCTCAAAAAAATCTGTGCTTGTTTTGTAACAGCAGCGATCTGGGCTCAGGAGCTTTTGACACTTGATCCAGAATTGTGCTCTGACAAGCTTGGCTGCCCAGAGCCCACATTTCACAAGTTGCTGCTTCTCTTCTTTTAACTAAGAAATATGAAATACAAAAGGTTAGAGCAGTTGTTTTGTTTTGCTTTTTGTTGTTTTTTTTTTTTCAAACAAAGCATAAACAAAGGTTAAAGTTGAAAGAGAAATTAAGAGAAACAAGAGACAGTAAGAGTGACAAAAAGAAAGAAGTGCAGAGTGAGACAATCACATTTGTGGCGAGACAGAAAAGAAAGAGAATCAGACGGATAGAGGAGAGATGGATTAGAAGCCAACAAGATAGGAAAAGGAAGAGAATAAGTAAGATAGCGAGAAAAACATATAGGAGAAATGTGAGAAGTTAGAGATAAGAGAGAGGAAACTTTGTTGTTTGATTTCAGCAATGGAAAAAAAAATTTAAGCCCTTGAAAAGCCGACATTGGGTAGGGTAGAGATGAAAAGAAAATATAGAAGAGAAGGAGAAAAGAAGAGTAACAAGAAATATGTTGTTGCTTAATCAATCTACCTGTCTTATGGTCACTCTCTCT
The DNA here is from genome assembly GCA_033675545.1 of Elysia crispata. Classification (NCBI taxonomy): domain Eukaryota; kingdom Metazoa; phylum Mollusca; class Gastropoda; family Plakobranchidae; genus Elysia; species Elysia crispata. Next base: position 74,489 of record JAWDGP010002524.1, read on the forward strand.
GTGCCCACACTTGCAGCGCCAGCCAGTTCTTGGGCTGCTGCAAACGACCCACGATCCATAAGCTGATCCAAGCAGTTTTCTATCTGCTGCCTAAATTGTTCAGACCCTGTGCCTGCTGTCAACAGAGCTGCAAAGTCAGGCACATTCACATTGTTTGCATGCAGTATGGTTACTACCTTTTGAAGAATGGCGAAGTTCAACACTGTAAAAGAAAAAGGGGGCGCAAATAAAGACTTTTGATAGATTGAATTATTCTTTCAATAACTAGTTAACGTATTTCATACAGAAAACTGGGAATCCACATGCGTTGACAGTGTCACTCCGTGCCCGCACACTGGTATACCCTGTTCTTAGAATGCAGATTCCCTATGCCTATTTAAGTGCCTAATATACCGGATAAAATATATTGCACTGATCTCCGTTGATAATAGCAACAAGACACATCACTTCAATCAACGTTTTTTCCTCAAAAACGAGGAATCCCTGTGTTAAAAAATACAATTTCTTAATTTTCTATTTCTTTTCTTTTCCTCCATCTCAACCTGCTCAAAGTTTGGTTTTCTTTTTATTTGATTTCACACTCCTTACCTATTTACAAGGTGTAGCAACCATTCGATGTGAATTCATTTCAAACAGAATGAAAAAAGAATTTTTAAATTAATGACGTGTATTTTTTCACGATGATCTTGATCTTGATCTAAAAATCTCAAAATTTACTTTGAATTTACGGTGAATTTAATTGGTTCAAATAGTGCTAATCATGAATGATTCTATCAAGTTTGTTAAAAGAAGAGGAAAAACAGGGCCAATTATAGGTTACAAAGGTATTGATTATAACTATTTTATGTAAGAAAAAGAAAAAAAGTTACATCACTTTGCTCTTTTTCAATTTTGTAGAATTTAAATTTATTTTAAAACTTCATAGATTTTAGAAGAATTTGCATGTTACTTGATTAACCAAAATTACATGCCTCTAATTTTGATTAAATATCAGTACTCAACAACTGTTCTATATGATTCTTTGAATTTTCTGGCCCTCATTGATTAAATCATGGATTCTATTCAGATGTCAGATACAACTGTGGTATTACAATAAAAAAAAATCACAATTGGCGATATGAGCAGGCATGTAATAAGCAGTCAACAACTAACTATTATGGTCTGGGCAAGAAATCATTTTCAGAAAATAACTTTTTTATTTATATATCATTAAATCCATTATATGCAGTAACTCAAGAAATAGGTTCAAAATTTATCTTGAAGGAAAGATAATTTAAACTCACCACTGTTTTACTAAAATCAAAAACATTTTTTTCTGGTAGAGAAATTTTTACATAAGGAGACCTTGAGCATGATTTTCTTGTACAAAAATAAAGCATATATCAACTCAAGGAGAATAGACTGCTTAAAGGATCAATTTAATGTAAGGTAAATAATATTTTATCTTCATTACTGTTTCATCAGCAAATCATAACAGGTCATGTACAGAAAAATATGTGTAGGACAGAAACTTGGAATATTTGTTTTGGAAAGAGGTAAGAGGAAGCAACTGGGTAGAGATGAAAAGGCTTTTTCACAACTCAAGGAGCAAAGACCTTAAGATTTTAGGATGCTGTTGCACAGAATGGTTTTGTGAACGCTTTGAGATTGTCCCTACCATCAAAACTAAAAACCAAGCACAGATTTTGACGGTCAAGGATTTCAAGGAGGTGCTTTGCATAGTAAAGATTCTCAACCACTTTCAGTTCATGTTGAAGAACTTGGTACGCTACTTTTTCAAACCATGCCCTATTTCCAATGGTGGCCAAATCGCTGGAAGGCGGGTGTGGTTTCTCATCATCCCACTGAAAAAAAAGGCAGACTGATTGTTCATAACTTTGGACAAAATAATCATAAGTATGAGAAAGTCCCAGTTATTTCATGGTTTTATGATATGAAAAGGGACATAAATTTTATTCTATGACAGAAGTATTTTCTCTACAATTAAAACATAGCAATCAAACCTCCACCAAACTTTATGACTGGCTTAGAGGTAAAAGATCAGGGATCTTATTTCATTTAAACAATTGCTTCTCAAATAGGTTAACAAAAAATTATTTTCTTCCCAAAAAATTTGTTTTTTATAACGTCCTGAAAATTACAACATAATTGACAAATATTATGAATTAACCGGTTCCTATAGATTTAATATCACAGATATTCAATCAGTTCATCAGCTGTAATGATATGAAATAATCACTTTTAGTGATACATCTCTCAGATTAAAACTGATGATTAACTTTTCCCCAGATCTTGCTTACCAATGATATTGCATCTTTGAACTGATCAACGAAAGTTTTGCAAGCAGCATAGGTTCCTCTTCTAACACACTCATTAATGAAGCTCATGAAAGGCAATAGTGGTGACTTCTACAGGTCGGGAAGAAAAGTAAAATGATACATGTCAAGAGTTCACAAGTTCAGGCAGTTTAAATCTTTATAACCAAGGTAATTTTGAACTTGAAAAATGAGCATTTTGTTCCTTAGCTCAGACTAAGATGACTTTTTTAGAGAACACTTTACCCTAAATATTCAAACAAGCCAAATCTTTAACACACCATAACAGATTTGAAGCATTAAAAATTCAGGCAAATTAACATATCGAAAAATGATTTTTAAACACTGGTATAAGTAAAGAGCTTTACTTTTTTGAGGAACATGAAAGGGCAAGGCCATGCAAGAAAAAACATTGTTATCTGAATATTGCAAATGTTACTCTTATTAGAACCATCACTACAACAGCATTGGCATTATCACCAACAATTATCAGTGATCATAAGGAGGAAAAGCCAAAAAGGAGGAAAATACATTGTAAGAAGTGCCAAACCTGCGATAGAAATCTGGCGAGATCCTAGCACATACACACAATTTAATAAAAGGGAAGCATGATTAACTTTTTTTTTAATCTTTAACATACCTTTGAATGCAGAAAAACAAGCTTCATGGACTTGGATGAGGGTTTAGAGGAATTTATACTTTTGATTCAATAATTCCTGTTTTAAAAAAAGTCAGAAACACCATATATGTAAGCTTATAGGCAGCTGAGCATGGGGTGGGGGAAACACTAGAGAGGGATTTGGATCTGCTGCACATTCTTTCAAGAGTTCAACAAGTTTGGAGCCAGTGTGAAAGACAGGTTATTCTCTGCCAGAAGGAGAATATCGTGCTTTCCATATTTGCAGTGCAATCAACAAGGGGGATGAGTTTGGGGGCAGGAGGTGGATCAAGATCTTTAGCAGGACTGAGCTGTTTGGGTGGTGGTAGGTGTGGCTTAAACAGGGGAAAAAGAGCAGGAGGAGCATTTTTCTGAGAAAACTGGGCCCCAAGTGTGTAATTAGATTGCCTGTGATCAACCTCACTGGCATATTTTCCAGGTGATCTATCATAGCAGCACGACCTTTACTGCCATAGTTAATTACACCATTGCAGTATTTGCACAAAACTTTACCTGAAATGTCCACTTTAACAATTGAATCACCGAAACAAATTGTTACACTTTGTCACCTTTCTTATATTTGATGGTTAAACTATCCTCTAACCACATGAATCTAAATTTGTTTTTGATTTTTTAATTTAAGTCTTTTATTCTCACAAAGTCAGATTTTGTCAGCTCCTTCATGATGAGATTATGAATGCTCTAGACTAGATAAATATATAGATAGCTCAGGTCAGAGGCAATTGAAAAGGGCGCTAATCCAGCAAGGAGAAGACTGAAGAGGCTAAAGAAAGGCACTAAATAAAACCCCACTCTAACATTGCAGTTTTCAGCAGTTTCGGCAATGACAATGACGGAAGCGTCGTAAAATTCGACAAACAAATACGGTTTGGGTCAGCCGCAGCATCGTATAGTTGATAGATGGAGGAAAAATTTCCCAAGCGAAGCAATTACACAAAAGAAGGAAAAAGGAGGAAAAAAGCAAGGAGGAGTGAAAATCGCGGATTTCCGCGGACCCGCTGAAGATTATGATCACTGACTTATAATATTGCTTTTTCTGCCACCGATTCCCAACTATCATCACCTTCACTGCTACTCTCATCACTACCTCTGCTACTATTCTTTCTAATGTTCTTACAGCAGCTGCAACAACTACTTCAAGAACAATTTTTACTACCAATATTGCTATTATTTCTGTTGCTGCTATCAGTACTGATATTTCAATTGCTAACAAAAATAACATTTTCAAGGTTACATAGATATTGAATTAATTCTTGAACCTTTGTTATACTGCACCCATTCCATGAAAATCGGAATCAGACTGCATTTTGACAGAAAATATCCCAACCTCTGCAGCTCTTAAAAGAAAAAATCAAGGTTTTTTACTCACTGCCTGTAGTATGGTGAAAGCTGTCACAAGAGAATCCTCCTGTTTACAGAGCAGTACAGTGTGAATGAGTGACTCTAGCTGAGCTGTAGACCATTTGAACACATGGCGACCATGTTGGGAAAGGAATTCTTTCTTCACAGACTCTTCTAGAGAGGCCAATAGCCAGCCACACATACTGGCTACAGGAGGGCAGCCCTGGAGGCAGAAAGATAGTTATACATTTTTCTTTAATTTAGTCATTTTTATTTATTTTTCTACTTTAAAAAAATGCAAGCAAGAAATACAAGTCCACATGCAATAGGATCAATACAATTGTCATTAGAATTTCAAAGGAAATTTTGGATATGACAGTAAGATGAGCCACGAATTTGAGAAGAAAAAATTAAAATTGGTTTAAAGTCTGAAGAAAACTTACACAACAGGCTGCAAGCTCAGAAAACAATGGGTTTCTTAGAGCCACAGAAGCAGAAAGCAGACATTTCCACTGGCTGGGCATAGAGCGGCTGTAGAAAAGCATTCGGAAAACATCGTCTGGTGCACTGGACTCCAGCATTTCTGATTCTTTAATTAGAGAAAGAGGCAGCAGATTGTAGGCAAAAACATAATGGCTTGGTGTGACTAAAATGCAAGACTAAGTTGTAACTTGAAACTAATGAATTAGTCAAATTTAATATGCTTGCTTTCGACATAACAATAGTCTTTAAAAGTAACATAGCTTGAGAGGGAAATCAAATGAATAAAATGCTCCAAATCCCATACTTTCATGATAAGGTAAAAAAATATTAAAGAAATGGGCAAAGAAACATTTTACCTTCCTTTTTAAGTCAAAAGTTTCCTTTTTTGTTTTAAGATGCATTATACAAACCACCCTGGTTTGTGTTCTCTTTTATCTCATTTTTACTTTTGGTACATTTATTATCTTTTTGATCATTGAATTTTGATGTTGTGAGATTTTTGTAAGGAAAACCTACAAAAACAATCACATTGATATTGATCATTATTTTTCTTAAAACATTGGTCAGTTTTTGGAAAGATTAAAAGCTATAGATTCCTTTTCATCTGAAATCCCTACCATTCAGTTCACTTTCTTTGAGCCTGGTTGAAAAAGATGATATCACTGTAGTCCTTTCAGATTCTTCTTCTTCATCACTGGTGGCGACATCTAAGAATTATTTTAAAAAAGAAAAACTGATACTTATTACTTTGTCCACACTTGGTAGCTTTGGTTAAAAAAAAAAAACAACAAATAAACAGCTTTTGATTTAGGTACAAAAGATATAATAAAGAAATAAATAATTGTATGCAACAAGAGGACCTTTACAGCAGCTACAGCAGTGAGTTTTAACTTCACAACATTTGTTTGATTCTGCTCACAAATTATAAAAAAAAAAAAAAAAAAAAGATAAAATGAAATATTTACATTAATATAATAATTATGACTTTTTGTAGTTTTACTGCAAATAAAAATTTAATATCCTTTACGATAAAAACGGGAATGATTTATCCAGAAGAGAAATTAGTGACATCTTTTCAATTTTGCATTTAGTTTGAACTATGGTAAAATTAGCACTTTTAAAAAAAATGTTTCAGAAGAATCAACTGAAGAATATATAAAAGATTTTTTAAAATACCCTTAGATTTTTGCACACCGATCCGGTTATAGAGAGAAAGCCTCTGGTTTGTCCTTTGCTCAGCCGAGGCACTCTCCCTTTTAGGGTTTGTAGCAGCAGCTGTAAACATTTTACTGCCAGCATTGTTCAACACATAGTGAAGGTGATCCCTTAGGTGCACATTAGTGAATGTGTGCAGCAGGTTTTGCAGCTAAAAGAAAATTTTTTTAAAAATGTAAAAAAAAAAAAAAAGCCTGGATTACAATTAAATTGTATAAAAAGGCAGTCAAATCACTTGCACATTGGTACAGAGTTGAAAAAATTCAATACTCAATTAAAATTATGAATCTTATTCATTTTTTATCCCAGCATTGAGAAATTAACTTGTTATTGTAGAATAAAACTTAAAATTATGTAATTTTTTTTTTAAATAAGATTAATTTTCCTTAGTAAAAAAAAAACCCTTCTCATATGATTCCTTTCAGGCTTTGACTAACAGCAAGGTTTAAATTGGTGATATAGCAGTACAGGTTTGTAAAACTATTTGGCTGAAACAGAATAAAAGGATGAAGAAGAGAGCTAAAATATAGTTTTCAAAGCATATAGATGCTACAATAGATCATATAAAATTTTGTCTCAGTTACCTGATGTGTTGGATACTGATGAAGTTGGGCAAACCATGTGAACATGAGCCAATTGTTGTTTTCAGCACAGGCACTAAGAAAGGAAGTGTTCATTGGTGCAGACAGCAGTTGGCAAAGCATTAAAACCAGAGTCCACTTTTGGCTTGCTTCAAAGCTGCAGCTAAGTGCAGAAAATAGTATATGGAAGAAAAAAGGCAACAATTTAAATTATATATATGACCATATATGTATGTATATATATTTCAAGGAAAGAAATTGATATCTGAAAAGTGATTATGGATTGGTCTTGAGTTAGTCACAGATTTTCCTTTTAAGAAAAGCTTAATATCTGTGCACAAGGAGAAGAACACAGTAGAGTTTATAATGCTTTGCACTTAAATTAGGGATATCTCAGTATGGATTTGCAAGATTATTAAATAACTCAATAAAACTACATAGAAAGGCAATCAGGTATTAAGAGTTGCTGAAAACATACATCATACAACAAAGAGTATACCAAACAGACCATTTGCAAATTTTCCTGTTAAAAGCTGTGCAGACAAAGTAACCCAATAAGTAATGGTTTTCAAAAATTATCCAAACATGAGCTAACCCTTATCTCATTTGAATATTTTTCTTTGAGCTTTGAGAAAGATGAAAAACGATACAAAAAAGAATGCCTGATGGAAATAGCTAGTAAAACCAGTCCAAGTCAGAAAAAAATTATGTATTTTAATTGCTCAAAACCTTTTTTTTTTCTTGTGGGACTTGAATCTTTTTTTTTCCATCATAATATATTGATTTTACATCACTTCTCTTAAAAATAAAGTAAAGCCACAGACACAAACAAAAATTACTGATAACAGGTTTATTCATGATGGTTGGAAGACGTAAATTATATAATGATCATAGTGCCTTACAATCCTATGCCTTCAGCTTTTATTTCCTCCTTAATAGCATCCTCTACAGATTTGATAAGACAGTCCTTTTGCTGACGCTTTCTGTGTAAGCTGCCCAAAAGTTCAGAAACTGAGGATGAAAGAAATATGCAACTGATCATAAATGATAAAAAAAAGAAGGTAAGCACAAAGCAAGAGAGTGGAACAAAAATGCTTAGTTTATTGCATTAGCAACCTTTTTTTTTTTACACAACTGGCAAATAGTGTGCTTACAAATTTTATGAAACACCAATTTTCTGCCATCTCCTGCCAAACTTCACCTGAAAAGAAAAAATTTATCTTAAAATGTATCTTTTTGCGCATGAATTTAAAACTTTAATCTTAGTTGAATATAATCATATCTATTCTAAGCAATAATTACATTTCAACTTACCAATGTTGTCCACACAAGTCTTTAGTGCAGTCTCATTTTTGCTTGTTGGTACTGAACCTGATGAGGAGGAGCCTTTTAATTCCCTCTTTTCTTTTTGCTGGGCAGCTTTTGGGTGCCTGTGAGCCAATAAGACACGGCCACAGTTGATGAGTGTTCTAAGTAGGACACTGTCTCGTCCAAGAAGTTCCACAAATACCACACAGGCGCTGCTCACCCTTGGAGTATTGAAATTCTGGCAAGCTATCCAAGTAGCTGCACCACATGCTTGCTGGAGTCTGGGGAAAAACGATAAAGTTCTTAAGTTCTGATGCTCATAATAGCAGCAATCTCTGAATTACTTTCAAGCTCTCCAAATTAACACAAATTAAATCACTTTCTGAACTGAAACACTGCATGGTAAAGATCATGATGGGAAAACAATGTCATGAAAAGACCATTGAAAAGTTGCGTCAGGATCTGGATGTTATGAGAAAAAAAAAATAGTTTGGCAATGTGGTGAAGAAAGGTACAGCATAACAAGTGGACAAAATTGGAAAAAAAAAAATCAAAACATCTGAAAGGATTTGTGGTAAAATATAATGTCCATTTAAAAAAAAAAGAACAGCATGACAAAACTGTCTGTTGTATATATAATCAGTTTTTAAAAATTGAAAGCAAATTGTATAGAATAGAAATGAGGTAAAATAAAAAAAAAGTTCATATGTTAATCCTTTAATATGCTTAATTATTTAACGTTACATTGATACCTCTTCTGAGATAAAGGAGCCTCTGTTCTGTCTAGTTCTTCTGCCAAAAAGGATAAAAATCCATAAACAGGTCGACCTTGTTTTAGGTAATACGGAAATGATAGTCTTGCATGTTGCATGTGAGATGGGCCCAGCATTGACTCAGAGAAGAGAGGCATCACTTGTGGACTGTCTGATGATTGATGAGATCAAGATAAAATTAAAATTAAGCATTGTTTTTCAGCATAAATAATATACTTGAAACCAAAGTGATTCAAATCATCCTCTTAAATAGTGGAATAAAAAAAATATAAAGGAATAAAGTTACAGGGCAAAGTTTGACTTGAGATAGATATATATATATATATATATATATATATATATATATATATATAGATAGATAGATAGATATATAAATATGGGTATATATACAAAAGAAATTCAGTTTAAAATATTAATGAAGGTTACTTTTTAGCATGTTAATATTTTTATAACATACTTATTGAAAATACTAAATGGATACTACAAATTATCTCTTACTGCACATCAACATAAAAAATCCTTACCCTCAGTTGCAAAAGTGTTTGTTGTTTGCCAGCCAAACAATCTCCTTAAATTAAAAGGTGTTGTTCCCTATTTAAAAAAAAAAGTAAAGAAATAATTTTGTAAACAATTAATGCAAAATGCTTTTTACAGAGCCTTTTTTTTCAAATAGTACTATTATCATTGCTAAAACTCAAAAGCAGCACTTCTTTCATTGGATTTTGATGTGTGTCAAACAGTTTTGATGAATATGTTTTGCATAATACATTTGGGTCAGATGTCAAATTTTTTACATTCAATGATATCAACAGTGAAAAGTATGTATAGAAAAAATTAAACATCCTATTTTTTTCTTCTTATCAAATATTAAAATAAGATATACTAGGTCTAATTGCAAGGAATACTTGACTTGTATGTTAAAAAAAACAGTTTTGATAATAACCCTGCTGAAGTTAACTCTTTTTATCTAGTTCTAGATATACTTCAAAAGCATTAGGACTTATTCAATGATTTCTTAACGACAACAAATATTAAGCATTTATAAAGTCATAGATAGCCTGCAAGGCTGAAAATTTTAACAAGCATAACAAGCATAACATCTAGCTGCTTTGAATATATTTTAACCACTGAATTAGGGGGAGAATAAATGTTCAAAGAGGCTTTCAAAATGACCTAGCTGCCCACATGATTTAAAAGTCAAGTTTTTACTTGGTACAGAATTGTCAACTTCTAAAACAAAACAACCCATGAGAAAAGTGTGTAGCCTTTTCAAATACATAGTTTCAGAAGATAAATTTCACTTTGCAAATGAACTAACTACACAGAAAACAATGTTTAGAGAAAGAGAAATAGTAAACACAATTTATATTTAATTTACACCTAGTTTGCTTTTTATGCTAATGCTGACATTTGTCACTTCTCTTTTTAAAATAAACTTAAAAGAATTGATGCATCTGTCATTAAAAATCGAGTTCAGGTGTTTACTTTGTCTAAGTCTTTTATAAACATAAGTGTCATGTTTTAAAACAGCATTCACTTTCCCATCATTTTAATTACAAAGATCAAGAAATCCTACAGACATGTTGGGCCTATACCATGAGGAGCTGGTAGACAGTTGTGTTCTCTTTTGTCATAGCCTTGTGCCCCTCTGGCAATAAAGCTGCCATCAGTTTAGGAAACCTGTGCAGGTATTGCTCAATTTTGAAAGGGTCCAAATTTAGTTGTTCCTGATGACAAACAGACATAAAGGTAAACTGTAATGCTCTGTTAAAAAATAGTTATATCATATTTAAAACATTCAATTCTCATCAGCTGTTAAAAATATTTTTACTTGATTAAAAAAATTGTTATATAATAATTATTTGATAGCTAAGTGGAAATTTACATTCTTGTCAATGTGGATTTGAAACTCTCAATGAAATATGAAGATCTGAAGGTTACTACCAAATTCATTGTAAAATCTGGGATGCTCTTTTGATGCTCCAGAAGAAGATAAATATTTTCCATCTATGTAAATTGCTGGAAGACACTAAAAAAAACTCTTCTAATCTCAATGAAAAGCTTAAAAAGAAGGAAGGGTGTATTTTGCTTGTACTTTGTGTGTTCCCAATGTTAGGATTTACATGAAAACCAACTGAAGTGCTCATCTATAGAAAAATGCCTTGGATTTAAATCATGTCTTTCTGAAGAGCTCCATTATGGAGTTTATTGTACTAATGGATCTTACCTAGCCCTATGTGTGCCTTGAATGAAAGCTGAGGGATCTTTTAAACACACAGATGTTTACAACATAAGATATAGAGACTGCAAATCTTTGCAAATGTATACTACATAAGATTCTTTTCAAATTGGTAATAAAAGTACTTTAAATACCCAATATAAATGAAGACCTTTTTTGCCATGATTTCAACAGTATATCTCGATCTAGAGATAATAATTCTGCCATTTACTATGATCTAAACTATTCTCAATAAATGGATAAGGCCAGGTTGACTTACTGTCCTCTGTTTAGACGATTTTGTTTCATACTTTGTACAAAGAAGTTGTTTAAAACTCACAAAAAAATGTTTTTCAACAGTTTTTTAGCACTATAATATCCTAGACAATAATTTGTAAAAACAGTTGATAATTATTGTAAAATGCCAGCAAGGTAAAAATTACATCGCTGAGATAGCTCAACGTGCCGACAGCAGCCAGTATTTGTTTTTTCTCAAGCATCATTTCCACCGACATCTCTCCCCTGCCTGTACACCACAGATTATCTGCTGCCATGAGGCTTGCAGATAATATAACTGTTCTATCTGAAATAAGGAAAAAGAATAATGTTTGTCAATGTACATTGTGTGGTTTGAAGAACAAAAAAAAATCACATGGTTCAACAAATGAGCAATAATGTTTTTCAATCTTTTGCAGATATTTTTAACAAATATGGATTCCTGCCAACTACCTTTACTTAAAATTTCTTTGAGCATGTAAAACAAGATAATGATAATGCACTTGCAAGAAAATAATACATAAATTAACACATTATATACTATATAGATGAGAGTAGAATAAAATGTAGTTTAGAGATTCAAATTTTAAAAAATTGTTACCAGTGCACGTATATATATATATATATATATATATATATACAGCCAAGTTAAGAGCAGACATTTTTATATTCAAAATCAGGTAAATGTATGAGTAAGATCTATGAAAAAAGTTTTTAAAAGGTATTTAAAGGATTCAAGATATATGTAGATATCAGATAAAAAAAATAAAAACTAGCCTTTGATGGAAATAGCAGCGAAGCTTGGATGTGACGATGGAGAGAGAGAGAGATGTTTTTTGGACAATGAACGATAGAGTAAACAATTTGATGGCATAAATATCTTGGACAGTTTCAAATACAGTGCAAATCTCGATACTGCAATTAAAATTTTGATAATCGACAAAAAGAGATAATATCGATTTAATACATCCCTGAATTTCATCCTTTTGCACAGACTTTTTTTCAATGACAGAAAAATCTCGTACTCTTAGTAACATTATCTTTTCACTTTTTCTTTTTGCGTAAAATTTTACTTATTTGTGCGTAGCAAGTTCAACCTTATGGATTAAATTTTCCAACATGCGATAGGGCAGGATTTGCGGAGAATCACATGATTATTCAAAATATACTGAATTCCTTAAATTTATGGAAAATTCACACTCCTGATATGTAACTTGGAATTTTTTAAACAAAAATATCAATGAAAAACCAATAACACCTCTACTCATTTCCCAACTTTCAAGAGGAAAAATTTTGCATGAATTTTAGTCTTCTCATAAAATGAAATATGCATCACTCTTTTTCATTATTTATTTTTGCAGACAAAGATTATTATGCACGATGGCTTGCTTCTATCCAAGACAAATTACATTATGAAGAGTACACGATTTGAATATCAGCTTCCATTTCATGTTGAAAAAATTACATTTAAAAAATTTTCAAAATTGTTATCATGATTTATCTGTGTGACACAGACACTCACTGTTTAATAATCCTTTGCCATGTAAAAAGTCTTTGCTTATGAGAAGAGAAATCTGCTTCTCAGATACAGCTGAGTCATCTTTCTCACAAAACTATAACTTACCCAAATCATTTCAATTTCTTTCTCTATCAATGAATACCGTTGACCCCATCAAAATGATTGATTGCCACAAACTGTCTTCAGCTGTTTTTAGAAGAATCTTACCAGTTGGGTGTCTTGGAATGGCATAAAATGATTGGAAAACTGGATACCAGGGGCAAGACACTGTGATTTTCAAGTCGGATGGGTTAAGACTGGACAAAAAGAAACAATAGTTATTAAAAAAAAAGAAAGAAGAAAAGAAAAATGGTGATATTTAAAAAACATTTACAATAATTATTGATTCACTTTTGAATCATTCTAAATCAGTTTTTTCAGTTGACTTTGATGTCTCATATCTGTATCAGAAATTTAAAAATTTTTTGCTCTCTTTTAACTTTCTCAACAATAAAATAAAAATGCCACCTGTAGATGACTTCTCATATTCAATAGAAATTAATTCTACAATTTTCCACTCTAAGTCTATATGATATCTACACCATGTCTCCTTACTTTCATGCATTTGCAAAATTCATTCCCAAAAGCAAGTTTATACCTAATACCTACCTATGAATAGAGCAGTACATCCACAGAGGAAGCTGGAAGCTACCAGCCACAAATCTTTGAACAAAGTCTTTATGAATGCCTTGCATTTTTGAAGCTCCCAGATATGTTAGAGGATGTGGTTTCATCAAAGGACCGCCTATGGTTGGTAACAAAATATGTAAGCTGGTGTTCTGCTCATCAAGGGCAAAGATATCGAGTTTGCCTAACCTAGATAAGAAAAAAAAAGCCAATTTAGGAAAGAAACGAATGAGAAAGGTGTGGAAAATATCAAAATCAAACTTGGTTTAAAAAAAAATTACATGATCTATATATAGCATCTTTAGTCTTAGTCTCTCAGGGAGAAAAAAAAGCAAATCATTAGATATAGCCTGATGTCTTCATTAATTAACAATAGAGCTCCTTCAAAGCATGTTTTGAAAGATAAACAAAGCATGATCTGAAGTTATGGTATGTGAAACCAGAAGCTATTGTAAATGAATTAAGGACAATTTAAACATACAGAATGAAGATCTAAGGTTTACTTGCAGAAAACAAGGGATAAAAAAAAACAATAAGATATCAAATTTCTGTTACAAAGATACTTTTGATCTAATTTCTTCTTTTATTTATTCCATCAAACTGTGCTCTCATATTTGAAAATTCAGAAAATAATATAATAATAAATAAATCGCACTTAAGAGTCTCTCTTTCTAAAATGCTGACTTTCAAATTTTGATACCAGTTATAAACTGATATCATAAAGACAGGTTGAAAAAGTGATTTATGATGTGGTCACCTCAGCAAAGATCTAGCAACTTCATTCCTGAGATAAGACCAGCCTTTCTGCAAATACTGTATAGGGTTTGAGGGCCATGGGAAGTCTGGATCTGTTTCAGATATGGTGAGAAGCTTTTGAAGCTCCTTAAGTAGGTTGTGCGAAATCAGAAATTGCCATGTAATGCTGTCATTTCTGAGGGATGTCAGTGTATCACCTGAACAAATGAATGAAATTGGTATTAAAGCAGATAAATCAAAAAATTTTAGATAAGTTATAAGTTTTTTAACCATTTCATTTCTTACAATAAATAGGTTTAGTTGTTCGCCTCATTTTAAAAATTTTAAATAATGTTAATAATGAATTGAAGTTAATAGCAACTTCATTTATTAAAAAAAAAAAGGCAAAACTAAAATCTAGAAGCAATTCCCAAAAAGCATTTTAATGGAATTTATCGATTGATCCAATAATCTTCACCTTCAAATTCATTTTCTCTTTAATTTACATTAATTTTTGATAATGATCTGCAACTTAACAATGCTTTGGTCTGATTCAAAAACTGCCCATCTAAGTTAGGCCTTTCACCTACCGTTATTAAGAAAATGAGCATCTACCAAAACGGATCTTTTCATATCGTCAGTCCACAATTTGAGCCAAGCTAGAAGTAAGCAAGCATAAAGACCTTCCTCTTGGTGTTGCTGTGTAGTGTCCCCTGGATCTAGCTCTCCACAGTGCGACAGAAGAAACATGTTGTTGGACATGAGCACAGCTTTGAGTGGATTCTCTGCTTCAGTCCAACCCCTTTATTAAAAAAAAAAATGAGAAAAATGGATAAGCACAGTTTGGATTATATGATTGTACAATTGTTTGCAAGGGAAGAAAAGATCATGCCTATTATGCATGAAGGTCAGCATTCAACCACTATTTTTTATAAACTGGGATCACTTCCATGATTTTAAAACTCAATAGACAGTTAAAAAATGTCAGTATTTAGCACATCTAAAGGCAGAAAGAATTTTAATTGCTTAGAAGTGAAAATTGATTTATGTCTTAGGCTTTGTTAGCCTCCATTCTGCGTTTGTTTTCTATAAAAGAAACCTTTAGAATTCAATATCATGCATTTTACTTAATTCATCCACAAGGGTGACTTGATTCAACAATGTATTTTCAAAAACTTGCGAACAGGTTTGAATTATGAACTGTTATTGCTTATTTCTACAAAATTATGTACCTTACACCCTCCTGCGCTTTTCTCTTCATGGTCATGGAAAAGGAGGTGCAAGGGTAAGCCTGGTACAGTTGTTCAACATATTGAACAAGCTGCCTCTGAGTTGGATCTAGAGCTGCGGCACTAGAAAGCTGGCTACTGATAAACTGTTGGAGAGATCTACTCCCATAGAACTGTGACATAGACCACAAAGTGCTGAGCACATTACAGCCCTGGCATTGAAAGATAGAGAAATGAATTATGGTAACTATTATGGATATAAATCTGATAAAAATTCACCTTCCAGGCAACTGTGACAATTAAAAGTGATGTGCCATTTCTTGTCCTCTGTATGCGTTAAAAACCAATCACACTTTCCACAACTTGATAGGTAAATCTTTCTCTGAATCCTGACAGAAGGTGGACTGAAGAGCTTTATTATTGTTTACTTAGGATTGCCTTGTATTGTTAGATTTAGTTGAAGATGAAGGAAACATCCTTATAAACATATTATTATAGCAGTGACATTGTACAAAAAATTTTATACCATAACCTTGTAATAAACTGACATGAAATTTTTTTCACTTTTATGGAAAAGATTCCTGGAAAACACTTATGTATTTATAAAATACTAACAACGTAACTTACCAAATTGCTGAGAATGTGTTGACACTCAGCAATATTTTTCTGCTTCAAATACTCATCCACTTTGGCCAGTAGCTCTGATACTATCACCTTGAAAGGAATAGGCTTCTCATTGCTCTTCATCTGCATGGACTGCAAATTTGACAACTGATTTTCTTTGACATGGTGTTCTGGCGTTAGCTGAATAAAGGGAAATAGGTGAATTAATGATTTATTTCCCTGCCAACATAGTGTAATTAAAAAGATAACCTCAAAAATGAGAGATAAAGGTGTTGCAGCAACAACGAAAGGAAAGAGATGATTATTTACTTGAAAATCGAAAGGGAAGTAGTAGTGAACAATTAATACAGGTAGTTCATAATCATAATAAAATACTTTTATAAGTGAAGTAATAACAGCAACTTACTGGCATTGAAGAACCGCTGGACTGCGCAGTACTTGCATTACTGATTGTTGAGCTATGTCTGGATCGTGAATGAACAGATTTCGCTTGAAGGGCTTGGAGGCACTGGCGAAGGCTTCTAGTGTGAGTTGAAAGAAGGTCACAGCATTTGGTCATCTCTTGGCTCTTTTCTGCTGAGAGCTTCAGAAAAAAAAAAAAGAAAGAAAATTTTGTGGTTTTTTTACCAATTAGATTTACCTTTTTCTTACCCCGGTCCAATAGAATTGTAGTCGCAATCAGAGTTCTTATCATAAGAATTATAAGCAGATGTCCAGATATATACCCATAAACACTTTCATATTAAAGATTATGATATGGGACTATACTGTCAAAATTCCAAACTTGATTTAAGTCTGTGAATTGATGAGTGCATGTGGTGGATTGTACCTAGGTGCGACTGCAAGGGTAAACCGAGGCTATAGACTGATGAGAATAAATAAGTTTCAAGACCATAACAGATTGGCCACCACTATTTTAATTCTTGTTAAGAATGCCTTACTGAAAATTTAATCATTATCCTGGTGACAGAATTGTTTTCCCACTTACCTACTGCCATTTTATAAGGTTATGTGTGTTACATAGAAAAAATTCTTTTGCTTGAGAATACATAGTGATTCTTACTATTTACATTCATATGTATTTCCAAATAAATGTCCACTTAAAAAAAAAAACAACAATGAAAAAAATATTAGATATATTTTTACTTACTTGTAACTGCTGCTTTAATTAAAAAGTCACAAAACATTTTTGTTCAATTGTTCAAACTCTTACTCACTGTTCCTTCCCTAGCAACTAGCTTTGCGTCTTCCATTAACTCATAGAGAAACTCCAGAGTGAGGCTTATTAGTCTCTCTCCAAAGATCTTTGCTTGCAGATCAGTCACTGACGCAGTCATCAAGACAAGCCCTAAGGCTTCCTCCAGCTGCTCAACCTCTGCCTGTATGTTCCAGTGTTTGGCTTGCAACTGCGCTGATGAGCTAAACACTAAAATGAATGATAAATATAGCAAAGAATAAGAAAATAACAAGAAAGAAGAAGAAGGGGAGAGAGTTGAAAGGGAGAGAGATGAAGAAGAAGAAGGAAGAGGAGGAAAAGAAGGACAAGAAGAAAAAAAAAAGGTGGCAAAACCATTTCAGATGATCACAAAGAATAAGAGGATTATTTATAAAAGCTGAAAGCAGAACAGTCCAAAAACTTTATTTCTCTTAGAGATGGTTAACTTTTTTAGATAAAGCTATCAAAGCCTATCATGTAAGCCAAACTTTTACTCCCGTCAAGTCTACTTGACTTTTACTGCTTAGCAACCAATATAACTTGCACACTCATTGTCCTCACCTTTTACATTATGTTAAGCTGTAACAGTATAGGATAAGTAAATGTACATATCTATATCTAGATCTGCCCCAAAGCAAAATGTCCTACAAATTTAAATTCCCAGACTTTTAGGACTACATAAGATTTATTCATCAAAGTTATGCTACAGATAATGCTGCCCTTTTGCTGAACAAAAAAAGAAGATTATAAATTAAAAGGAAAGCTACAAAATTACGTAAAATGAGTTACAAGTCTTACAGTTTTGCTTTGCTTTGAAGAAGAATGCCAAAGTGTCCAACTGTCTTTGCTGTAGGCTGGCTTCCAGTGCTAAGAACGGCACAGCAGTGCGGGTCCAGCGGTTGGCCTGGCACAGTTTGTCAGCCGAGATTGGCCCACCATAAAGCATCATCTGCAGAAATTATTGATGTAAAATATTATGTAATGTTATAATGTTGACATCCCAGAGAAAGCAAGTCAGAAAAATAATTTATGTTCCAAAATAGGAGCATGATGTCTTCAGACATAGAATACCAAATTAAAGCTTTTAAAGAAAGAACTTGTATGTTAATGATTCAGAGATAAATAACAAAATGCCAGATTATTTGAAGGCAAAAGTAGCTCTGGCATTGTGTAAAAAAAAAAAGCATTAAATATTTCTATCATAAAAGAGACCATAGAATAAAAAACAAACAAATGCTAAACTCTTGGGCACAACTGTTGATTGTTTACACCTCAAGTTATCATAAAAGAGATAAATAATTCAGAACTGTCCATTCTATTTCATTGAAAGAAATAATAAATTTCTAAAAATCGAAAATAATGGAACGTTTTGTTTCTAAAGGTATTTTATCTGTATCTAATTTTTTTTTTTGTTTTGCCTTTTCATAAACTATTACTTTATGTCCAGTGTTCGAAGTCACTATATGGGAAGACACTATAATGTCATTATTACTTAAGTTGTCTATTTGTAAAAAAAAAAAAAATAAATAAATAAAAGAGAAAAAGGAAATGTGAGTTATGAAAATTTGCATTTTAAAATACATACTTTTGTGATAAGATCATCTTTGTGAAGGTTTATGTGCGGTGACAAGAACATTAGATAATTCTCAGACATCAGCATGTGGGAACAGGCAGGCAGACTTGACAGTATCACTGCTATCGAGTTACTCAAGCTGAAAGATAGATGATATAGGAATAAGCAGTGAACATTTTTTCTTTAATTCAACAAAAATTATCATTAGAGGCATAATGGCAACTAAAATTTTATTAAAGATAAAATTTATTTCTTTTTTTTTCCTGATATATTGAAACATAAGCTTTCAGAACAGGGAGCAACTTCATTCATGATGTAAAAAAGCAAAAGAAAAGCAGAAATATCAAACTTTAGAAAAGTTAATTACTTTGCTTGTTTTTATTCAATGTAGAAAATTCATTTCATTTATAATAAAATTACTTAAAAAACGTACATAGAATTACTTCCTAGCCAGTTAAACAATTGATTGGCTGTTTTAGATATCCTCAAATTAAAATATGATGTTACATTAGTTATGAGCAAGAGAGCAGTAGCTAGGCAATGAACTTGTTTGCTTGAAGTTATTTGTTTCTGAGTCTGCAACTAGTGCGATCAGCTGGGGAATGTAGTGCTTATCATCATTCCTACCGGCAACCACTAAGAGCAATGAAGTTGTAACCTCAAAAATTAGAGACCCTAGGGCTTTCGATTTCCTTAAACAATAGAATAGAAATAGTTAAATGAGATCCTGACCCATTATCAGATTGTCCTGGTCAGGATTCAAGCATGTATTGTCAATCTGATAGGTAGCTACATGTCAAGTAAGAGAGAGATATCTTTCTTTATCTTGACATGTAATAACATTTTACTAGTGATGTTGCATATCACAAAGTCCATAACAAAAAGTAAAGTGTAAAGTGATCTTGGGACGGCAAAAAGTACAAGTTTCCTGATGTATTTCAGGTATAAGTCATTCATAACAACGTTCGATGTCAGCACTGACAGACCTCCTCCTTTATCTTGACTTTTTTTAAGCGTTTTAAAGAACTTTACAAAGAATCATTGATAAAATGCATCCAGTCTGTAGCTAAATATTTTGTTAATAATACAACTTAAAAGAATTACATAAATGAGCTCTGGAGTACTTGAAGTCATAGGTGGATGTTGTAGACATTATAATTACATAATTGATATTGCTAGTGCAAGAGTACACATCAATGGTTGTTTTTTTTTCCAATTGTACTTTATTATTTATATAACTAGATAATATTATTTTACATAACTAAATGGGGAAAAATAAGAAATTTGCTAAAAATTTATTTCCCGTGCTACTGGATTTTATCAAATATCTTCAGTTACCTGATATTTTACACTCAATTATCCAAAATGTAGCAATAGTTAAAAAAAAAGTGTCTTTTGATGGAGGATTGATCTACATTTTCTCAGTGACAAAAACATTTTTCTGGACTTGTTGAAGTACTTTTAACTCTTAGTTGTTATTTTTTTTGCTAAACTCCACTCTACTCTTTTGTTGACGATGTTCCAAATCTTGATAAAAATGCTTTTGATTAAGATTTGAATCATCACAATTAAATGATTCAATTTTTTATTTTAAAATGTCGAGCTCCAGGAAACTTAACAAATTATTTATCATGATCTGCATAAGTTATGTGATCTTATCAACATAAAAGTTGATTGACAGTTGCTTTCTTGATATAATGGTAATACAAAGAAGTTGACGTGGTGCGTTAAAAAAATTGCTGCTCTGTTCATAATTGTTAATAAATGAAACCGATTTCCGTTGCGTTAATGTGAATAATTTAAAATTTAATGTCTAGATTGTTGTAATATAAACATGTATGTATGCACTAGCTAAGTTTATTTTCAGTAGATTGTTTCGTTTTAAATAACCATTCTTCAGTCAATTTCTTGAGTTGGACAATAGTTCAGATTTAACCAATTCTCAAGTTACTCCACACATCATAGACATTGACTAGTTGATTTTTAAGTAATGATAAAACAGATATACAATGATACTGTAGTTATAATTTCTATTCAAAGTATTCATTCACTGAAAAATTCTGTCATAAAATAAGCATAAACAAATCAAGATCCATAGAATGAATCTAAGTAAAATATTCCCATTTAGTGTTAAAAATTTTTTTTTCATCAATGCAGAGTTACATATTCTTACTTCCGCATCTGAAAAGTCTTATCCTTGAAGTTGGCAAAGCACAAGGTCTGTGCTTGGTCCCAGACTGGAGCAGAATCCTCATCTCTGAGGTTTAAAGCAACTGTGTCAAGAGAAGTCTCAAAGGCCTGCAATGTCCATCTTCGCTTTTGATCTATGTCATCCATTCTTAATGTTTCTTTCAAATTCTGTTGTGGAGCAAGACCTACAGGTACCAAAGATGATGCAGTGGATGTAATACTGCCTCTCCTTCGCTTTTTGAATTTGAAACCTGTTTGTTTCTTTCTCCCCACACTTTTAGGTTCCTCCTCTGAGATTGCCAAATGCTGAGCTACGACTTCTCGTTTCCAGGACACATCTCCATACCAGCATAGATTGTATTCCAGATACTCCTGGTTATATGACTTTTCTTTGTCAGTTATGCTTTTAGCCTTCAGGCTGGATTGAAATAGTTTGGAATAAGTTGATAGGTCAACTCTGGTGATGCTCCAATCCGCAAAAAGAAGCACTAACATAGAAAGGTCATTAGACAAGCACCATTCTCTGATTGTGGATGCTTCTATACCAAGAGGATTTAAATCAACCAGGATCAAGCACTGGCCTTGTGTGAGAGAGTAGACAGCTGGGTGTTTGGTTAAGGATATAATGAATTGTCAAAAAAAAAATTAGATTGTTCATGTCAGCTGTTGCTTATCAACTGTCGTTCTTGAGAAATTTTAGCAACTGTCCGTGCCACATAATTTTTAACTCCTAGTGGTAAGTATCTGGCTCCACAAACCAATCAATGATTGAATGATTTTAATCTTGTGGCATGTTCATTCAATGCAGGGACAAAGGTCATTCCTTTTTATACAAACCCTTCAGCAAAAAAAAATGTAATTTAAGACATTTTTAAAGACTCTGGAGTTAAAGACAATTCAAATACTCTTACTCCTGTCTTATCAATCTATTTCTTTTTTTTTATAATAGTCTATAGATAATGTTGCACATAAAGAGAAACGAACAAGCCATTACATACATTCATAGACATGAAAAATAACTAACCAAATGAGCCATCTATAAATTATAAAGTCCAAAAATTAAAAAATAAATAAAAGTGTTAAGTTATTCTTTATCCTAATTCTTTCATGTTTAAGCAAATTTAAATAACAAATA
Organism: Elysia crispata; assembly: GCA_033675545.1. NCBI lineage: Eukaryota > Metazoa > Mollusca > Gastropoda > Plakobranchidae > Elysia > Elysia crispata. The sequence continues at coordinate 96,565 of JAWDGP010002524.1, forward strand.
CTTAAGTTTACCAAATAAGAATTTATAGATCTCCCTTAAAATTATCAAATCAAACATTTTATTCCTATGAGAAGATAACAAAAAGAAATAAGCTAACAGTATTGAATAAAAATCTCAAAACAAACCTTTAAGTTACTATCTTGCCCTATCTAAAACACATCTGGTTCAACCAATTCATATTAGGTCATATCATATCATTAACATATGCAACTGTCAGGTCTTTAAAACTACTTTCCTTCACATTTTTATATCCCTCATGGAATGAACTATAAAATTTTCTAAATCAAATGAAACATATTTTAACACTTATTTTAGTACTCTTGATTTGTACGTTACAACATTTCACAATTCAATAATTTTAAAAGAAAGGATACATATCACACCAGCAGCCATATCAAACACTCCAAGGGAATCACTCTGAATGCAAAAAGCAGAAGCTCTGTAGTCACCAGCTTTTCCTTTAAGAGCTTCATCCACCTCAGGCAAAAGGATGCTACAGCTGAGGTGAGCGCTTTCTTTCATAGCAACAGAGTATATAGTATGCAATCCATCATAAAGGACAATCTGGCATCTATTGCATCCAACAAGTTGAAAATGAAGATCGGCTTTTCCACCTAATAGGTGGGTCCATAAGATTCCATGGAATTAAGGGGTGGGAAGGAAAGAAAAACAGGATATTTTTGTGGAGCCCAAGAGAATATGGAACAGTGTAATAATTATGGGAAACCAATTCTAATTCCAGCTTATAATTTGATTCTTTTGGATCCTTCATCACTATAAAGTTCTCCTTCAAGTGTGTTTTTCCTTTTTTTTATTGAGAGAGAGAAAGAAAGAGGATGCGGGGGGGGGGGGGGGGGTATGAAGAGATGTTTCTTTTATTTAAACAATTAAATTAAATAATGAAAGAAAGTAATAAAAAAAAAACAACCCAGCTCTGTAAAGCAAGGTAAATTGTAAAATTTACCATGAGGAAAAAAATTCAATTAAATGTGTATGCATCAAAACAGTGAGTACTAACTTACTTGTGTCACTTTTGATAACATCCAACAACTTTGGGAAGGAAAAGTGGTGCTTTTCAGTTACACCATCTGCGTCGACAGAATAAAGAAGAATGTCTCCACTTCTTGTTTGTGCAAATAATAGTTGACCATTTTCTCTCACTTCCTCGTTGTCCCAAAAAGCACTATGATATAAAAAAAAAACAGGTTTTCAATGCATTGAAATAAAAATCAAATATACTAACTTGACAGAAATACATTTTCCAAACAAGACAGAATACTTATGTACACTTCCATCACATGGAGTAAACATATGAGCCTCCCTTAATCACATGAGAAAAAATTAATTTCTATTTTGTAAAAGATGTCAAAACTGGCTTTATTACATGTTGGAAGGAAGATTGAGCTACCATAGAGACTACTAGATTATTCGCTCCAGTATAAATAATAATTCTCGAGTCAATCTACACTATCATTCTCTGTTCAATAGTTCTTGAACATTTAAATATGAGCACATACTTAAGTAGCTAAAATAAACAAAAAATAAGATTCAAAATTGGGTGTTGCACGCATTTCATGTTAGATTCCTACCAACTTAGGTGAGGGTCCAAGACAAAGTTAGAGACAATGCCCTTATTTTTCACTCGTAACACTGAAAGAGATCCGTCTTTATGCTGGGCTACCATCTTGTCTTGTTGAACACTGCTTTTGATCCACAGAAAGTCAGATAATTTGCAATTAAGTAGTTGAAGAGGTAAAAGGTTACATTCAACACCCATTTTTGCTGTATTCATGGTTATGGTGTGTCTTTTACTGTGTTCTTTCTTCCTTAAAGAATCAAATCTATCTGAGGAAAAAAAAAGAAAACAAAATCTTTTACTTTAAATAAATAAAAGCATTAACACAAAAAAAATCAAAGTAACTTTTATTTAATAAGTCTTGTTCATGGAATAACTTTATTTAAAGGAATTAGTAGGCTCTGGATGATGAGCAAGGAGATATGATTTGTTATTAAGAGATTTAATCAGATATAATCATTCATTAACTGATTAATAGATTTGTTACAGCTCTTCAAGACAGAGGTATGAGGCCATTTTTAGTTTATCATATAAAAATCATTAGCCATACAAGGAAGAACAGCAAAGACTGAAAAGAGGCCTTAGACTTTGAGTTTAGACTCATCCATAATGAACAGCCAGATTGAATTTTTTAAAGTTAATCCTGGTAAATTTTCAACCAGCTATGTACTGAATCTACAGTTAAAAGTCAATGCATCAAATATATATACTTGCAATCATCTGTTGGTCATTGTTACTATAGGGTTAGCTTTTAACTTTGCTGCCTACCAGTATTTAAATATCTTTTTTTGAACATTCAAATGACTATGAGATAAAAAAGCATTTAAAAAGTATTTCCTAGTTTGTCATTTGGCATGTTGTGTTCTTATTTAGCACAAGTTAATCATCATTTACACAATGGTTGTTTGTTACACATATGAGGCAGTGAAGTCTTTAACAATAACTGCATTATTCTCAAGAAATGAAGTCATTTGCATCTAAATGAAAATTAATTTAATAAAAGTTTTTTTGTTTTTAAAAAACATATAGATCTTGGTGATTTTATTTACTCTAAAACTAGAATGATGCTTAAATATTTTTATTAATTTGAGTTCATGTGAACCGATGATTTCAGGGGTTTAAAAAAAAAAAGATTTTGGACCACTACAAATCTACTGCCCTAGAAAAGGGGTTATAGGATATATGCTTTATTTCTTCACTCAATAATGTTACAATTGAAACCCCATAATTCGAATGGTATGGAAATGGATTCGATCTTCAAAAAAAAGGGGCATCACTGAACATATGACTCAATGAAAGAGTGTGTTCTGTGTTGCAATGAGTGACTCTTCCCTTGCCCTTTCCCATATTGCTACCAGTATCATTGTTACTACTGACGCTTCTTTCTTAGTGCGTCAGATCTATCCTTGGGCAAAAATTACCATTTCTTGCTGTCTGAGATCACACAAGTGTAGTACTTTAGTAATGCCTTATGGAGCAGCAACCACTTCAAATTAAGAGAATTGAACCAGAAAGACTTTGAAATATGAGTCAGATTCTTAAAAAGCTAAAGAGAAAAAAATAACTTCTTGCTAAATTCGGTTTTGAGAGAAATTGAAATAATCAGACTTCGGGTCTTGAGGTTTCCGCTGTTTATGAATATATGACAGCAAAATGGAACTGATAGGAACCTTTGATAGATTGAGACTTTACATATGTACACTTGTGAGACCTGTCTGATTATTTTAATCAATGCCCTTAAAAGTACATCACAATATCAGCCAAGACAATTAAGTCTGCTTGTTAATTAGACTTAGAGCACTCAACAGGGCTGTGGTTTTATATCTCACCCCTGTGCACTCGATTTTTGTTGTTTTTATTTTAACTTAAGTAAGCAAAGAAGGCACTAGGTTTGTTTGTGCATGTTGGTGTTCCCACCAATCAGTGAAGCATGACTTTGGGACTGTCCACTTGAGACTGTCCTGTTTTTCTTTCAGCCCCTAAGAATTAGATCAGAAAGAAAGAAAGATAGAGAGAGAAACAGAGAGAGAGAGACAGACAAAAAGAGAGAGTTTGATTTAATCTCTCATACTGCTATGACTTTAAATGGCCCTTCTAATCTTCTTGACCTTAACTTAAAACTAATAAAAGAATAAGGTGCACTTCAAAAATAGGCTATAAATTAGATAGATCTAGATTTAGATTTATTTGATTCGCTTGGTTTAGATCTATATTTTACTTTAATTGGTGCCTAAATAAATAGGGAAATGGATTATGTAATTGTTATACTCTGCAGTAGCAAAGGCGCCCAGATCTAGATCTATTTACAATTTAGATTTAAACCTTGAATGTCTAAAAGATATTTATCAAGAGTTAACCTTAATTGCCTTGATCTAGATATATACTAGATAGTTCGGTAAAATTGCAGATATCGGCCCACCTGACGTCGGGCTTCACAATGGAATGTTTCCCGACGAAATCAAAACATGTACTATGGGATTTTAGAGCAATATGATAATGCTTATATCTTGAAAAGTGTTTATTTGCGACAAATAAAACTTCAAATTCGTGTTCAGCATATCAAATTCATACACTTTTAGAGCCTAGAGAGAGTTGGGCCGATATATGCAATAATACCGCTATGTCTAGATCTAGATTCTAGATCTACATCAACTCTAAATCTGGTTAATTTACAAGTCTACTTTTAAATAGGCTAGGTCTAGGAGATTTATCAAGATCTATATCTCGATACAGTTTAATATTCTACTAAAAAATCTAGTTATCATGAAATTGGGAAAACTACAGTTTAATACTTTATAACAAGATCTAATCAGGACAATCCGCATTCACATGATTCAGATAGATCTAGACCTCTACTGCTCTAGCTACAAACCTTGCGAGACAGAATCTTATCTTGATCTCTTGATGCACAGACTTAAATTGCTGCAAATCATCTCTGTTATCTAAAACATTTATAAATAGACGAAAAGAGGTAACGAGTGTTATTATGAATATCTCTAGATTCAGATCTAGATCTAGTCAATTTAAAAAGATAGTGTTAAAGTTTATGGGCAGAGTACATTATCTTTGACCACGTCCAACGCAGCGGATAGGGCCGCACATTGTAAACAAAAGAGCTTGGCCAAACCGTAGAAAGGATATCGAGTTGTAGGTCTACATCGATAACAAAATACATTTAACAAAAAAAGAACTTTCAGCTGGTGCATTTTTATTGTCTGTTGCACAAGAAAAAAAGAATACAAACTAGTGGGGGTTCGGTTAAAACTACACCTCCATACTCGCCCCGCATGTTCTCAGAAATACAATTAATTGAATTTTTTTCATTGCACATAGTACTCTTGTGTAAAATTTATCAAAGTAGTACAGCAGTAAACTTGCTCATGATCTAGGCAAAACTACCGAAATCGAATATATCGAATTTTCTTGACTTCGCCATAACCTAGTGCTTCATCGCTTGTTTGAAGATTATCATGTGATAAGGAGGTCGAAGTTATATTTATCCCAAATTCGAAACATGATTGTGATAAGGAGGAATAATGCAGACACGAAAATACTCTTTTTATAAACAGAACCTTATTAATCTAAAGATAAGTCTTACAGCATTCTTATATTTATCCCAAATTCGAAACATGATTGTGGTAAGGAGGAATAACGCAGGATTCGACTAAGCTATAATTATTATTATCCAAAATTCGGAAACCCTTAAATACGAGAACGAAGGAGAGGAGTGCAAAGCAGGTAAACTGGTAAAGCACCCAATATAAATATTTTTACGGTTAAAAACCAACGATAACACACTGAAGATTCCACTTATTTCAGTAGACCTTTGTTTTCTTATCTCTATTTGCCAGTTTTCAAACGGCGACGATTTGCTAATTTTCAATGACTTTATTTCCATTTGTTATTTAAATGTTGAGTTCTGATTGTAGGCCCCTACATTTAATATGCAACATAACTCTGTCTTTTTCGTTGTTGTTGTTGTTGTTGTTGTTGTTGTTGTTATTGTTGTTTTGTTTTGTTTTGTTTTTCTTTGTTTTTTTCTTTTTTTTTTTTTTGTTTTTTGTTTTTTTGGGTTTTTTTTTTTTTTTTGTTAAAAAGTATTTAAAATAATGTGTGCAGGTCTACTTAAAATACAATTTTTTTCCTTTAAATTTTCAATCATCCCCAAAAAATTATCTCGACAGACACGAATATACTCTTTTTATAAACAGAACCTTACTAATCTAAAGATAACTCTTACAGCATTCTTCTTTTTTACCCCAATTTTTAAGAGAGATTCGTCCGCGCCGTAGGTCTTTGTCGAAGGTAATCTCACAATTCAAAAAGAAAGAAGAAAAAAAAAATAATCACAGCTTCTCTCTCTCTCTCTCTCTCTCTCTCTCTCTCTCTCTCTCTCTCTCTCTCTCTTCTCTTGTCTCTCTCTCTCTCTATCTCTATCTATCTATCTATCTCTATCTCTCTCGATAGAAAGCAAAAAACACCACACTTGGAGGATAACTTGGTAATTATAAAGGATCCAAAAGGACGCGTGTGTGTCTATAAATAGTATAATACAAGATCTAAACGGAAATAGGCACACAACTTTATAATTACGGGACAAAAAAGAAATAACAAAAGTATTATCAATTCAACTTTAAACGTTTCACTGTGTAAGCTTCGTCAGTTTAAATTAACTTAGTTTCTCTCTTTCTTTCTTTCTTTCTTTCTTTTTCTGTCTATCTTATATCAAGAAGCGCCAATGGCTGTGATGTGAGCACCATGATATGCATAGGGACACTCTCCGCGGGTTCGAACCTCTCACCGCCTGTAGGTGAGATAAGTGCCTCCCTTTTTCAGTTCCGCCTTAAGATAAGGAGAGCTGAAGGTCAAGGTGGAAAAAAAAAAAAAACGATTATCGTGTTGTGGAAGGCAACATCAAATATCAAACGAACAGTCTCTTATAATTTATGGCTGTGATGTGAGCACCATGATATGCATAGGGACACTCTCCGCGGGTTCGAACCTCTCACCGCCTGTAGGTGAGATAAGTGCCTCCCTTTTTCAGTTCCGCCTTAAGATAAGGAGAGCTGAAGGTCAAGGTGGAAAAAAAAAAAAAACGATTATCGTGTTGTGGAAGGCAACATCAAATATCAAACGAACAGTCTCTTATAATTTATCTTTCGCTTTTTCTCACGTTTGCCTTTTATGCTTCTTTCCTCCCCCCCCCCCCCCCCCCCACTCTCTCTCTCTCTCTCTCTCTCTCTCTCTCTCTCTCTATATATATATATATATATATATATATATATATATATCGCTCTAAATATCTTGTTCTATCTCTCTCTATCTCTTTTTTTTTTTTCCTCGATACTAGCGCCTGTTAAAATGGTCAAGATTACAAATATTAAGGTGAAATATACATAACGCATTCTTTTTAAAATTCCCACTTTTTTTCCCATTTTCTCCTAATCTTAATAAAATTGAGATGTTTTTTTTTCCCTACATTATAATTATGTGATGTGTAAAAAGGAATTATATAGGTCTTATTTCCATGTCTTTGTCTTTATTAAAGTAAATCCCATTCCCATTCTCTTCTGTAGAAAGTGTCAGGAAAGAAGATTTAACTTTGCTTTTTAGATTTGCATTCTTTCAGGTAGGAAAACAATTTTAACCATAACATTACATAGGTTTGGTTATTTCATGGTTAAAAAAATACCATGAGTTATTACCATTATTGAAAAGGATTAGTCGCTTTTATATCACTATTGTTTCCTTTTTGTTTCATACAATTCACCGTAATATTTGTAATAATGACCATTTTCGCAGGTGCTGATATGTATATACATATCAAAGGGTAATAACAGTCGAATACCATTTGCGTTGATAGTGGGATATATTACTTCCCGTAATAAAGTCAAAAGTTTTATTAATTTGATGCTTGTTTAGCTCTTCTGTTTTGTTTTGTTTTTAATACATTTTGTCACAATTTTATTAAAACCACTAGTTTTATCTTAGCGGTGAAATAGCTCAGTCTTACCAGTGAAGATATGAAAATCTTTTATTGATTTTAATCAAATTAGCAATACAACCATAAGATTAAGAGACGTGGATTAGGGATTAATGGTATTAATATTGTTTTTTGATCAATCCTCTAGTAAAAACATGTCTTATAGTTTAACCAATATTGCCATCGTTTAGATTTTGCTTCCAAAAGTTCTCACATTATTTGTTAATTTCTGTATTAAGTCTTGCTAAGAACTCTTTTATTTATATATTATATATTATATATATATATATATATATATATATATATATATATATATTTGTATGTATGTATAGATAGATAGACAGATAAATAGATATATATTTATTTATATATACACACATATATAGGGTTTTGAAAGTCCTCAATGAACAAAGGCATAATTTTGGATAACTGCTTTCTTTTCCTTGGACGTAATGACAGGTCAACTAAAATCACCAACAGTATAATAGAGGCAAAGGCTTATTTTTCCCAGCATGAGAAGCAGCGAGACTTCAGGGACATTTACATTATCAATTGAGAAGTGAATCACGCACTGCCACTAACCAGCACCTATGAAGCAGCAAATCATGTCTTTGTTTATATCACAGCAAATTCCTTACTTGGCTTCACACTGACTGGAGTCTGTGAGTGTGATCGACCTGTACATACAGTAGTTGGCCAGTTTCATTGTTTATTACTTTAATTACAACATCTCTAACAGCCACAGTGGGACAATGATCAACTCATTTAGTCAAACCCCCATCTGTTCATTCTGCAGTAGAGTGTAGATGTTTAATAAAATGGAATGATTCATGGATAGAAACACCTCTGATCAGTGGTTTGATGTAGTCTTCTCCAGTATCCACAGACTTGGACATTTGAAAAAGGTTCAGCATTTTATATGTATTTTGTAAGCAGTTCTCTCTTAACAGAGTGCCCGCATACATGCCTAAAGACCCTCTTGTCCTTCACACCTCTTGGGCCAAGGGTGTGACTGGGAAAGTACATTGGCTCAATGGTTGCTACTACTACCATTAGTAAAAACTACAGCAAGTGTCTTGGAGAAATTGATAACCTAAAAAATCAAGTAACTGAAATATTTTGAGCACTGCTGCTGACAGCTTAAACCAGAAACTACAATAGCTATGCAACAATAAAAGCCAGATAAATGACAAATCCAAACATACAAAATCCCTTCCAATAATTTTATTGAGTGGAACAATGATACTGTACCCAGCTGATCAACAAAAAAGTAAAATGATGGTTAGATGAATCATTACATATCAACAAAATGAACTGTGAAAGCAAGAATAGTACCGTACCAGCCAAGCACAGAGACAGACATACCAACATGTAAAAATTAAACCTTGTTCTCTTGTAGACACATAAACATTCAGCCTGATTAAATCAGTCCTTTATAAAAAAAAAAAACGTCTTTCTCTTTTCACACATAAAAGATTTCTATACAGTTGAATTAAAGGCTTTTGTCAGGAGAGTTGACAGGAATCATACTTCATTGATTTTTTTGTTTCACTTTGTCTTTTGTTTTATTTTATCTCAAACCTTACTTCTCACTATTTTCATTTCATCAGAATGTGAATACATTACTTCTTGGACACATTTTAAAAAAGCTTCAACATAATGGGATTCTCTAAATTTACTCCATTTTCTAAAAACCATTCAAATATAAAAATTTTAAACTACGAAAATGTTCATGACATATTTTTTAGCATTGCAAATAATGAGACATAAGGGGCTTTTTATAAAAATACTTTACATCATACACATGACAAAATGGTTACTTCGAACTATAAATACTTCTTACTTTTTCAAGATGTGAATCGTTTTCCTGAGTCAATATCAGCATGAATTTTGATTAATTATGAAAGAATACGAGTCTAATGCTTACAGAAATTTTGAGCTGGCTAAAAAAATAATAAAATCAATTTATGTTCTTATTTTCTTTTATCAAAAACGAAAAAGTACTAGAAAATTATATGTTTTATCTGTCAAAATATGTAAAATTGCAAGCCCCCCCTCAAAAAAAAAAATTATTTCTTCTCTCCTTTTTGATTGAGTACTTCTACAAAGTTATCAAAAGCTTTAAAAATTAGTGATTGAGATTACACAATTGCATGGAACAACACTTGGTGGAAGAAATCAACATCAACCACAGGACTCTATCAATAAATCCTAAAAAACCAGACGTTTCTTCATGCCACCTGAGGAAATTAATAAGAAAAGATTGAAATTAAGAAATTAGGCCCCAATGTATCAAAATTTTCTTTTTAAATTGAAACTGCAAAATGAGAGACTAGATCGCTGCATAAATAAACATTCATTCTGATTCCTAGTCTTTACTCTAGCATCTAACAAGTAACATATAGAAAATTAAATATAGTGGCCTCCTATTATTATCTTTCTCTCCTGATCTACATATATTATTAGCAATAACAAAAACTGTAGGAATTCTATGCAACACATCTATATTGTTTCATACGACAAAGCAATATTGACGAAATTAATTGAAATAATAATGAAAACAAATAATGTAATATTTAAACTTAACGCTGTATTTTTCCTGCACAGAAACAAGAAAAAAATATAATAATTGCTATGGCAGTAAAAACAGTAATAAAAATCTGATAATGCTTTGTTAGCTCTATGAATCATTGCAGATGAAATACGCACACGAAAAACAAAAAACACAGACCCAGTGAGACATACCGAGTTATGAAACTTCATCTTGCTACAAGGCATTTGTCCAATGTTGCTTTTGCTTGGGTTAGACACTGTTAAATTTTTTTATCTTGAGTTTATCCTTCTAATATCCAGTCATATTTGAAGACATCTTTCCAGCTTTAACACTGACCCATAGATTCCCTTTTTAAAAGTAAAATACTTAAAACAATAAACCTTTTTTTTTAAATACGTTCTATTTTTATGGGATGAGAAGAAGAGCAAATAAACAGTAAAGCAGTCGCACAGATTTTTCTTACCTTAATTGACAGAAAACTTCTCATTGTTCTAGGTAAGGAGAACTAGGACACTTTCATTATAACTGAATCAAGAAAGCTAAAATAATATAAAATACTGTAGCAATAGTGAAGATTTGAAGCTGGGACTTACCTGCATCACTACCATTTTTTTCCTCTTTAAACAGTCTCTTGGTCTCTTTCTCTTTATCTACAATTTTTTAAAATATGTTGTCCTATTTTTATGGGATGAGAACATGAGCAAATAACAGTAAAGCAGTCGCACAAATTTTTCAAACCTTCATTGACAGAAAACTTCTCATTGTTCTAGGTAAAGAGAACTAGGACACTTTCATTATAACTGAATCAAGAAAGCTAAAATAATATAAAATACTGTAGCAATTGTGAAGATTTGAAGCCGAGACTTACCTGCATCACTACCATTTTGTTTCCTCTTTAAAGAGAGTCTCTTGGCCTCTTTCTCTTTATCTACAATTTTATTTGATTTTGGGAAAGGGAGCTGAGAACCAGGAGTTGGGGCAGGCTTGCTGCTAAAGTAGGACATCTGCAAGGCCTGAAGCAAGATATTTTGTTATGAATGATTTGCACTGTAATGCTTAGGCATCTCAAATATTTAATGAAATAGTCGTAAAATGATTAAGACTTGTCATTATGATTCAGCATAACCGGTTTAAATCATCGGAAAAAGATTCAATTAGGTAATGGTATAGACAAAAATGTGAGAAAAGCCTAAATAAAACCAACCAATGGTACACAAAAAATGAAAATGGCAACAAATTTATTGAAATGAAACATAGTAAGCAAAAACAGAACAATTTAATTTTACCTGCTTGGCTTACATACTTTTTAAATGAGATTTTCATGATGACTACTTTTTCTTCGATTTTCCTTTGATATCTTGGGGTTCAGTTTTGTTAAATTATAGTTCATCAGATATATTAAAATAGGACAATTATAAGTAGCCCAATATAGATAAAAATTGTTTCGTAAAAATACTGTAAAAAAGCAGAAAAATGCTTTTTAATTATAAGTACTTTTCAAAAAGTTTTCAAAATAATATGTTCAAGCCAGACTGCTTGCAGGCAACAATCTTGTGAGCTTGAATCACATTAAAATAAAGAACCTGGAATTCTTAACTATAAATAAATATTGGCAAAGAAAGTTTTATTTTAAGATTGATGACCTGTGATGCAGAGCAGCGTCTGGCTGGATTAATGGCAAGGGTCATGTCTAAAACATCTAGTAAATCATCTGAGGCAGCTGTGAATATCTCCTTCATTGGATGTCTTGGAAATTCTTTAAATGTTACGTAGTCTGGGAGACATTTCATGTCCTGTTAAAGACGAAAAAAATATATGATATTCATAGGCACAGGTACTTCTTTTAATTTGATATCTCACATTAAATTTTTTCCTAATCTAAAGCAACATTTTAGTTTCAAATGGTTCTTGATAAATTGTTACCAATGAATATTTGCCTAATTCGAACTATTACTCTATTTGTCTTATTTACACATGTCTACTCATCCTGCCTGTTTTCAAATTCAATTAAATTATTGAATGACATTTATTAGCAGCCTATTGCTTTCTTCAATCTGTGAATATGTGTGTGAAAAAAAATAGTTTGAAAAAGTGTGGCACTACCTTAGAAGAAGATTTGCATTTTATACTGGCAACTAGTAGGGGTTGCCAACCAACATGGACTGTCATACATTTGTATCAGTGTTCAGCTCACTAACAATAACTGAACGTTGGCTTGTCTTTCTTAATTTACCAACATAAGGTCCTCAACAGAAAATGGTTGCTAGACTATCCCTGATGCAAGCATTACTGGGATAGCAGGGTAACAAACAAAAAACTTCTTCCTCTTTATGTGTTAGTTCAATTGCATTGAACTACAGAGTGAATGTAGATCAATGAAATTTAATTAAAGCATAGATCACAAATGCTTAAAACAAAAAATCAATGCCACAACAACAGACACCTAGGTTTAAAACATATGAAGTGTTTTAAATTTATAATCTTAAATCATCAGAAAGTTACAGATAACATTGTTCCCTTCCCTCTCCCCTTCTCTAAAGCAGGCGGGGCAGAGGAGTATAAATCTACCTGAATCTGCTTAGTGATGGGTTTTTCAATATAGCATTTAGATCCAAAGAGACTGCTTATTCCATTAAACCATTTGATAATATGCAGACATTTTTAGATAAGTCTACAGCTTGGAGAAAATTAGAGTTGACTCAGCTGTAAGAGCACCAAAAAAAAAAAAAAAAAAAAACCAGGAGTTTAAGGCTCAAATAAATAACCCTCAGACGATTTCTTTGATAAAACCAGTGACATTTTAACTGCTTACAGGCCAGTCTGCTTCTGTTGGTGTTCCGAGCACCTGGAAAATACGGTTGAGCTGGTCTAAGTCTGTGTCTCCAGGTAAAAATGGGGCCTGATATAACCAAAGGGAAACAATGGGGAAAAAAAATAATACTAGTAATTCTAACAAAGGCAAAGGCATAAGCAATAACAATAAAATATCAATTTAATTCCACTTAAAACACCAACAATAAAGAAAATAGCATGATAACCACAACTGATCTTTTTGTGTCAAGTGCTGAAATAAAATAAAAAAATTAAGAGGATATTTATTTTCTTTTTCTTCATGGGATGAAAATAAGTTCTTTCAACAAAGAAACACTTTAAAACGTAAGAGAGTCTCAAGCAAAATAATTCATTACCATTTCAACAAAGGTTGCAAAAAAATTATCTTAAAAAAGTCTCCTCTTCACTTCGGTCTTGCTTTAAGACAAGCCTCTATGAAGACTTATAAATACCCGTATAAGAAGTTCTGCTGCTATGCAACCCACAGCCCATATGTCCACACCATCTCCATAAGATCTAGCACCAAAGAGAAGTTCAGGACAACGATACCACCTGGAAAAAAATGAATGTTTATGATAATGAATTGAAGCCGATTCTAAATGAAAAAAAAAATCCTTTCAGATAAAAACAAAAATGTTGTAAAATTAATTTGCAATGAATCTTACTGCTAAAAACCTCTTGTATCCCACAACCTGAGTGTAAGGGAGCCTAAAAACGGCAATATAAGATTAAAACAGAACTTTATATTCACATAAAGAGCGCTATTCAATATCAGGCTTTTAAGTATGAACACATTTTTTAAAAAATAAAAGTACAAAGAAATAATGTACCTATACCTTTAGAATAATTGCTGTTTTCTTTCAAATATGTACATACTTTCTTTCTTGAATTGTACTTTGTCATGATTGGCAATTTATTGCATCAAGATTAGCCCTGAAGATCTATATTGAACCCATTTTGATGTACAGAGATGAGGCCTTGACAATTTCCAAACAGCTACAAAAGAATCAAGAGGCAACAGAAATGTTGTTCCTATAGAGAATGCTACAAATATCAGGAACTGAAAAGAAATCAAACAAAGCAGTGTTACAAGAAGCTCTCACAAGAAGGTCACTCATAAATAGAAATATATAAACACCAGGCAACCTGAAATGATCGAAGTAAAAATAAAGCAGGGAAAAACAGCAAGAAAAGATGTCATACTGACTAACAAAGTGGCTAAATGTAGGACGAGTGTCAGCTCATCATCATGCTCTAAAAAAAAATGATGAGGGATAGAGACGCATGGAAGGTCATGATTGCCTACGCTAAAGGGAAGGACAACTGACTGATTGATGTACATACTATTTTGATCATATGACCTACTTTCCTTTACTTTTTATCTACTTAATATTTTCCTTTTTATTGTTAAATTGATACTCAAATATCGTTGTCACGAGAAAAAAAAGCCTCAGTAATGGGGTTCTGAAAAAATCACAGCATTCACATATGGTGGTAAATTATGAATAACTGAAGTCACAAACCTTGTCACAACCTGATGTGAATATGGACGACTTGGAGAGCCGTAAAATCTGGCAAGACCAAAATCCCCAATTTTGAGCACCCCTTTCTCATTAATGAGAAGATTGTTAGGCTTCATGTCCTGATTGAAAAGGAGAGAAACAAATATAAACCTATTTAGAACTTGCATAAGAAAAAAACCTCCTGACAAAAAGCAGAGAAAGTTTTTGCATTTCATGATTTTCTCTCTATTTTGCTAATCATTAAATGAATAGTCTTGAGCAGGCCATGACTTAAATGAACAGAGCACTAACTTTTCATTTTCTTAAAGGATTACACAAACTATGTTATGAAAAGAATCATGTTGAGTTTTAGAATGGACAGTTAGACTTGGGGATAAAAAAAAGACAATTAAACTTACCCTGTGAAGAACCCAATTGACATGGAGGTATTCAAGACCAAGTAGAGTTTGAAGTATGTAAGACTTAATATGAGGCGCTGTCATGATGATATTTGTGTCTCTAATCACCACCTGTAAAATAATATACTTAGTTTGAAAAATACTGTCAGTATTACTTAATCAATATACAAGACAATTAAATAACTTCATGAAAGATTTTAAATTAACTCACTTCATACCAGCCATTTCAAATTCCCTGGAAATCGATCATTTTAAGGATTATTTTTAAAATAACCATCATATCTTTGTTTGTTGTTTTTGTGTGTGTGTGTGTACATTGATGAATTTGCTAGAATGTTATTGTTAATAAGATAATAAACTTTATGATGCAAAAAAAATGTTTTTTTTAAATTGCTTTATCTTGTTTTTAATGCCTTTTTTTAGGTGGGTAGAACTTTACAGAATGCCAAGATTCTATCACTCATGTATATATTAACCCTGATACCTTTCATCTTCATTGGATGATTCAATCATATCAACAAGCCGATTTTAATACTTTTATTGTGTACTTTCCGCAATCTATTAACTATGTCGATCCTGGCAGAAGATATCCAAGAATGCAAAGGAAATGAACACAGGTTCACTAACTTTCTCTCTTTTTGTCCAACCTCCTTTTTTGTCAAAGTTCAGAATTCAGGAGAGATTAAGCTCTTTACATCCATGATCAACTGATCAGATGCTCTGATCTTTAGAGTAGGAAATCATGATCTTCTACGCAACTCAATCCCTCTTCAATTTTAGTGCATCTGTCACTCGTCCTACATTTAGCCAATTTGATAGTCCATCCAACATCTTTTCTCACTGTTCTCCCCTGTTGCGTTTTTCTCCTAGCATTGCGTTGTCACAAGATGTTCCAGTTTCTCTTTTCTCATCACATGGTCAAAAAAGGTTGCCTGGCATCTATCCATTAGTGATCTTGTTCGATCAACTTCTCGTAGCACTGTTTCGTTTGATTTTTTTGCATGAGTCCTTCACCAAATATTTTTTTGGGTTATAGTGGGTAAAATGTTTTCCAAAATTGAAACAACCAAGAGTGTTGTAAAAGTAAATAATAAGAGAGGCATTTTTGTTCCGGGCACGATAAATTTTTGAGGTAGTTTAACAGATGCAACCATGCAAATTCATTAAAGTACAGAATACTATTTAACTGCATCCAGTTTTAAATGATCAGACCCATAAGAATTTACTACCATTTCTGCTATACTTGGTTATAATTCTGGTACTGGTGGTAGTTGTTAAATTCAGGACATTGTAGATGCCTTTTGTGCTCAGTCATGTAAAAACTAACACTCAGCAACCTTTAAGTAATCATCATGATGGGAATAAGTCTCTAATAAAGATAAATAATGTTTCCTAAGGTAGCTAACTTTCAGTTCTTGAACAAAACTCAACTTTCATTCCCTTCTTTCTACCATACCCTCCTCCTAGATATGAAAAAAATAATAGATGTGAAAGTTTACATGAAAATGAAACTTTCAAACAATTGCAATTTCTGCAAAAGCTAGAAATGAAAAAGATAAAGTTTACATGAAAATGAACTTTTCAAACAATTGCAATTTCTACAAAAGCTAGAAATGAAAAAGACAAACTTTTGAATGCACACTTTTGTTGAAATTCTGTTATTTATGTTTACATACAACATACCTCTAAGTCTGTCTCCATGAAGTCAAAAACAATGCTCACGTTTGACTTTTGTCCAAAGACATCAAGAAGCTGGAAAAAAAAATATTCTAAAATTAAAATTCTTTAAAAACTTTTAGAGCCATCTGTAACAAATGCATTAGACTTTGATCACACCTAAACAAAATGACGCTAAAAGGAAGTGAAAAAAATTTTAAAACTCGAAAAATGTTAAATTCAACCTCAGTTATTGTGCTACAACGGCAAGAGCCAAACAAAGTGTTCTGATGAAGACCAGCTTTCATTTTCAAATTACTTTTCCTTACCAATACTTGCATGAGAATATTGATCCAATATATAAAATGATTTAATGTCTTTGCTTAGCATTTAAAAGAAAGAAAGAAGACTGCCTGCAATTTTCTCTCAAATTCCAACAACTTACTCCTATGATGTTCTCATGTCTCAGTTCTTGTAGAAGTTTAATTTCTCGTAGGGCTGTTCTATTGATGCCATCAGCAGCTTCACTTCTCGAGCCCAGCTTGATCTAGTAGGTGAAGAGGAAATAAATCCCTCTTTACTTTAATTATCAATATATATTTCATATTATGGAATATACGCACACCTGTTCCATAAAGGATAAAACATCAGTTATCACTCTCTCTTCAAACACAAAACAAATATATAAATGGTAAAAAATTGCAAGAGAACTAAGCAGCCATATTAGACTGATTGTCTTTCTCCAAGGATTTTTCAAACATGTATTTTTTTCTTTTTCTTTTCTTTCTTAATGTTATATTGCCTTGCACATGATTCAGTCAAGAAATTCTAGCTAACAGAGTAAAAGAAAAAATTCGAGAGACTTCATGAACCTTTCGAGGAAAGGAAAGTAAAAAAATAGACCACAATAGATTTAAAGAAGTGCAATTGGGTGCAAGTTGCATGAAAAATTGTAATTTGTATGCATTGAAGTTTTGCATTAGATCTTAACTTTTATAGTTAAAAAAAAAAAATTCTATTTAAAGTAAAAAGATTAAAATATTTGAAGATGAATATAAATCTTTACCTTTTTGACAGCAACAATGTTATCTGTAACGACATCTTTGGCTTTGTACACAGTGGCAAACTGAAAATAGATCACTTTTTGTTATAATCATTAAAAGACTTGAAAGAGTTTCTGGGGAAATTTAGTCCGTCATTCTGTAGAAAATCAGTGAATTTCCCTCTCATCTCTTCTCAAACTCTTTCAGAATTTGACATGCGTGCCTAAAGCAAGTTCCCCCTGTGGATACGGGATACTTGAATCTGATTTCCTTAAGGTATGGGAACAAGATTTGCACTTCCAGTGAATGAATTCAAAATCTAGTGAACCGCTATATTTATCAAAGGTTTTACAAGAACTCCTTTATGCCTGCTCTGATTAAATTTGATAAGGGAGTTCCCAAAATGTGTTTGATTTTAATTTATATATTTTTTTTGGCCATTCAATTATTTTGAAGCATTAAATATTTACAAAGAAAACAAATATATCAGTATGTTATATTAGACCTCTAGATGTAGATCGAGATCTGAAATCTTAATCTACATAAAAGCTGTTTCCTACCTGGCCTTCACCCAGGAAATCGATTTTCTCATAGCGGGCTGTTCCTTCTACCGTCATATCGTAGAATCAGGATTGAGATCCCAGGAAGCAGGGTACTGTGATAATTTTCTTGAGGATCTTGACGGTACCACAATGTCTGGTCACACAGAGGTTTAGTAGTTCTACTGCAAAGATCTAGAAATATCGAGCATCGTAATGGAATTATTTGTAGTTTCTAATAAATATTTCAACAACTTAATATCCACTTGCTGACAACCGCATGAACTTCATTTGAAAGAAACAATTCATTATGTGTGTTTCAGACAAACTGATAATAGCTGTAACACCTTTCTCACCAATAGCAGAAAATCTAGTATTATAATCCTTCAAAAGAACAAAATGGTTTCAATGATGCACGAATAACTTTAAGTTTCACATGGAACCATTCACGTGGATGATGCAGACATCAAATTGCAAGAGAAAGCTAGACACAAAATATTAGAAATCAAACAGATCGAATGCCTTCTCTGGTATTAGATCTAGTATGAAATGTTAGCTATAAACCCATAGACACGTAATCTCGCCGGGCGAGCATTGTGAGCACGATCTGAAATCCTGATTTGTATACATGGTAGACATGTTGGATTATGAGCTGGAAATGTTTAGCACAATGGTCAGTAAGAAAAATAGATGATCACTTAGTGCAGTCAGAATGTAAAGTGATTTTATACAACAATGTAAAATGTCAATAAATCGCATTGAAACACGATAACAAAATTGCATCACTAAAACATTTGGCCAATATCTACTTATTGTGCCCGGTATTCGTCGATAAATGTACTTACCTCTGTGAATTAACTCAATTTTTAAAAATATTTCATAGGGCCTTTAAAATGAGCTCTAATTTTATTGGATGTTTTGACATCTAGGCTATGTCCATTAATTTTGCTATTCAATATTTGATAATAATCATCAAAAACCGAATTGCAATTTGATGTTTGCATCATCCACGTGAATGGTTCCATGTGAAACTTAAAGTTATTCGTGCATCATTGAAACCATTTTGTTCTTTTGAAGGATTATACTAGATTTTCTGCTATTGGTGAGAAAGGTGTTACAGCTATTATCAGTTTGTCTGAAACACACATAATGAATTGTTTCTTTCAAATGAAGTTCATGCGGTTGTCAGCAAGTGGATATTAAGTTGTTGAAATATTTATTAGAAACTACAAATAATTCCATTACGATGCTCGGTATTTCTAGATCTTTGCAGTAGAACTACTAAACACATGCTGCTTAGTCTACTATTATACCTTTGAAGATACATGTACTTGCATCATTTTGTCATTTTTTTTCTCATCTTTCTTTTTTGTTTTCCTCATTATTATTTTGAATTTCTTAGAACAGTTTTTGAAACACATGGGTTGAATATTTGCTTCTAATACCGACAAATATAGCCTTTTCCCAAGCTTGTTATAAAGTTACATAGAAAAAAGTATTTTTTGTTGTTTTTTTCTTCAGTGAAATTGATCCAATCTTATAAAAAAAAAACTACTCATTAAGTCTTGAACAAAGATACGATTTGTAATGAATCAGTTGATTAATAGTATTATTGAGGTCTAATTCGAAAAGAATTAAATGCAAGTTAGGAAATACATCTTTCGACACTATGTTCAGTGACGACTAAAGATTGTTTTTTTAAAACCAGTTCCTCGCCTTTTTTTAAATCCCAGACTTGCGCAATAGAATTTACATCTTCAAAATTCAATACTAAATCATAAAAAACTTAACCTACACCATACATCCAATGCTTACATCGATACACAAAAGAAATGAAGAACATTAATTTTGGTAAATGTCCGTTTCACACGCACAAAGCAGACTAAGCTTCCAATTTCTGTGCATTTGATTATTTTGAAGAACAGATTACGTAACTGTAGAGTCCACTATAGTACTCTTCTTTCCGATTTATAATTGTGTCCCTTTGGTTTTTTCACGATATATCTTATAAAAACCAGCTGCCTCAAACTACTCCAAGTGGTCAAAACTATTTAAAATAGTCGATACTATCCTAATGAATTTGAAGGCTATAACATGAGTAATGGCTTTTAAGATGGTAAACATAAAAGGTATGTCCCAAAGGTAATTTGTCATACTGAGGTAAAAAGATGGAAAGAAAAAAAACTCAATGCAAGACCTAGCGATTCAGCCCAACCGTCCCATACATCGCATGGTTTTAGACTCGAACTTTTGGTATCCAACAGTATTTCGCTTCTATTTTCGGATTCGAACTAGATCTTTTCAACAAGATGGAAGCGGTGGATACAAATTCAATCCACACTCAGTCGACATGTAGGAAATTATTTTAGACTCTAGGTGTATACTAGAGATCTTGAATAAAATTAAAAATTGATTGCTTTTAAAAGAGTGGTAAGTATATCTGCTAGGGGCATTAGGGATAAGTCTTCCTTTTGGTTGCCCAGTTCACAGAGACCATCTAGACCAGCGAAGTACTCTAGATCTAGAGGTCTAGATTAGACTTAGAGTCTAAATCTAGTAGTAGGCTACATGTACTCACATCTAGATCTAGACTAGAACAGACCTAGAATCTAGACGTAGGCCAAGATATTGAACAGTATTTCGTATTCGATCTTTTCAACGTGATGGAAGCAGTGGGTATAAATTAAATCCACACAGTCGAAATATAGGAAATGTAGATCTAGGTCTAATCTAGAGATCTTGAACAAGTTGAAGTTGAATCAGAAAAATTGATTGGTTGTAAAAGATTTGTTTGTAAATCTTTCAGTAGTATAAAGGATAGGTCTTCATTTTGACTTGCTAAGTCCATATAAACCAATTTCAACCAGCGATCCAGATCTAGATCTAGATTCTAGAACGTTTAGAGTTAGGACTAATCTTAGAAATTCCAGACCTCGATCTAGATCAGATATATTTCTCAGTGTCCCATAAGCGCTACTTTAGTTGCCGAGGCCTGCACGGTGTTAATGACCTGACTCTGTGACCTAGATGTCAACTCAGGTAGACTCAGGCGGCTCTGTGGATGCGCGACACTTTATATTTTTTTTTATATTTTACTGTAATTTCTAACCACAATAATGACAAATATGTTTTATTTTAAAGTTTGCATTGAAAAATAAATAAAGCAGGCTATATAGACAAGCAAGAATGAAAACTCTAGCTCAAATACTTTTTTTGTTACATGGCCATAAACAGTGCAATGTGCATTTATTGTAGTATATTAGAAAACAATTTAGAATGATTTTTAAAAGGTTGTTACAACTAAATGCAACATGTAATTTTTTTAAAATTTCACATAGAGAACTTATCAGCTTTGAATAAACTAATAATAATAATAATAATAACCATTTATAAAGCGCCGTATATCACCTTAAATAAAATGCTCTAGGCGCGTACAGATTTTTCACAATAAAAACAGTAGATATATAATTTGACATCAATAAGACCCTAAAACATGAAAGAGGTCACACAAAGGCTTGTTTAAAAAGGAAAGTCTTTAAATGTCGTTTAAAATTGTCGTGTGTAAAAGATAGTTTCAAATATGCCGGGAGGGCATTCCATTTAATGGAAGAGTAAATTGAAAAAGCCCTATCACCTAGCGTTGAATGAGATCGTGGTACAGCTAGTTTATTATTACCACTTGATCTTAAAACTCTATTAGGCCTATGACATTCTAAAATTTCTTGAATATAAAAAGGAGATATATTTTGAAAAAATTTATGAACAAAGGTCAGTACTTTAAAATCAATTCTTTGCTTAACTGGAAGCCAGTGAAGATCTTTTAAGACAGGTGTAATGTGCTGATGCTTTTTAGCACAGGATACAATCCTGGCTGCCTGATTTTGTACTCTCTGAAGTTTAATTATTGAGTTAAGAGATACTCCAGTAAGCAATGAATTACAGTAGTCTATTCTGCTCATTACTAAAGAGCTGACTAGAAGTTGAGCAGTATCTTTATTAGTATAGCTTCTGATCATGCCAATATTCTTAAGATGGTAGTACGATTGCTGACATATGCTATTGATCTGACAAGACATAGTAAAATTTGCGTCTAAATAACATCCCAGATTCTTTACTGAACTTGAAACAGGAACGCTGGAACTTTTTATTTGAACACTATTAAAGTTAAGATCTATAAGAGCTTTGTTCGTCCCAAACACGATCACATCTGTTTTATCACTATTTAACTTAAGTTTGTTAGAGTTCATCCAATCTGCAATTTCAACCACACATTTCTCGATTGACTCCTTTTGGTAAGATGCAGTCTCAAGCGTATTATCAAGTGGTACATAGAGCTGGGTGTCGTCTGCGTAGAGATGATAATTTACTCCATGCCGCTCTGCAATGTCAGCTACAGGTGCTGTGTACATGGTGAAAAGTAGAGGTCCCAGGACAGAACCTTGTGGGACACCATATTTTAGAGGAGATGGAGTTGCTTTGTTATTGTCGATGGATACTGTCTGCGTTCTGTTCTTAAGATAAGCATTAAGCCAATAAAGGGCTTTTCCATCGATGCCAAAACGTGAATGCGCGCGAGCCAATAGTATATCATGGTCGATTGAGTCGAAAGCAGCGCTTAAGTCCAGTAGAATCAACAGAACAGACTTTTTATTATCGATGTAACGGAGGATGTCGTTGGCAACTCTTAGCAAAGCAGACTCAGTGCTGTGATGTTTTTTATAAGCAGATTGAAAGTTAGTATGAAAATTGTTAAACGCGAGGTGTTGTAAGATTCTGCTCGATACGATTTTTTCGATGAGTTTGGAGATTATCGGTATGTTAGAGACTGGTCTATAATTTTTCATCTCCTCCTTATCCAGGGATGCTTTTTTGATTAACGGTGTTACATAGGCCTGCTTCAAGGAAGATGGAAAGTAGTGGTTTGCTAGACTTGAGTTTATGATGTCAGCTAATGAAGGGGCGAGTTCCTTATGAGCCTCTTTGAAAAGCCAGGCAGGAATTTTATCCAGTACGCAACTTTTGTTTGGCATAGCGATTATAAGTTTATCGACTTCTTCCACTAAAGCAGGCCTGAATTCTTGCAGAGTCGATGAATGATTAGATGGTGGTTCGTTATTTGGCGTTAAAGTTGATTCGCTGTCAAGTTGATTTCTTATATTATCGATCTTGCCGCCAAAGAATGAGCTGAAATTGTTGCACAGCTGTTCAGTGTCATCGTGAGAAGGAAGTACTGGTTTGTAAGATGAGGTTGGTTTATAAAGGCTTTTCACAAGTTTATAAAGTTCATTAGAATTGCCTTTGCACTCAAAAATCCTTTCTTTAAAATATTTCTTCTTACTTTTGACCAGCATGTCGTTCACTTTGTTTTTAGCATAGACATAAATCTGTCTGTGTATCTCAAGTCTAGACTTTCTCCACTTTCTCTCAGCACATCGGCGCTCTTGTTTTAAGGTGCGTAGTTCATCGGTGTACCAATGGGAGTTCGGGCGGATCGGTACATTTTTAGTTTTAACAGGAGCCAGGAGATCAAGTACGGCTTCTACTGTTTCGTTAAAAATCTCTACTTTTTCATGGACAGTCTCTTTGGATGATACTTTCTCTGTCACGTTAGAGTCTACTATTAATTTTCTTAACGTGTCACTGTTGATTTTCCTTGTTTTTCTGTATGTTACTTTCTTTTTCTCAGCTTTAGGTTTCTGAAGGTTTAAATCAAAATGAATACAGCTGTGGTCAGAAATATCACAGTCGTCAACTTTAAGGCTTGACACAATTTGTTCTTTTTTATGAGTTATGATTAAGTCAAGTATGTGTCCGTTCATATGCGTGCTGTTATTCACAAATTGAGTGAGATTTACTGACTCTATCAGTTTTGAGAATTCTTCCGCTTTTTTATCTGATGCATCATCAATGTGAAAGTTGAAGTCACCCATCAATATCATTTTGCCTGATAGCAGACATCGTTCTAAAATATATTCAGAGAACTCTTTCATGAACATTCCTACGTTTAATTTGTTCTTAGATGATGGCGGAGGACGATAGAGACATATGAATCGTAGTAAATTATTGGAGTAGTTGGCAGTTACTTCAAGATGTTCAAAAGACTTGAATTTAATGGTTTTGACCTTCTGAAGCTTTAGATGTTCTTTGAAAATAATAATAATACCCCCTCCAGTCCTATTTGCTCGTACGTGTAAGTGATTATCATACCCTTCTGGAATAAGATGAGCTAGGGTCGGGTCCTCCTCACTTGTTAGCCACGACTCAGTAATGCAAAAAATATCAAAGTCGTGATCTAGTATGTAATCACAGATTAGAATTGCTTTATTGCATACAGATCTTGCATTTAATAAGCCAACTTTAAAGGTATTATTATTTCTCTTTCCTTGCCCTGTCAGCACAATAAGGTTGTCGGCAATAGTTTTGTTAGTTCTATGTTTAGTTTCTTTTCTGTATGAGTTGATTATTACAGGTATAGCCCGTCTTTTCTTTCGGCCAGCTCGTGTGCCTCTCCTTATTTTCTTACTTAAACTAATATTGTTTTCCCTCAGGCACCTCACAGTATGTACAGATGTTTGGGTATTGCAACCACGTAGTTGACGCAGTTCGTTCACTGTATAAATAAAACGTTCTTCATCGTTTACTTTCTGAACCATATTAACTTCAGAGCCTTGACACACCCAGTCTGATCTAAAACTATGTAACTATGATAAAAATGGCTGCGCAATGATAGTAGATATGTTAAAAAGCGTCTTATAAATATCAATATACTTATTTCCTTGGAAACAAATCATTTCGATTTTAGTATCACTGGGTTCATTGTCACTCGTAGAATAAGTAGAACTAAAATTTGAATCAAAGAAAGAAATATAATCACAGAAAAATGTCAATAATTGAAACATTTTCACAGAGAGCCGATACACTGCTGCCTTTCAGCGCTGAGCACAGTACTCACGAAATTTTTTCTTGTTACTAATGTTAGATGGAATACTTTTTGCAGGAGACAGATTTTTTGTACATGTCCCTGTCTAGAGGGAGCTTTATATTGCTCCGCTAAATACAAGCAATCTTGATCAATTTCGTCTTCATTGTTACATTAATGCTTTTTTGTACCGCATTAACTTACAAATATAACATAAATTTAATCATACAAAAATATCACAGAAATTCATATCACAGATCTGGTTCTTGGCAGATCAGAATAAATAAAAGTTTAAATTATAAAACTTATTTTACAGCTATTACATATCACAGATACATGTATTGTCCTTTGCTCAGAGAGAAGGTGTGATTTGTAGAAGGTGTGCTATTAAAATGTGGTGTAATTTTTTAAGTTCGTTTGTAAACCTGTGTGCCCAATGCTTTTCTAAATGTGCTATCAACTGGTGGCTGTTTTCTGTTCCTGCTCTCTGAGGAGGCCCAGTCCAAACTTGTTTTCTAATGTGTGGAGTGCAGTAATGGTTTGCTAAATGTTTTTTTGGAACGACTTTGTTGTGAAACATTCTTCTGTAAGTTGCCATGTAATTGTTTTGTTGTTGTTTGAGTGTCTGGTAAAGAGCTGTCATCTATAGATGCTGTGTGGGATATAAACTTGTGAATTGTCTTGAATGCTCTATTGAGATCGTTAAATGTTATCTGTATTTTGTGTGCTTTGTCTAGCTATGAGGAATGGATTGTTTGTAAGAGTTTGTGTTTGTTTGATGATTGTTTCTGTAAGATCTGTGTAAACGTTCTTTTTCTATTTAGGTGTTATAGCACAAATTATGCGCAAATTGTTTACACGAGGTGTGTGAGATTCAATAGAATGTTCCAATTTTTGATTGACTCAACTCAGGATAACTATCTAGGACTGAATGGAAAAAAATACAATGATGAAAACGGGCATGGACACACTTTGAACCCATCTAACACAACAAAACTTTTATCATTTTAATCTATGGTTTTTGTTCTTTCAGATAAATATTGAAAAGTGATAATGTAGCATTTACTTTTTAATTAATTAGCAATTAAATCTAAAAGGAGCGAATTGCAGGTAAAATTATAGCTAAAAACATGAACTATGAAACGGCAATAATCACACTCACAAATATGATGATAGAAATATAAAAGTAACACCGGGTTTCAAATTAGATTTAAAAGAAACTGTTGAAAGTTGAACGATGTCTGTACTATAGTAGTTCTGAAGATATTGCGAGTTAAAGAAGAGGAATTTTCTTTTTTATTACATAAAATTCAGCAGCTCAGTGCACGGGCTCGTGCGATTATCTCCGGTCATGGGCGGGCCTGACCCTGACAGTGATTGATAACGTTACCTGGGCTCAGCCCGCTATAACAAAGCTTGAGTCGTCTGAGTTCAAACTAGCTTTCGGGCCTATCCCCCCATTGTTCAGAACTAAAATGCAGCTTTTATGGCGAAATTCTACGCTGTGATTTAGAAAGGAAAAGTAAATTGGTACAAATCTATTTATTTATTTACATTTTCTGAAGTTTCAGCCCCACACCTTTAACTCAAACAATGATTTTAAATCCTTTATGTAATGCACTTTATTGTTTGGAAAACGAAGTGTAAGTTCACCATTTTTGTCGCGTTTGTTATAAAAACAGCTTGAAAAGTTGAATTTTTTGGTAAAATTGCAGATATCGGCCCACCTCACGTCTGGCTTCACAAATGAATGTTTCCCTACGAAATCGAAACTTGCAAATTAATGGGATTTTAGATCTACACAAAAATGCTTATATCTTGAAAAGTATTTATTTGTGACGAATAAAAACCTTCATATTCCTGTTCAGCATATCAAATTCATGAAGGAATTTAAAGCTTAGGGTGAGTTGGGCAGGTATCTGCAATAATATCTTAAAGTCATAGTATGGGGGATAAATCAACCTCTCTCTTACAGTTTTAAAGCTTAGGGCGAGTTGGGCTGATATCTGCAATAATACCAGTTTTTTTAATTTTTTACCTACGTCTGCAATCCCTTTGAGAAGGAGCCTAGATAAAATCTTTTCATTTCTTTAGACTTGAAAAGTAGGAATTATATTAATAAATTTACCTATAAATCTCGGTATCTGATGACAAAATGAATTTCTTTCCTATATATTACCTCAAATTTCCCCTTTAAAACAACAGTTTGCTTGAACAAAAATAGAGGCTGATCGCTCCAGCAACAGTGGTTGATTCAGAATTTCTTAAGGTTTTTGTGTTTTTCTTGCATCATGGGCTGTGGGTTGACTAAATTAGGAATGAGTCTGCTGGACAAATTTCTTTTCTTCTTATGTTATAAGTCACTCTTGAGGTCATAAAGACAAAGTTATTCCCATTGCTGTAAAATGGAAGGTTTTAGAAATGACCACTGGTCGTCATCTTTCCAATTTTTTATCATAAATTTATAATTTGAACCATTTTCTTAGTAATTCTCGTTAATAATTCAGTATTTGTAGAAATTTACTTTTGAAGAAAATTGACATGTATGCTCAAATTAAAATTTAATGTACAAGCAGGATTAAATTAATGTGTTTACTTCAAAATAAACATGAAATATTAAGTGATTTACTTTCCCTTTGCAATGCAAAGAAATAATATTAGAGTAAAACTAATATTGCATAAATTTGTGGTAAAACCGTAAAGGCAAGGTTATAATCATAACTAGGTTTGCTGTGTTACCACAGCTATTGGTTCAAATTTGTTGCGATTCAAGTGGGTCAGGAAAACGCAATAAATTTATGGGACAATTTTTAGTTACAGTAGATATTTCTTGTAAATTAGTACATTTTGGGTTCCTGTGACAAATGTGAGGTGATCCAAATCTATAATGCCAAACTTTCAGCCAGTGTGATATAGAATCAACTGAGATACTGACATTAAACCTGACAGGATGTTTTTAAAAATAATTTTTTTTTTACTTTTAATGTTTAGAGCCAACCTTAGAGAAAACCTCAGATTCATTAAACAGCAAGTTAACACTGAACAAAGAATATAGTCTACTTTGATCAATAGTTAACACATTTTTTTTACTTTTTGAGCTCTTCATAACTGATCCCATTACAGTAATTATTAATACAAAACTGATTACTCCAATCTGTTTACTTATAGGCATGAGATGCATGTCCCTTACATTTTTCTTTATGCTGTTAAACAGGGCACTGCTATATAAAAATACTCAGAGAATTAAAAATTTAATCCCAACCAAGATTTTTATAAAAGGATACAACATAAGCAGTATTTGAAGTTCTTCCCAATCTTCTTTTTATTTCTGTCTGCAAGTACTGGTATGACCTCAGTATTAAAACAACTCATTATTAATTTTAGAGATACAAAGTAAGACAGGTTTAGAAAAGTAGCCCTTCATGTAATATAGATCAACATCAATGTTGAATGAGACTTGTCATTGCCAGTGATAAGTTTTGCAAATTTCACAAATAGGATATATCCCTATTCTATTTGAATGCTTCAGTTAACCATCACATAAATATTATGGTTTATTTTCATTTTTATTATTTATCTAGTTAACTTAAAAACATGTTTAGCTTGAAAAGCAGCCAGTTTGAATTTGGTGTATGTCAGGATTTTGACATTGATGAATGAGTATTTGGCATCACATCAGAGTAACACACTGGGATAATTAAAGCATCAGCATATTTTAATTATGTCTAAAGATGTTTCATTTGATTATTTTTTTAAGGATCATTGTATAACCAGTTTTAGTCTTGCATATTGTATTAAGTTTTAGCTTGATATCCGTTATAAATACGTGTCTTGTACCTTTATTTCATTATTTGTTTCACATTTAAAAATAAATGGCCTAACATATACACAGTATGGTATCAGATAATATCTATGTACAGTTTTATATTTGAGTTTAACAATTATTCATTTTTTATACAGGAGATAAGCATAATATGGCTACAAATGTGGAGAATCAGCCTGGGACTTCTCAATATTCTTCCACCAAAAAGGGGAGAAAAATTGTAAGTTAAAGGATTCTTTATTAAAATGATTGTCTTTAGGACAATTATGCTGACACATAATTTGATAATCGTTAATTTGTATTTTCCCCCCTATTTTCTTGTTTTCATTATGATATATGACTTTAAAATAGTTTCACCCAGTTCTAGTGAATCAGATGTTACGTTCAAAGAAGGCAATGAAATATTTAAAATGAAGCTGTCTTCAATACTGCATATTATTGAAGCTTATACTCAGAGTGATTTTGTCCCAGAGCAGCAATGTTTGTACAAAATAAGAGTGGCAGTTGCTTGTGGATGTATGTGAATTATTTTTAAGTAAATTTCAGCCATTAAGAAAAGAAAGGTTTAGTTTGAAGAAACTGAATCTTTCCTTGTTATCACTTAGATAAGAGACATCAAAATCCCTAGGAGGGAGAATAATTGAAAATGAAGTGTCACTAAATAAGATTACTAATGACTCTCAGCTTGAAATTTTCTAGAGCTTAGAAAAAAAGAGGATAAAATGATCAATAATATTTAAATACTACACTATGCTTGTTTTCATTGAAATAGGAGATATAATACATGTATCAATATTGATATATGATATTACTGGTAATATTATTTTTGAGTACTAAAATCATTTATGTAGCTTGAGTTTTAATTTCTAGTCTTATTTGAAAACTTTTGCTCGTTAGGAATTTCCTCTCTATACTCCAAGAGGTCACAACAAAAATCCGTCAACACCTGGAAGCAGGAGACTACTGCGTAAGTTTGTATTGATAATATTGTAAAATTTTTCAACTTGGCCAAAAAATAGTAAATATGTGGTACATTGGACTCCTCTTACAGATTTTTTAAAGAGCTGATTTTGTAAAGAAGTGCTCATATATTTATATCTCACTGTATCTGTTAATGGTCATAGACCTTTGAATTGAGAGTGTAATTGCAGGTCTGGTATATCTGACAATATGATGATTATAAAAAGATCAAAATTCACGCTCAGATTTAAATAATTTTTTCAGTTTATCACAACATTGTAGATACATGTATTGTTGATAATATAATTACTCTCACTTGATATTTTTGTCCTATGAAACCCATCATTTATAAGCAATGACTGCTAGATGGCTGTAAGAGCAAAAATTGATAAATATATTTTTAAAGACAAAAAACACATTTTAAGCTGAGGCATTCATTCCCGTAAATTTCAAGATGAAGAAAATTGGTCCTCTGGAAAATGATAAGAGACAACCAAGCAAAGCAAAAACTTATGAATTGAATTGGTTGAAACTTTTCTGGACATTAAAAAAGTGATATCTTCATGTTTAAACAACAAAGTATATTTAACATAAACTAATTATTTCAAATTCATGTTAATATCTTATGATGCATTTAATTTTTCCTTTAAAATGAAAATTATAGTACTACTTTAAACTAAAAAAAAGCATCAACGTCATTGTTAACAACATAAATATATACATACATATTTACATTGTTTTTATTACATGCTAAACCTGACTTGTATTAATGAATCAATACGATATTATTGAAAAAATTGTGACATAAGAAAATGATTCTTTATGCAAGGAAAGCTATATTTGTTACAGCATCAAGAAGGCGAGCAAGCATAGCTTCAAACCAAGAACCTGAATTTGAAGGTATAGCTCTTTTAATCAATCTTCTTTCTCTCTCATAGCATGTAACTTTTACAAAAATTGAGCAAAGGCTTTTTCCCCCTCCATTTTACCTCATAGAGAATGAGCAATTCATAATTGCATAAAAACGACCTCTGACAAGTCTCTTACTTTTAAAAGTCAGTTTTTTTCTTTGTTGTGACCTCATAATAAATTCTTTCAAGGAATAATTTATCTGAATTTGTAAAAAAAAAAGATTTTAAAAACTTGTCTCTTGCTAAGCAATGTATAAGAATGTTTTTTTTTTTTTTTAATATTTACCACTTCATGTTCATATCTGACTTTTAACTGCAGGTTTGCTGAAGAAGGGCTGGCGCGTTCATACTCTCTCTCCTCTGTATAATTTCAAGGGCCATCGCTCTTTTCTCATCAAATGTGAAAGGTCTTTAGATGCAGCTTTGTCTCAGGTAAATTACCATACAGATGTTTATATTGAAAATTAGTTGTAAAAAGCAGCCTATTTGTGAAAGAAAACAGAAAATATAGTTTCCAAGTTAATTTGTCACAAGCTCTTTTTCTGCAGGGTTGTTCAGATAGTTTTTCCTTTTCATTTTCATATTCATTGTTCAAAATGAAAATTGTCATCTCCAAAAACTCACCTCACACTACATTCTCTAGGCTCAAAGCACAAGTGCAGACCCACTCAATAGCGGAACAGAAAAGAGCAGTTTTAGTTTCTATGATGATTTGAAGTTCCACCCAGGTAGGTGTACTTTGTTATTATTTTAATGATAATTATACTGATTAAGTTTCAAGTTATTGTTCTGTCCAAAAAAATTCTACCTCAAAATATGTGTGTATAATATTTCTTCTTCGGTGAAAGAATCAAAAATACAATTTTAGTAATAATCACTTGCATATTTCTTAAAATATACATATTTCTGATTCTGTAAAATAGATTGACCCATTCCCAGGAAATTTGGTTTGGAAAGATTAAAAGTTTAAAAAAATGTTTGCTAAAACGTGCCTGCAAATGACTGTTTTGTTTTATATTGATTTTATTATTTAATAGCAAGTATTATGCAATGCAGTTAAGTTTCACGATGCCTTAATTATATCTTTACCAGATGATCCACCAGCACTACGCATTCAAGTGCATGAAAGACTTGATTCAGGTAGGGGCTTTAACCAAATGAAATGATGAAGTAAAAAAAATTTCATATTTCAATAGAACCATTTGATTACTGCAACCTCTCTGAGGGACAATCCTTTGTATTGGTCACTTATGATTCTCAAGTCAACTTGATTGATTTCTCAGGAGACGTATTATCCCTTTAAGTGTATAATCTTTAATTTGTGTCAATTTTTTTTTGTATGTGTGAAAAATCCATTCATATTGAACAGAGGCAAGTCATTTCTTTTGCAGGTGTGATGGCAAAACTTGTTATGGAGGCCTTTTTGGTTTGTGTAGAGCCTAGCACAGCGCCCTTTTCTCCATGGCTAAAAGAGCATTTTACTTACTACCCTGTTATGCTGGTGTCTGGGAACAAGGCCAGATCCACAGTTCTACTAGAGTGGTTGGAGGTTAGCACTTGATTTTAAAGTAACACCTTTGTCTTAAGTTCATATTTTATTCTTCAGTTAGTCAAAACTGATTCTATATCAGCAGGTAGCATCAAATAAAATTTAATTCCAAGATCTCTGTAAATGAAATAAACTAAGACAAAAATCTGTTATAATGTTTTCACAGAAGGAGCATGCCGCTTTGCTTAGAACTAATTCTTCTTCTTCTTCAGTTTCTTTCAAAACAAATGATCTTATTGCTGCACATGACTTTTTCTCACATGCCCAATCTAAATTTTTACTACTGTAATTTGCAAATAAATATACTTCATCACATATTTGTAAGATTGCTTCATTTAAGTTATAGACCTTATTGTGTCATTTGTCATCATTTGATCACTCAGTTCTTTTTGAGCATGTTAATTCTGTTCTTATCGCATTCCTTCTCACAGAGGCATTATGACTGCAGATCAGATGTTTTGACTCTCTCTGATAGTGATCTGAAGTACATGCTTGTGCTGAGCAGTGCTTTCTTACCAGGTATTTTATCTTATGCATATTATATAAGTTACCTTCAAACAACTGCTATATTCTACTCTGAGGCCCTGAATCAAGATCTATGATCTTTTGTCTGATAATGATGAACAGTCAAAGGTGCAAATTATACTTGTAATGCAAGAATATATTATATCGGAAACAGAAAGCAAAAATGTATTCAGTTTTATGACTAATGATCGATCTAGGATGAAATTCACTTTAGTGTTTCTTCTTGAAGCAAGTTTTGAATTTTAAAAAATCCTAAACTCTAAATTATCACGATTGTACCACAATTCTCTCTTTATTAAGAATAAGAGGCCTGTGCTCAGGTTATGCAAAATAAATTCTACCTGTTTTTCTCTCTGCTGCCCAAAATAATAAATTGAATAGTTGATAGAAGCAAGCTGCTAGTACATAGTAATGACCTCTTGGTGACTTGGATCAGGGCATCAGCAGGTCAATTTAAGTATATTTCACCAAGCATGCTGTCTTTCTTTAAATTTTTAATGCAATACAACAATGTTGTGCACATTTGCCCGGCTCTGCATGCTGCACTAGTATGCCCCTGAACAAATCACAGAAAGGTGGTAAAACACAGGTATGTTGCTGATCATTCTGGTCTTAATGAACTTGAACACAAGTTATAGCAGCAGACTGAAAATTTGTAATATCTGTTGCATTTTGAAAATGGAAACAGAAGCTTGATCATAGGCAATGGGCAGTAGATTTTGGGATGTAACTTTATATCGGTGAAAACAATTCTATGGTGGGTTTTGTCATAGAAATATTATTAACAATAGTTCCAATTTTTGCTTCCTTAGCTTTTAGATGTTTTTTGAAAGACACATTTTT
This sequence comes from Elysia crispata, assembly GCA_033675545.1. NCBI lineage: Eukaryota > Metazoa > Mollusca > Gastropoda > Plakobranchidae > Elysia > Elysia crispata. Next base: position 130,199 of record JAWDGP010002524.1, read on the forward strand.
TAAGGTGAAATCAGTTTTTGTTTTTTATCTAATAGTGACTGAAAAACAAATCTCACCCAAATTTGTTGGGAAGAGAAAAGTTTATCAATGATTAAAATGAAATGAGTGGTCATATTTATTAAATGTCATCTGTATTTCTAATTTTGTACTTAAAAAATAGTTCTGATAGTGAGTAAATGCTATAAACCTATCTTCTTATGTGCACCAAAAGTAAGAAATTTCAAAACAACTATACTTTTTATGTGCACATCATACGTAGAGGGTAATGGTAAATATAGTTGATAGCCATTTACTCTAATCAATAATTGTGATCATTTTAACTGGTTTGCATACAACAATTTTGCTTTACCATCTGATTATCATGAAGAGCACTGCATAATTATATTTGTCATATATTTTATTTCCACTTCCAGCAAATACAAAGGGCCCTCCTGTGTTGATGCAGTATTCCCTAGAAGATGTGTGTGAAGGAATCAGTGTCATTAACTGCAAACTAGAAACACATTATTGTAAACAACTTTGGGAAAGGTGAAATGAAAGCATATAAACGTCTTTTAAAGGATATCCCTTTCAAATATTCATTTCCAAGGTTTCTTTTATAATCCAGGGCAACATTTCCTGCTTTCAAATTTTGTATGCAAGTGTTTTTTTTTAATTCTTTTTTTGTAATTACATGCAAAATCCAATTACTTTTTGTAATGATTTTCAATCTTTGGTAGCATCATGAGGTATTACATTTTTACGAATGCAAAAAAAAGAAGATTATATTTATCAGCTCATAATTTGAAGTATATTTTTAATAGCCTTTACTCACTGGATAATAAATGTTGATCATGCCCTTAAATTGATCACCAATCGTTTATATATATTAATCTTTAATTTTAATTTTCAAATTGATCTCACATTGTGAGTAATGGGTGGCTACTGAAAAAGTTATTACCAAATTTTTTTGCCATTGCGCCAGGACTCTCAATTACAATATGCATGTCATAATTGTTAAATTGTGTATGTTTATGAGCTATAAGATATTGAAAAAGAGTTCTCTTCTTTTGGAAATCCTGTAATTTTATTCAGGTAAGTAAATTAGGACTGAGCGAAAAAGGCTGCTAAACCTATATTTCAACTCCAATGACCAAGGTTTTGACTTAAAAATAGATCATAACTCAATTGATAAAACAGAGGCTGTGTTTAGCTCTACAGAAAAAAAATCTGACTGTGGAATTGTTTTTTCCATACTTCAGCTATGAAGAAGTTATCTCATGATATATCATTGAAAAAAGTAATAATTTTTTTTATCTAAATTTTTTTTACAAATTTGTTTCAGAAAGGAAAAAAGCTTTTTTTTTAATTACAGATAGAGAAAGAGTTTGAGTTTTTATCCCCAATTTAGTAAAATAAAATCAATTGGTGGGGAAAAGTTTGGTTACCTATGAGAAAGTACCCTGTAGAATATAAACAGATCTCTTTTTTTTTTTACTTCTGATATTCTGTACAATTTTAGAAATCAGCATGGCTGCATGTGTCTCTAGAGGGCAGTGAACACACATCAAGTTTTGTATAAATTTATTTAAAAGAAATCCAATGCATAGAATTCATACAATCTCCTTTTTTATATTTCTCTGCAGACTTTTTTCAAGCTCTGGGGCTGTAAAAACAGAGATATTAAAAGATGAGGTGGACATGTTTGTGAGTCACATAGAGGATCTCTTAGAGCATATGATGAACATATTCTTCAAGGTAAATACTATCAATTTTATTGAAAAAAAAAGTAGTGAAAAAAGCCTCTATAGTTCTTTTTATAGTTTAAGTGTGATTCTAATTAGTTTTACAATAAAGGTGTAAATCAGATATTCATTGTTTTAATAGGTTTAAAAAAGATACTAGATTATCATGCTATGAAAGTGTCGTACACTTAAAATATTGTTTAAAAAATTAGTAGAAATTCTACATACCCAAAAAGGCAAAATTTATTCAAATCCCTAAGGCTTTTGCTCTTTTTCGATTCATTTTAACTTTAAAAAAAAAACATTTTGTTTAACAAGCAATGCAAATTATATGATCTCTTTTATCATTATTTTAAACATGATGATGTTGTCTAATCAAATTGCCAGAAACTGAATCTGTCTGAAGTTGGAACACCTGCTGCTTATGTCTCACATCTTGGGAAGATTAAGGTTTGTTTTATTTGAAACCAAATGAGATCCCTTAATAAGTGTGGTGTAATATGTAAAACAAAATTTATGTATCGGTTCTAGCCAATCGTCTTGTCATACCAGTCAATTTTGCCTAGATTAAAATACAATACAAAACTACCAATTTTGCCCAAGAACTTTGAGATAAAACGGAATACACTGCATATGAAATATACATGAAATTCTAAATAATCAGTAAAAGGAAAGAAATGAGACTGTCAAAATAAACTAAACCATCGCATTTTGCTGATTCATCCATTTTTGAAGCACAGAAGATTAAGCTATTTTAGTCATTATGAGTATAAAAAAAAAGAAAAGAAAAAGTTGTACGTGCCAAGAAGAATTTGATTTAAAAAAAGCAAAAACCAGACATTATTTGTTTGCGAGATTAGTGTCATAAGGATATTTCTTACATTCATGCTTTTATGAATTACTTGTTATTTATAATAATTAGTTCTTCCGAAATTAAAGGAAAACAACACTCAAAAAGTCAATCAAAATTTTCATCCACATCATTCTATTTTTGTGTCAATCAAGGTAAGCAAAGTGATATTCTTTACTTAATCTGACATACACACATGGGTCTTTCACATCATTAGTAACATTAATGGATTATCATCTTGCAAAAACAAGTCTACCCAAAAGAATAAAGATAGAATTATATACGGAACATGGCCTCAAAATTTTGCAGCAGTTATCTGCCGAGGCAGGGCTGGTTGTAGAAACACTTTTTTAAAAAAACTTATTTCAGTTTTTCACGAACAAAGAAAACCTGAAATTAAAAAAAAAGAGAAAAAGCAAAAGTCCAGGAGACTTGAGTGTTATTGCTCTTGACTTTTTATAGACATAAAGAGTGAATGGGCCTTGTAGTTGTAGGTTTTTTTTTTTAATATGCCACCTATATACATGTATTTGAGGGATTTCATATATATTGCACCAATAAATTGTTGAATGTCCTGAAATGTTGAGACATGCATGAAACTCATTGAAACTTAATGTGCTCCACAGATTTTCTCACCAGCGGCAGTGTACACAGCTCTACACCATCTGTGTGAGACTGCAAATAATAGATTTTTAGAGCTCATGCCAAGAGAATAAGTCTGTAGATAGCCATGCTGCTGCATTATGTAATTGTTTTTTGACCATGCATTTTTTGTGATAGGGCATACCAATTTTTTGAGAGGGCTACTCACTTTTTATTAACTTGTTGAAGGCAAACTTATTTTTTAAATATGAAGTCATTTAATTTTATTCAACAGTAAAAAAGGTACATGTAAAATCGTGCTTTCTCTCCTCCTGTTAAGATGTAAACAGAATGCCTCTATACACTTTTTAAAAGATATTCTGAAGTGTGTAATTTATAAATAAAATATAAGCAACCAGTCTCTAGTTGAAGTGGACATGATCTTGCAGGAAAGATGATGATGGTAATAATGCTTTTCTTGATGCTTTGCAACAGAAAAAATTATTTTCAAAATCTTGATGAATTAGTGAGAAATTAGCATTACTTTAATTTTTAAGTAAAAGCTTTAATATCAGACGCTGTCATGCAGACTATGGAAAAGTTTTTTAAAAACAAATTTCTGTTTTAATCCTAGCCTCTTTTTTGTGAACAGTGCTTCCATGTGTGAGAAAAAGAGAATAACTTTAATTATCAACACTAATCATTGCATGCCTTATGCATCTTGTGAGGTACCACTAATGATGTTAACTGATATTTAACATGGCACTCCAAGTATATCAGTATACAAGAGTGAATTTCTATTATTATATTTTTTTTTTAATTTTGTATTGCTGAGGGGACAAATGTCTGAAAAATTGATAACTCTTTGAGGAAGAAAATATAGTTTTGAATTAAGCAGTTCAAAATATGTAAGGAAAAAGCGGCTGTCCTGTGCTGTGTGTGAACCTTTTTTATGCCCTTAAGTTTTTACTTTTAGGTTTTGCAAGCCTTCTTATACATGTACTTTTTCTCTTATGGCAAAACTGTAATTTTGAGAAACAAAGGTCTACTTTAACACATTTCCTTTTTTACTTTAATGGCAAGAAGAACTACACACCTGTAAAACCCTTGTTAATGTTTTTTTTTTGCAATCAAACCATGGGAGAGCAAATTAGCAATAAAATTTGGAAATTGAATTTTACCTATTATAAAATGTCTTTTCTATATTTTAATTATCTATGTTTTATTCTATTTTATATCAATGTATCATTTTATGTATAATCTTGTGGGACATGTTAAAATAACAGCTTTTAAGAAATCATTTAATCATTTATTTTACAAGACCTGTACTGGTAGGTTTATAATGGTCATACATATACCTGAATCTCTCAATTTATTAGATATTCACAATAAAGGTAGTTTGCACATATGACTAACTCTTTTGTTGGGGGGTAAGAGTGTCTGTTTGAAGTTAAAAATCACCATAGAACACATCATACAAAAAAGATAGAAGATAGCTGTAATAGCCCCACTATTTATGCCCAATCATTAATTTTGTCAACAACAAATAATAGCATATGTTTTCTTTTTGTCACACTACTTTATATATCTTTGACCTCGTAGAACTTATTTGAATGCAACTTTCAATTGAAAATTTTTTTAATACTGTTTTGTACATTATAAACACCGCCAGTTTCATGAAGCATAAATTGTCTGTCTGTCTTGTTTGGCGAAGTAGAGTTATTCCATTTATGTCAAGCTTATGACAGTTTCTGAAAATTGTAATAAATCATCCTGTTCTTATCAAGAGATTTTTGATATGTATGACGATAGGATAAATAAATTACATGTATATGACAACCTTGAAAATGAGCAGAATAAATTATTTTGAAACTCATTTTGTTACTGTGATTGCTTTAAAAATACTCACTTAAGTGTAAAAATGAAGGATCTGTAAATAAAATTTATAAACTGTATCTTTGGATTTGTGTTCTCTCTCTCTCTCTCTCTCTCTCTCTCTCTCTCTCTCTCTCTCTCTCTCTCTCTCTCTCTCTCTCTCTCTCTCTCTCTCTCTCTCTCTCTCGCCCGCTTCCACCTCCACCATTTATCTCCCTTTTATCTCTATAGAGCAGCCTCTGAATATCTTATCTCTGTGTTGGGCACCTGCTTTCCTGCAAGCTTAGTCAGATGCAGAAGTGATAAATTATTAAAATTTAATCATAATATTTTACAGGAAGTCAAAATCCCTCAACAAAGCCAACAAGAAATGCATCAATTCTGCCGAGTACTATCAAACATGAAACCAGCAATTTTGTAGTTTCAGTGTCAAGTGTAAACCTTATTTTACAGTGTGATCTTAAATGAAATTGCAGCTTGATAAGAACTGTAATTTAAAATTGGTACTTTTTGTTAAATCTAGATGAAGATTTAGTAAGATAAAATATACAAGAATTTCTTCCAAAGTTTCATGATGATATAGACCTAATGAAATTCATTCTATATTCTCTGCTAAGCGTAGATCCCAAAAAATATTGGTGCCAAAAAAGAAAACAGATTTAAATAAATAGACAGCGCTCATCATAATCAGATGAATATTAAAACTTAAAAGAGAGGCAAAGAGAAAGAGAGAGTGGAGAAATCTCTCTGTGCAGAAAAGTAGAAAAAAAATTGAAATGAATATTTAGTTGTACTGGTAAATACATATAGAAAGAGCATATGTTATTAATCGAAGTGGCTATACCGACCCCAGTCAGGTTGCTAAGATGTGATTTTTATCGGGAATGGGCCTGCACTTGCTTCCAGCTATTAGCAATTAAAGATTGCTCTTGGACTGAGATAATTGACAGTTTCTTGTGACCACATAATACAGTTAGATGGCTAATTTATGAGAGAATTTCTCTTGCCGCTGCCAATACATAAAATTCACCAGGCTCTGCTGTTTCTTTTACCATTTCTTCTTCTAAAGATTAGCTGCAACTAAATAGTGATATGCTGCAAGTGTATCACATTATAGAACTTTTAATACAAAACCGAGAGTATGACTGCTAATAGTGCTATCATTTCTATGCAACATAGCGTGTACATGGTGATTTTTAAAGGAGTTTCAATTGTAGGTTGCATGACTACTTTTTAGATACAATGTAGGTTGTGACGAATCAAGACCAACGAATCAACATTGTTACTCATTATGATTAGGAATAGGAGTATGGAAATAGCCAGTGGCCTCGCGATGATTGGGAGTTTAGTGTGGCTGAGCAATAAATAAGACTAACTAAATTGACCCCTTCAGTTGGTGATGATGGATTCCATTCTTTTATATCTATTTAAAAATTTAGTGCATGAAATTGAAACGGAACAACGGTTGTATCCAAACATCAGGGTGAGGCTGAAGCCCCAAGCCCCAGGCCAGACGACGCCACTGAGTGTAGCTATTATCTTAACTAGATCAAAGCAGTCATACTTTTGGTGTACCAGAATCATTCTGGTTTTTGTGTGAGCTTGACTTTTGACAAAAGGCTGGACTAAACAATAACAATCTGAAAAGTCTATTTCCTTCTCACAAAGTATGCTTGGTGTTGTGTTCTTTTAGCAATAAAGGAATGATTTTATAGCTCAGTTTGACAATTTCAGCCGACGTGTTCATGTTCCCATGTTATTTAATAAATTTTCAATAATGCAGTTTAGTTTGATAATTAAGTTCAATTCTGGTTATCAATTTCAACATGTTAAAATGATTTCTCTAAAATTTGACATGGCTCCCACACCCCAGACTTCCCCGCCTTTTTTCACTGTAGCTTGTATTAGTCCTATTAGCACTATTTTGTTAACTGAGTTTAGACCTCTACATAAGAGATCCTCTTTGGCTTCATCAAGATTCCTAGCTTCCAGATTTGAAACAAAATTAGCATTTTTTTTATACTATTTTATAACGGTACCAGAATGTCGTTATATATTTAACTTTTATTCATGAATTTGCCTTCAATATCATTGTTTTTGTCTTTTCCAATTTAAACTTTGTGTGTCATTATCTAAAAAGAGGAGCTTTTATCACCAAATGCTTTACTGCTGCTTTTCAAAATTATCGAGAAACAAGGAAAAATATTTCTCAATATAATTATAATTTTATGAAGTCACTATAATCTATAAATCTAATGCCAAGCGTACCAAATCATCATTATAAAAAAATAATCTACATCTTAAAGATGCATCGCTATCTTTATAAAGCATTTTTTTTTAACTCTACATGAATGACCTTTTTGCAAACGGATCCACTTACAGATTATTTGAAAACATACATGTATTTTGTACTCTCGATTCTCCTCTTTAGAATGATAAAGTAGAGTTCAGTATATGTATTTAGTAAACTGTAAGAAAACCACCTTTAAGTTACCAAGAAGTTGTTTCAGCAAGGAACTTAAATAATTTGTTGTGAGTAAAGGTTTATAATATAACTACATGTATAAGATGGTTTATAGAAAACCACGGTGCTTCTAATAAAGGTTTCAACATGCATTATATGTAGCCAGGAGGTGTGTCGAACAGAACGAAAATACATTTATTTAAATAGAAGAGAAGTTTAATCAACAATATTTGATATTATAGTAGAATTATTGTTTATTTTTCAATTGCACCAATCTGAATGTCCGAATTTTACTTCAATCAACAATTTAACAATGCGATTACCAAGTCTTAGCGAATTAATAAAAATCAATGATAAATATTTAAACTTTCCAAAATTTCTCACACAACACATGTGGATTTCCTCACCTTAAGTGTGCACTGTATTAAAAGAATACTTTTCCAGGTTAAAATCGCAGAAGTTGGGAAAAGATGGGGACAGGGGTTGTGTTGCAAAAAGGAGGAATGTCTACCTTATCAAGCCTATCCTTAGGGTTTGAAGTGGATCAAATGGGAAGCAGGTAAGTGATAGAGAAAAAAAATTCTCTCAGGTCACATTTTCTATGGTTTTTCTTTGAACAAAAGCCTCATTAAAATCCAGAGGAACCATCACTTCACTGACACAAACACACTATTTCCTCCTATAAGTTAAAGAATACACATTTAAAGCAATGATCAACTATATATAGAAAGGAATTTGTGTGCAAAAAAGATGGAATCTTCTTTTACTTATTCAAAAGCAGACTTTTAATTAATATAATGTATTCATTTTATGAGTTAAAATACCAAAGGGAAGAAAAAAAGTATTGCAAATTTCAAAATGGTTATCTATTGCCAGTGCCGTAGTTAGCTCCTCCTGCTCTTCTAAGAGCATCAGATACACTTTCTAAAGATACATCACGCCTCTCGTCTGCTTGAACTTCCACAGCGAAACTCTGCAAAGGAAAGGCATGGAATTTGAATTTGAGTACGTCATTGCTGGGTCTGTGTTATAAATTAAAAAAAAATGTATATGTACTGTATTTTTATTCTTATTCCATGATACTCAGATAGACCTTCTAAGGGGTAAAAAAATATATATATAAAAATTGGTAAGTGAATGCAAAAATGGTCTAACATCCACACAATAGTCTGATCTTTACTTAAAATATTATTTCTACGGAATTGAATATTTATTCATAAATACCCCGATACGAATAAACCACTTCCAGGCCACTTATCAGACTGTGATATACTAAAAATAAATTTATTGTCAGACAAATGTATCCTCAACCTGCATTCCATTTCTACTTTCATGAGTCAAGTATTTTTGTTGCCGTTTTCCTGTAGCAGCAAGACCGCATAAAATGAATGCCCCCCTCCCCCCCCTTTTTTTTTTTTTTTAGTAAGTCAGGTGGTAAGTTTTATTGCTCACATTTCTGGCTATAGATCTGACAGATTTAGCACTGTTTTTGTAGACATACTTCTCTGTTATTAAAATCTGACCACGAGCATACCTTTATGACATTTTTGAGGACTGTCTTGTCCACACTGAGTTTGGCTTTTTTCATCGTCGGCGCTTCGGGAGCTGCCCACGAGATGAAGGCGAACTTTGCCCTTTTGCTCATTTCATCTCCTGTTGTCACACGTACATAGGCGTACTTGCATTCATTTGCTATAAAAATAAAATACAACGAAAGGGTCAATTTAAAATGTTTAATTTTACCATAAGCAAAATGGTACTATCTACAGAGCGAACATAGCAATTACCAGGTTGATTTTAAGGATAAAAAAATCAAGTGTACTTCCCAATGTCTTGTGTGTGTGTGTGAACATATTCTCTAAAAATTATTCGTCCGTAAGTTCGAATTGATTTTTGTCCTGTTTTTCTAAATACATTTATGAATATGACTCAGCACGTCCGAGATCACAGCAGATTTTAGTGTACGGGCTATATCGCACAATCAGTTATTCCATCAAACAACAACAAAAAAATAGGTGGGTACAATGTACTTACGGGTTAAGCAATTGAGCAAATCGACGTACTCAGTTCCAGAGGAATCCACCACCAGGCTCTGCTCTTCACGCTTGATGGTCAACCTGAAAAGTGGCAAGATAATAATTTTATAGCGCCTGTTGCTGCATATGTATTGGCCTTCTCGTAAGTTACAATTGAGAGAATACGTCGATGTATTAAATCCCTTTTTTGGCTTTGATACTGGTATAAATATCACACCATGATATTTGATATTATTTTCTCCTTTATTTTATATTTTACTAAAGTGAGCTTCCAGAGAGCAAACGTGATCAGCAGAACACCTTCTTTACAACGATGGTAGCGATTTGACAACAGCCAGTGGCAAAAAAGGGACTCAGTTTTCAGAAAGAATGAGTTTAAAAAGCGCCGACCATACGTGAAAACATTTCAGTGAACGCATACGGGCTCTTTTGTTTTTTTTTAAAAAATTACGTATCATATAATACAAGCGATCAATTTTTTTTTTTAAGGAGACATATTGACTCACGTTTTCAGTATATTAATTTTAGTGTCATTGGGTTGCTACTTCTAGGAATTCATTTCGTTGAAATCGTTTTACCTGTTCATAACCGAGTTAAGGCAATAATTTATGAGGCGTTAGAAGCCGTATTTTCAATGGTTTTAACTGGAATAGATTGATTAATTAATATTATGAATGCTCAATCTCTCTTATCATTTAGGATCCCAAAAAAGTTCTTTCAATAAAGCATCGGAATAAGCCCGGGCATCTTTTAAATCTTGAGGAAGAAATACAAGCTGGATGTCACGTCAACCGAGACAATTCGCGCAAGGGAGCAAAGAGAGAGAGAGGACCAGGGGGCAGGGGGTATAAAGAGAGAGATAAAAAGATAGATAGATAGATAGAGAGAGAGAGAGAGAGAGAGAGAGAGAGAGAGAGAGAGAGAGAGAAAGGGGGGGGGGGGTGAAAAGGGCATAGTGTGCGAAAAAAATTAAAAGCGATCTGGGAAAAGAAAAATAAGAGACAGAAGGAAAGTTTGGGAGGATTTAAAAACAGCAAATGCAGAAATGCTCTTTGTTCCTCCCTGTCTCTGTCTCTGTCTCATGCTCTGTTTAATTAAGACTTTTCTTTTATTGGGTAACTCTTTCGCCCATAGAAAAACTTACGGAGTGCAAAGACTTCACCTCAAACAGGCATGTAATGTAATTTCTTTACTTTTGGGCATGTGCTTCTCTCGCCCGATAAATATTTCGCAATTCATGTTTACAATGCCTAAGCTGAGCAAATGCAGGTTGCATGGAAACTAAGTGGGGAATTGAGATGGAAAGAGAGAGAGAGAGAGAGAGAGAGAGAGAGAGAGAGAGAGAGAGAGAGAGAGAGAGAGAGAGAGAGAGAGAGAGAGAGAGAGAAGTATAGGAAGTGAAAGAAGAGGAATACAATGTGCGGGGAGAAAACAAGCGAATGATAGAGTGTCTGAGACAGACAGACAGACAGACAGACAAACACACAGACAGACAGACCAATTGGACTAGGGACTGTTTTGGGTCATGTCACAGGGAGAAAAAGAGCCAAACACCTGTCGGCCTTATTGTAAAGGTAGATCCAAGCTTGTTGGGCGACAATACATGGCTATGCGATTCCTCTTTTGGCTCTTATATTTTTTAAATATTCTTTTTAAATTTTTTAACGTAATGCTGTTTTCATACAAACTACATATTGTGGAAACTGTGGTGGGCCTATGGGAAATCCAAAGAAAGATTTAAAAAAGAGAGAATAAGAAAGAGAGAGAGATATAAGCAAAGGAAAGAAAGAGTGAGGACGAACACCGGGAGAGAAATGAAGAGAAGAGAAGAGAAGAGAGAGAGATAGATAGATAGAGAGAGAGAGAGAGAGAGAGAGAGAGAGAGAGAGAGAGAGAGAGAGAGAGAGAGAGAGAGAGAGAATGAGAAAGGCAGAGGCTGAGAGGAAGAGAGGCAAACAGGCTGAGACAACTTAGAAGAGAGGGAGTATCACTTGTCAATACACAAGTTCAAAATCTTGGTTATTTCAAAACTGAAAATGTACAGAAATCAATTTTGATCTGTAACAAACTGACTTAGTCCAATAATACCTGTGTTCACTTGTCAAAGATCATAATGTGCATAAGCTTATTTTCTGGGTAAATAAATTCAATAATGCATTTTAATTGCTCATTTGAAGTAGTGATTCTGATCATACTTTCCAGTTTCTTGATGTCTATTCTACAATGTGGTCATAATTATGAGTATGTCTGAATTAAGCATTATTGCTAGAAGATATTGAAAAATTAAAAAGGTTAGAAAAGCAGATGGACAAATGAAAGGATAGATAGATATATAATTAGATGTATAGATATCGTGGTGGGGAGATAGGAAGAAAGAGACGGAACTGCTTAAATCCCATAGAGAGAGAGACTAAGACAGGGCGCAAAGGAGCGAGGCTTGAGAGAGAGAGAGAGAGAGAGAGAGAGAGAGAGAGAGAGAGAGGGAGAGAGAGGGAGACAGAGAGCCCAGTAGAAGATGTAATTATGCAGCACTTCCTAGACGTAAATTCTCCAAGTGGATTTTAAGAGAGACTAGATGGAAGAATGACGATTGTCATGTGAATCTTATGCGACACTAGAGGTTAAGAATGCCACACTAAAAGACAGGAAAGAAAACCCAAGTGTTCAAGCCTTTGGTTGTATTTTTCATACTTGTATGACCTAAAAACCAATACACGTACTTCTGTTAAAACTATTCAAATGAAAGAAATTGTAAGGCTATGAAAAATTTCCCAGTAATTTCGCGATATCGAACAGTCGCAGCTAGAAGAGTTCGTGAGTCTACATTAAGGAGTGTAATAAACTTAAAATTATTTTACGCAGTAATGTATCAAAATCCTGATGTCCAAGTGATATAATTGTGTATTGGTAAAGTGCAACAGTCGCAAAAAAATGTATCCGTGAGAGTCAACGGCTTACGATAGTGGCTTTTGAAAAAATAGTGCAATCTGCAGTTTTCTGAGGAGTATGGAGCTGCCAGTGAGATTAAAGAAGAAAATAAAAGAACAACAAAAACCCGAGCTACAAAGAGTATGATGGAGAGAGAGAGAGAGAGAGAGAGAGAGAGAGAGAGAGAGAGAGAGAGAGAGAGAGAGAGAGAGAGAGAGAGAGAGAGAGAGAGAGAGAGAGAGAGAAAGAGGAGGGGGGGAGGAAGGAAGGGAGAGTGAGTACAGAATGTATGCAGAGAGCGAAATTGTGATTCAAAAGAAGAAGCAAAAATAAGAGAACAAAACAAAAATCAGACGGACAAAGAGAGAGACGTTCGGATAAGGAGTTAAAACGAGGTGTTCAATGTGCAAAATGGGTATAGAAACAGGAATAAAAAAAAACTAACGAGGAGTTTTAGAGGGACAAAAAATACAATAGCACCATGAACACAGAACAGGGAAGAGGAGGAGAAGAAAATTAAAAAGGAAAGAAGAAGAAGAACAAGGCGGAGAAAAGAGAAAGAAAAAGGACAAAAAACAAAAACAATAGCTACCACAAAAATATGAGCCAAATGGAGAGAGGTGATGACGGCGAGCAGAAGGAGATATATAGATAGATAGATAGAGAGAGAGAGAGAGAGAGAGAGAGAGAGAGAGAGAGAGAGAGACAGAGAGAGAGACAGAGAGAGAGAGACAGAGAGAGAGAGAGAGAGAGACAGAGACAGAGACAGAGAAGAGAGGCAGAAGGTGGGCATGGTATAGATACTTCTCCTTTCCTAATGCACTTTTCATATCACACTATGATCTTGGACTGGTTTTAGTAAATGGGTCGTGAGATTTCCTATGAGATAAATGCAATGCAAATGATCATCGTAAAACACATATAAGCATTATTAATGCCCGCCTAATTTTGAATTCATTTTTCCCTGTCAGGCAAGAAATGTAGGTCATCAGAAGAGCAAACTCAATCATTGTTTCGTTCAAGCATGCAACGACTAGTTTGCTTCAACATAACGCATACGGCAAAAAATGAACAGGCAGGTGCGTTAGATGAAATAACTAAAAACAAATTTTTTTTACAGCCCTTTTTTTTAAATTTCTGTTAATCTTCTTGTATCACGGAACTTATGGCGCAACCAACCAAGAATGCTTTGGTCTCTTCTAGAAGTTCCTTGTGTTACAGTCCAGGAACTACAATCATCTTATTTCCGGTTTCAAAACATGGCAAGGAAGAGCATATTTATCCACAAGGATCTGGCGATGCAACTTTGTGTATCCTAAAATCAATAGGCTGAATGGAAATGAATACCTTTTTGAAGCTTCATATGAACACGCACTGGACGTGGCATTACTTAGAAGGATTTTACCTCAAACACATTTAAAATGCAACGTTTGGTTTTTAGTTGATAATGATCATGTTGCGAAATCTCGACTAAATTTATCAAGTGAAGTAAGTATATGTATTGGGATTTAACAATGATATCGTGAGAAATCTAAATAATTTATTGAGATTACAAGTTTTTTTTAAAGTAAGGTAGATCTAGAAATAAAAAAGCATGAATCTCATCAATTAAAAGTTGGTTCGTGACGGATGTATCCACCAAGGAATGCTACGGTTCACTGATCATGGGTTTGAGAGGAAGCATAATCTTGGGATATTCCAGCCCTTTCTTTCTACAGTGCTACCTCCAGGTGCCTGAGCTTTTCCTAGACGTTTTTAATAGGGTTTGTGTTTGATGAAAATACTTTCTATTCAATCAAAATGACGTTTTGTTGCTTGGGGCATATTTCTTGAACGCTTTAGCATTGAATTGGAAACAAGGGCCGCGGGAGAAGTCAAAATTGACTTCAATGTTGGAAGGTGAGGTAAAAAATATGAAAGTCGTGATAAGCCAATGCATAGAAATACACTGTAGTCATTATTTTGAGGAACAACACATTATTGCTGGTTATGAATAACTCAGAGTACAATAGATTATTGTATTTCAAGAGCTAGATTTATTAGATAGAAAATATGTATTAAAATGTGGCATTATTTTGCATTTGAAGGGCGTGATGTGTCACAGGCAAGTCTTTCTACGTGACATAACGATTGCAGACACTCGATGACATTAAATTATAGCCACTATTTCTACTGAATTCATGCTTATGACCTGTCTAAACATTTTACTGTTTTTAATCGACTGGAATGACTCAAATTTTGTACCAACCTATGATGTATTTTTCGATCAACTCTAAAACAGCTATTTATGTCTTCAAAGAGTGTTTTCTAACTTCCTATCTAAGTGAAAAAAATATATTGTAAAATACTGAGAGTACCAGCATAAAATTCAATCATAAAGAGTTATGAAGAAAAAGAAGTCGACCTCAACAAGGGCAATAAAGAAAGAAAATGAGTCACTATGCTGGTAATTAAGGTCAGAAGAGCATGCAATGAGGTGACAGAAAAATTAAAGACAAGAAAGGAGAAGACGACAGTTAAAAGTTCATAAATAGAGCTTCATTAAGTCTTTTGTTTACACTTCCTTTTAAAAGTTATCAATGCAAAATAATAATTATCCATAATGTCGTTATGAATCCCTACTTAGAACTAATCTTTGCTCTGGTTTACCTGGATTTTAACCATTTAAATAGTAGGAACCTTATACTTCTCAGGTTTTCGTAAAACTCGGAGAAGTAACCTAATTCTACAAATGCAAGTTGTCTATAATTCTGGCGTGATCCGACAATAAGAATGTTTTAATCACATGATGGAAGAGTTATACCCATAATTGGCAAAGTCCATATTTGATATTTTATGAACATGATTGATATTAAGCTGATCTATAGATAGTTCAAAGATTAGCTTAAAATTGGAACATTCGAAAGGAACGAGTGGTAATCAAAGATATCGTATCAATGGTTGAAATAGCAACTATCACCAGGCTAGAGTCATATAGATAACGATTTGACTTGAACAGCAATAACCACCCATCTTCATGATGAATGTTACTGCCGCAGCTGTTAAAAATAAAACATTCTTTCGAGAAGAATTGAGTTTGCAACGAGAGTTGGAGAGTAAAATTCACCCATTTGAATCACCATCAGCAGACTATAAGCTTGGATGACCGTTTGGTGCAAAAGTTGAACTATAAATTCAAAATTTACTGTTATATCGTGATTCATCTACAGGAATTGATTTCAAGGCAATGAATCTCTTATTGCTATAAATCAAAACATGATTTCTCTTCATTAAAAAGTAGCAAAAAGGTTGCGATTTAGTGTTGTTTGATACCACCAACATCCATGTTTGTCAGTTAGAGCTGTTTTTAAAACAGTTATATCATCTTGTATAGTCGTCGCTTGTGGAAGAGTAAGAAATTTCATCCTTTAAACTGCCCTATCTAACGTTGGTTTGTTGATATGCAAGCAAGGTCTATGACACGTGTGTTGTGTACGAATCACCTAAACAATCAATCAAAGAATCGATCATGAATAATAAACTAAGTTTATCGGGAAAGCATCAATTATGATATTCAGTATGTGCTACTATTTTTCTAATTTACGGCGGTTGTACGGTTATTTTATTTCGTTTCAGGATGAACGAGTGTTGTTGAAAGTTGATACTATTTGGTTTATTATTAAAAAAGATGAGCGAATACTGTTTCTTCTCCATCTTTTTTTTTCCTTCTTTCTTTTTTTTTTTACTTTAAATCAGTTGGTCGCACGTTAGGCTTCTTCATCGCGTTTTTCTTGAAAGCAGAATGAGAGTGCATGAAAAAGATAACTTCATAATTCATAATTTCAATTGATTTGGTTAGGTTTAGATTTTACCTTAAAAAGAAATAAATAAGAGCCAAGAGGTATATTCAGATATGATGATCTAAACAAACCCACCATCTATGTGACGAAGATTGCTTTTAATTCTATTGTCAATACAAAAAATGTCTTTTTGTTCTTCGTGAAGAAGCTTTGCTTCTCTCTTCAAGTCTAAGACAGAAAAGAAAATATCGGGTATATCTATTCATAGTTACTAATACTATAGTTACTTGTAACTTTACCATGGTTGAAAGATAGGCAGACAAAATTTCGGAAACAGAAATATAAGAATTGGACAGATAGATAGATAGACAGATAGATAGATAGATAGATAGATAGATAGTTAGATAGATAGATAGATAGATAGATAGATAGATATAAAAATAGACAGAAAAACGGATAGATAGATAGATAGATAGATAGATAGATAGATAGATAGATAGATAGATAGATAGATAGACAGAAAGATAGACAGATAGATAGATAGATAGTTAGATAGATAGATAGATAGATAGATAGATAGATAGATAGATAGATAGATAGATAGATAGATAGATAGATATAAAAATAGACAGAAAAACGGATAGATAGATGGAAACATTGTTTGAAAAGTAGAGAGAAAAAATAAGAAGATAGGCTGCATTCTAAAATTGTTAATGTAGCCTTCAGCTCTAGTAATCTTTAAGTAAAGCATCCATCTCAAATCCTTATAAAATTAATGTTTGGCTCTCTAAATATCCACCTATCTTCCCATTTTTCTTTCTACTTTTCAAACAATATTTCCATCTATCTATCCGTTTTTCTGCCTTTTTTTCTATCTATCTATCTATCTGGAGAGAGAGAGAGAGAGAGAGAGAGAGAGAGAGAGAGAGAGAGAGAGAGAGAGAGAGAGAGAGAGAGAGTTGAGAGCCCATTATTCTATTTTTAAGTTCTTTTCGGTATTTAGAAATTACACTCCTGTGATTTTTGTTATTCTTATAATCTTCCTAAATCATTCATCGTGGTAACGAAGTGACCTTATCCGACGCAATGTAAAAACTGAAATTTCATTTGCTGAAAGCGACGTGCGAGGTGCCCTCAATAAATCACGAAGTTTCAACATTGGCTTGCTGTTTCAGCGTCCTCTAAGTTCTTCGTGGTATTTCTACGTAGTGGTTTCACCGCTAGGACGCTGTGAGTAAAGATGAGCTCACTCGAGCAAGCTGTTGTCTCATTCGGACTCTATAATAAAATAGCCGACAGATGATATATTCTAACAGTACAATAGTGTATAACTTTTAGCTTCACAAGACATTGACAGATGCACATAGTTAACTGATTAGACTCACTCAGTATTTACATAAAGCGCCTCTCTACTTTAAACCGTGAATTTGTACTCCAGAGCCAGGGGAAATTTTCAATATTTAGAGCTAGATTTATGTATTCAAATTTCAGAGAGAAAGGGGTAGATCTCAATTTATTTTTTTTTTTTTACGGTATTTCTTTTAAAAGAGTTTTTAAACTTATCAAGCAGAAACAACTCTTATATATGTAGGAGATTACTGTAAAGCAAAGACAAGGGGTTAGCAATCCTATATTGAAGCATGTGAGTAGTTTTATGATAAAAAGTAAGCACAAAACTCTGGCGATGATAAACAGTGCTGACCTACAGAATCATGTGACGCAGGTTTTTGTATGAGACACGCAGTGGTTCCGTGATGAATTTTGGGAGTGACCAAGACAGAAACACAGAGACTGCGGCAACATAGAATGAATCACAAGGAACGGGTATTACTCTGGAATAATCGGAGGCTGAGAAGAACAGACAGAAAGAGGTGATGAAAAGACAGTGGCTGGAGTTGGAGAAGGAGACATGAAAACTGGTTTGCAGCAGGTAGGAAGAAAGACGTAGTTAGTGAAAGAGTGCAAAACAAATGGAGAGAAACAAACAGAAAAAGAGAAAGAACGAATTAGGAGAGGGAAGAAGGACGACGAGAGATGCAGATGGACAGAGAGAGATATATAGATAGATAGATAGATAGATAGATAGATAGATAGATAGATAGATAGATAGATAGATAGATAGATAGATAGATAGATAGATAGAGAAAGATAGATAGATAGATAGAGAGAGGGGGGGGGGAGGGAAAGCGAAAGAGAAGCAAACGTTTTGACAGACAGATCGACCAAAAAATGACAATGTCAGTTTGCTAAATAGACAAGCAGGTGGGACAGTCAATTACACTGGGAGACAGACTGATTCACATAAATTATAATGAGTAAAAAAAAAAAGGAGGATGGTGGGGAAGAGAGAGTGGTAGAAGTCATTAAGCCTTGTCGTGGTATGCTGCTGCTTTGCCTGCATTATTTTCATGATTATCGAACGCCTACAACAGCCACCTTCACTACTACTTAGTGTTCCCCCTGTGATCTCCCCTGACTCATAGCGTGGCATAATAAATGAGTCTGCATAACACACATACCGGCACGCGTGTAAATTATGTCCATCGACTAAAAACTTGATGTCCAGTGTTTATTAATGTATAATCATGTACGTATGTGTGGAAGTCCCTTTAATCTAGACGATATGTGTAAACGTATAATTGTTTTCAGGCGTAAGTCATTTCCATTGAATGCAATTATAAACACTAAACAAGGATCAAAGAGAGATAGAGATAGATAGATAGAGAGAGAGAGAGAGAGAGAGAGCGAGAGAGAATGAGAGGGAGAGAGAGAGCGAAAGAGAGAGAGAGAGAGAGAGAGAGAGAGAGAGAGAGAGAGAGAGAGAGAGGATGGTAATCACATTTGCATCAGTCCGCTGATCAATGACTGACTTTCCATAAACTGCCTCCCTCCTTTTTTCTTCTCCTCATAGTATGTGTCTATCCACTGATGTCGCTATTCTGTCAGTCTGCCCTTCCCCTCCCACTCACCTCTCTCTCTCTCTCTCTCTCTCTCTCTCTCTCTCTCTCTCTCTCTCTCTCTCTCTCTCTCTCTCTCTCTCTCTCTCTCTCTCTCTCTCTCTCTCTCTCTCTCTCTCTCTCTCTCCGAGGTCTTTTTCCTGTTCTTGGTGCCCTTCTCTCTTGCAGTGAATAGCATTTCTATTTTACATACTTTTTTATGAGTGCAATGACAATAGTCCTCGGCATCTTAAATAAATGTTTCAGCTTGCCGAATCTATCGGCATCCCATAATCTTTTGTCTACACATTAAACGCCTACTAGTGTACTACTCTCATGTTTCGCAGCTTCCAATTCATCCTCTCTCTCTCTCTCTCTCTCTCTCTCTCTCTCTCTCTCTCTCTCTCTCTCTCTCTCTCTCTCTCTCTCTCTCTCTCTCTCTCTCTCTCTCTCTCTCTCTCTCTCTCTCTTTCTCTGTCTCCCGCCACTTTCCCTACCCCTTTTTTTTCTAATTTCTCTTTCGATCACATCGTTCTACATCTCTCCAACAAATTTCCTTTCTATTTATTTATTCACGAAATTCGCGTTATTTCCAACAATGCTACAGATTTCCTGTATAGACACGTACAGATTCATATAAACACGCGCACACAAATCGGGCCGGCCAACCCGTTAGTTTTAGCTACTATCGTCCCAATCGCCTTGCATTCGACTGCTTAGTACTACTACACATACACAGTGGGGGAAACGCCCACTTGGCTCAGTTGCCTGTCACCGAGTCTGTTTCCACTTGCAACGCCTCTCGAAAAGCTTCAACACAGCAAGAGCCACGGTGGTGTTAAATCTAGATCAAGATTTCAACACTCTATGCCGCTAGCTTACCAATCGTATTTTTTTTTATGCCACGCACCAAAGAAGTTGTGCGTTTTTACCCTCATTTTTCACAACAGATAAAGCGACAACGGAAATCCCGATGCCGATCGAGCAGATGACCTCATAACCAGACTGTTCATACTTCGGCACGAATTTCTTTTCCCCTCTCTGACGCCGAGTTACTTTATCGGTTAACAACTTTGTTTAGCGGGGAAGAATCGGCTTTTCTCTTTATTTCAGTCAATATTTACATAAGGATAAAAAAATAGAGTTTGATATATATGGAATTGCCTTTGGATTTTTATTCTCTGTTGGTTACTGCCTTTCTATACTTTCATTACTCTCTGACACAACTTCAGTTGGCCTATACAAAAACATTATCGTGGGCAATATTCTATTTGGCATGTCTAAATTTAAGGGAATAAATAAACAATAATTTTGTTACTTTTAAATGAAGCAGATATATAATATCAAAACGTTTTTCTTTTTTAGTTAACAACAGTATCATGGGTAGTAGTAGTAGTAGTAGTAGTAGTAGTAGTAGTAGTAGTAGTAGTAGTAGTAGTAGTAGTAGTAGTAGTAGCAGCAGTAGCAGTAGCAGCATTAGAAGTAGATGTAATAGAATTAGTTGTTATTGTAGTAGTAGTTGTAGCAGCTGCAGCAGTAGAAGTAATAGTAGTACAAACAATTGTAGACATAGTGCTCCTACTGATACTCATTTATATTGCGGCTCTCTTATATTCCCTACAACAGTAAAAACATCAAACATATGAATAAAAATGGTGATTATAAATTAATGATGATGCACTACTACTACTACTACTACTACTACTACTACTACTACTACTACTACTACTACTACTACTACTACTACTACTACTACTACTACTACTACTACTACTACTACTACTGCTGCTGCTGCTGCTGCTGCTGCTAGAGCTACAAATAATAATAATAATATGATGATGATTATAATAATAATAATAATAATAATAATAATAATAATAATAATAATAATAATAATAATAATAATAT
Source organism: Elysia crispata (assembly GCA_033675545.1). NCBI lineage: Eukaryota > Metazoa > Mollusca > Gastropoda > Plakobranchidae > Elysia > Elysia crispata. The sequence goes on from JAWDGP010002524.1 coordinate 151,281, forward strand.
TGATAATGATGATGATGATGTTAATAATAATAATAATAATAATAATAATAATAATAATAATAATAATAATAATAATAATAATAATAATAATAATAATAATAATATTGATAATGATGATGATGATGATGATAATAATAATAATAATAATAATAATAATAATAATAATAATAATAATAATAATAATAATAATAATTATCAACGTACCAAGTGAGTTCATTTGCATCGTCTCTGACGGCCTCATAAAGAGGAACAATGGCATCTTTGTCAACTGTTAAAGGCATGATAGTATCTGTCTATGCGTTATGTTTAACGGAATGAAATCCTTTTAATTTGAATTGTTGGCACTATTTCTAGGGTAGAGATCCTACTTCAAATCTCCCTCTTACACCCAGGCAGGTTGATTCCGTTTTACTTTTAACTCCGAAACAGTGAAATGGCCGGTGTTTTCTTGTCCCACACAACCCGGAAACTGACTCCGCCGAGTAGCAGCTACGCGTGACGAGGCTCTCGGCAGTGTGTGAGTGTGTGTCGCGCGATGTGTCACTGGGTCTCGGCGAGGCCGCCGCAGCAACGGAGCAGAAAATTTATCAGCCGCTCGCGGACCCTCGAGCCACCGGCTCTACGGAACGAAAGCAGTAAAGATTAGCGCTGCTGTTCTTTTAAAATTTTAAATTAGTCCTCTAAGTTTACTGCATTAAGACCAAAAGAAAATAAAAATTAGTAATTCGTCTAGCCCCTGAGGACGAGCATGCCAGCAGGCACTTGGGCACTGAATCGTGAATAAACTTTCCTTTACCTGCACTTTTGTAAAGGTGGCGTATATTAACTGTTTGAAAGTAACCTAATATTAAATTTCGGATAAACTGGTGTCGTCAATTCTGGTTATTGTATCCGCAACGAAAATTCCAGTTAATATCCGGATGGCGAGTCACTGGTTGTAAGCTGTGGTGACCAAGGTTGTATTAATGGGCAGTGTTCAAATTTCGATGCACATTTTATAAGTGTTGTCATAGACGGGCTACATCAAACAAAGAAACTGCCATTATTGGGCTTAGGACAAACCCTAACCAGTTTAAGCTTTGCTCAATGGCAATGACTTCAAATATGACTTTATAGATTGGAGCTGAATTTTGATTCTAAGTTTCCCAAAGAATCTTAATATACCGAGGAATGAAATAGAATCTTAGATTAATCGGGAAAAAATGCAAAGCAGTCACCAGCTAGAACTCAAGTAAGACTTTGAACTAAGAAAAACAATTATAAAAGACATAGTCGACGTGTCGCTTTATTAGCTTCTTCGGTGCTTTATGTATAGTTACCGTTGAAGCTAATAAAAAGCGAACCTATAGTTACCGAAGAAGCTAATAAAGCGAACCTATAGTTACCGAAGAAGCTAATAAAGCGAAACTATAGTTACCGTAGAAGCTCATAAAGCGAACCTATAGTTACCGAAGAAGCTAATAAAGCGAACCTATAGTTCCCGGAGAAGCTAATAAAGCGAATCGTCGTCTATGTCTAATATAATTGTTTTTCTTAGTTCATTGTCTTACTTGAGTTTTAATGTAGTTGGTGACTGCTTTACATTTTTTTTTACATTTCTGGCCTGGAACGTATTCGGTCATCCCTACATCTTCACTGATCCTGGAACTTAAGCTGTATGTAGTGTTTCAAGAGTTGTGATCTAGCTTGTATAATTTTATTAGATTAATCTCATGGTTTTAATTTGCTGATTTTTACTGCAACCTTTTTATCTATCGCCTTCAATCTCTAACCGCGTTCTTGCTGTGGTAATGTCTATAACAAAACTAAGTCTCTTTCTGACGTTAAGTTTTCACTAATATTCTCGTGTTATATCCTTTCATTTCGTTGTTTTTGAGAAATGGAAAAAAAGTAGTTTTTCTTATAGACTTTGTTTCGAGTGTGAAAGCTGAAATGCAGCTACCATTTTACTTTTCTTCGAACTGTTCACGAACCATATTGATGCGTAGGAAAAAAAATATAGCTAATCAAAATGAAAATAAATAATCTTGATAATGGCAGCAACTATTCTGTTATTTGTTTCCTCCAACAACCGATTCAGAGTAAAGCTTGTCCTATAACTAATCGTAATCTGGATTTATCCGGTTAGCAATCCGGATCATGTCTAGGCCGAACTGAAAGAAGATTAATGTCAGGCAGGTCTCGGTCAGTGAAACCACGGGCTTAACAGGAAACTATGACACAGAGCTTGCCGATGTGAAGCGCATGGAGGAGGGGTAGCCGAGAGACAAACTTAAAAAAAAAAGGGAATGTTGAATTGAAAAGCCAGCCGCCATGAGTCAAATGACAAGAGGCTACTTAAGGGGGGAGAGAAGGGATTGTGATAGGCTGAAAGGAGAGGAGGAGGAGGAGGAGGAGGAGGAGGAGGAGAAGAAGAAGAAGAAGAAGAAGAAGAAGAAGAAGAAGAAGAAGAAGAAGAAGAAGAAGAAGAAGAAGAAGAAGAAGAGAGAGAGAGAGAGAGAGAGAGAGAGAGAGAGAGAGAGAGATTGATGGAGAGGCAAAATTGGTTTGGAGGAAAGAAATTTAGAATAAACATCTATAACTTAACTTTGTGGCAGATGTTTAGAGTCACAGACAAAGATAAATAGACAGTATGGCTGAAAAGATAATAGATACATAGAGGAGATAACTGAAAAGGAGGTCATGGGGTGGGAAAAATTAAGAGTACGTGGGTGTTTATGTGTCCATAGGGGAGTGGACAACTTCAAGTCCTGTCAAGGGGTGGAACAAAAAGAATTAAAAAAGGTCTTGTTAAACATGGAGTTGTTTTAGTGGGCATGTCCGAACTTTTACTATGTGGTGTCCCAGAATGATTTAAGCTTACAGAATTCCTGCTCGATGGAATTTTGATACAATACCTAGAATCTATGTCCTACGTTTATCTAGTGTACTGTTTACCTCTTTCATTGCTTTCACAATTACCATTTGTTTCTTTTTCAAAATTATTTTACTTACAAAACAGTATTCGTGTGAGCTATGACATACATAAGTATCTTTTCGGTAGCGGTTAATTTAAAGGAAATTTAACAGTAAACTTCGTTTTATAGTCATTCCCTTTTACTCTATTATGATAAACAAAACAAAACCAAAAAACAACCTAAATTTAAAAAGCTTTTTCTCTAAAATAATACATGTACCACTCTGATGTCCTTGGCTTCATCATCAGATTTACTTCAAAAGACCATCGCTGTGGGATTTTCCGCTGGGTCGCACAGCTGATGACACAAACGATTCGATACAACAGCCAAGTGGGAGCTTGAGCGCTATTTTGCACACAATAAGTGAGGCCAGCCGTCTGGTTTCTTTACGGAATCTGGCGTCTCCTAAGTCACTTGCAGAATATCTTAACCGAACTTAGCCCTCTAATTCAGCTGACAAGACAGATTTTATCATTGCGTGGACTCGTTTTAACATTTCGAACTTAGGAAGAGAGGAGCGGTCACAGACACTCGGTTCGGACGGAAGAGAGAGAGAGAGAGAGAGAGAGAGAGAGAGAGAGAGAGAGAGAGAGAGAGAGAGAGAGAGAGAGAGAGGGGAGTTCCTATTTTCCTATTTCGTCATTTTTCCCTTGCCATCTTTTTGAAAGGATTCCTGCCATAATTAATTTGAAAACGGAAAAAACGAGGTATCTGAAAGATAATACGGTATTATCAAGTTAAAAGAAATTAAACGCAAATCATA